>OX465096.1:62689589-63102393 GCA_949987625.1 Chalcis sispes | reverse complement strand
TCTCTGTCTCTCTCCGATTACTGTTACTATACGCACACAAGTACACTTTACGTATACAGAACGTGTCGCTTATATCCCTGGTGACATAGAGAGAAAGGGAGAAGTAAAAAGAAAGGAAGGGCAGTGAGACCGAAGGAGAGAAAAAAAAAATGCTCGCGCGACTACCTTGATTCGCTGTACGCTTGTCTCTGTGCGTATATATACCGGCTCTTAAAAAGTCACCACCTCTATCCTTCTTTTTTCTCACGCGCGCGCACGAGTTCTTTTTCCTCCGAAATTTTTCCAGGCGGGTCGTTTGTACTTCTGTCTGTTGAATTTCACGAACGCGCCATTTGATAAGAGCTAATGAGAAAGCACTCACAGAGCGAATATTTTAAATGAAATGTCATTTTCTCTTATCCTCCTTTTCCTCTCTCTATTTTTTTTTTTCTTGATTTTCATACTTTCCCTTTTTTTTTTTCTTAAACTCTTTAATTTTCTTTCAGACGAGTAATAGATGTAATTGGTTGTTCACATATTTTTATAATAAAGGAGAATAATGTCTGGTCATAAATACCATTAACCTCATAACATTTTTCTATCCACCAAAATATTAAATAACACCAATACCTCTAAGTTGATTTAGATCAAATTTACTATGGTTTCGATTGAAATAATACGTACAGAAAACTGCGTAATACCCGGCAAATAGACAAATACGAATATGGTGCAAACAATTCTATATAATGTAAAAACATCGTTTACCTTGCTTCCCAAAATATTGTTACATAATTATTGTCACAGTGACCGAGTAAAACCGATTGCGGTTTGTAACTCTCTCGTTGTATGTTGTTATACGCAAGAATTGATAATCCTTAGGTGTGCGCATGTGAATATGTACAGTTTTATATTCATGCATGTATGCGTGTAAAAATAAGAGTAGAAAGTTTTGCAAACACCTTTAATTTTCTTATTATTGAAAGAATTCGAGATAAGCCTAAATTGTTTGTAGTTTAACTACATATTTCAAACTAAACGTAGGAAAATTATCTTCTTTTCTGTTTCCTTTAACAATTTTGTTAACTTTATTATTAAGCAAAACTTTTTGTCAATATACCAAACGAAAAATGATAAAGGGTTGCAAAAATAAAAAAAAAAAACAAAAAAAGAAATAAAAAAAAATGCGAAATTTTGTAAATGTAAGATAAAAAAAACGAAAGAACAAATAACGTTTCGCGCATTTATCACCACAGTCTTTGAAGCTACAGCGCTTAGCGCGTTTAAAAATTCCGTATCAACAATTCTCAGGATAACCACTTAGCGCAGAAGCGTTTCAGGTAAGAAATATGTCGGACAAGCGTACAACGTCTGTCGTTGATTCAGCACGTAGAGTAGGCTTCGCTAAGCCAAGAGCTCGAGCGCAAGATCGCTGCGCAGGATAGAAGATGGAAGCTATGCGGCTATTCGCGGCGATCGCCAGAGGAAGAACGAATGTTTGGTGAGGAAGAGAGAGCTCCCACTACAGCCACGTGAGTCGTCGGACTCTTCGCACGCCATCTGTTGTAAACGGTCGTTAACGCATTAGAAAAGAGACGACGATGTATGCACGTACGCGTCATATAGAGCTTATATTCAGTATTGCATTGTCAACAGGTTACGTAAGTGTTTTGTGCGTAGATCTATAAAGAGATCGAAAAATGTTGAGTGAAAACGACTATTTTTGATATTGAAATTTATCGCTTTATTGAAAAAATTTTGTCAACTTAATAAATCGTTCGTTAAATTCATAATTTATATTTAAAACAAAAAATTATTTACCCCAATTGTTATTCGCGTATATTAAAAAATCAATATATGTATAATCAAGCATACAATATTCATTCGCTTATATATCTCGTGAACCATCGAAGCTTAAACAATGCAAGAAGTGATGAACTGTTCCTAATGACGTATGAAGCAGAGGACATTAGCAGTAGAGAATCAAGTAAGGTCACTTAGCCGGAATTTATGCCGATGCCGGACAGCTTAACAGGAGTTTGCGCTCGAAGAGATTGGATCGCGACCTAAATGCTTCGCGCGCTCGTCCGTGATGCGTTATTTTGACGATTAATATATACGTTAATGCGCTAAAGAAAATTTCTTAAAGCTATTTGTTTTATTGATATCATTTTTTTATTCTTGTTAATTTTGTCTTCTGAGGTGTGTGAATGAATAGTTTTTATGATTTATGACGATTGCGTCTATATTTAATGGTAAACTTAAAGAGTTTATTTTCGTATCTATAATGTATCATAAATTTTTAATTATAAAAAAAAGAATTCTCTCAATTGATCGAGGTTTGTTTAATTTTTTATTTAATTTTTAAATTATTCAACTAATTAGTATCTAAATTATTTATCACAAGTTAATCGAATAGATAATTTATTCTTATCACAATAAAATAATTATTCATAAATTAAAGAACTCTGTTTGTAACATCACAAATTCATTAATAAAAAAAAAAAAAAAAAAAAAAAAAAAAAAAAAAAAAAAACGCGGAAATAAAAAGGTGAATTGTATCTCCCAATCGTGTAAATTACGCTCACACCGCACGAAAAAACAAAAAGATCAAAGTAACCAGTAAAAAAACTAATCTCAATCGTATTTCTCCCTTACCCAAGTATACTTTCTCCACTCGCGCTTTTTCCGCAAATGCGTGAAAAAAAAAAAATTAAATTCTCATACGTCGCATTTTTCCGCAAACATCAATGCGACGAGAGGCATCAAAGCACTCGAGCGAGTAAAAAAAAAATAAAAGAGAAAAAAAAAAAAGAAATTTTCACAGTCGCAAATAAGCAAGAGAGAGAGAGAGAGAGAGAAAACGTTCTCGATTTCTTTGACCGTGCGCGCACCGAGAGCGTTTATTACACGTTGGGCCTCGAAGAAAAGGCCTCAGTTGGAAAGGCACACGTACACGTTCAACACACGTACTGGCGCGGACGTTTGCTCGCGCGAAGGAGCAAAAAAAGAGAGAGCAAAGCGAGTTTTCTCTCCGGTCAAGCCCTCGAGGTGACGTTTCTTCAAAAGAGCTCGGCCTACTCTCTACCCCTTTACCTTTTGCCTCCCCTGCGTACCTCGACTTCGTTCTCCGGCTTCTTCCTGTACCCCCCGAGGGGCTTTTATACTACTTTCATTACTTTTTATCGTCACTCGCTTTAATAGAGAGAAAAAGAAAGAGAAAGAGAAAGAGAATGAGAGAGAGAGAGAGAGTCAGCACACGTCCATTTTTTAATTCCAAGCGCCTCTGTGTCTACCTTCTCCTCTTTCGTACTCGAATTGAGAAAATCTTCATGTGTGTATGTGTGTGCATAGACGTTATAGGCATACTTGTAAAGAGAGAGTAAAGAAAAAAGAGCCGCGACTGTGTTAGACTTGTAATTTTCAACAAGTGAAATGTAAGAGACGAGAAAAAGAAAAAGATATCGTTTTATTTTTTTATATTTAAGTGCATATGCGTTCCAAAAGTGATTCTCATTAATTAACAAGGTTTTCTTAATTTACAATGTGCGAAGAACAAGATGACATTGTCTTGCTAAATATTTTTTTACAAATAAATAATTAAAATAAAATCTCATAAAGAGTAAATCTTTTATGTAATAAAAAATGGGTCAAAACATTACAATTACGTTTAAAAGCGATGAATTTGTATTACAAAATAATTTTTATCATTTAAAAAATGTTACATGTTAATTTATTTTAATTTTTGTTTTTTTTTTCATATGAAATAGTTATTTGTTGTAATTATTTGAATATTTTGTATGATAATTGTTTAACAATCAACACTCAACGATACGTAACTAATCTTACCTTCAATACAATCAGTAACGCTTTATAATTTACATATGCACAGACTTTTTATTTTCAAACGAAATCAAATAATAAAACATTTCTCCAATTGAGGCTTTCATCGATAAGTAGACTACTTAACTATTCAACATCGGCATTGCGCACATTATGCACTCGGCATATTCGTCACGTTACGAAATCGATGGATATCGTTCCAATATCCTCGGCGTCTCTCGCGAATCTACATGTCTCTCTCTTATCCATTTTCTTTATTTCTCAGCTTGCTGTATCTTACAATAGCGTTGAGAATTCAATTCTTATTCCCGTATACCTTACTCTGTTCGCCTATATCTTGCTCGCTCGTTCTATATCCGCCGACTGCTCGTCTTAAATGGTTTGTTCTATCTGTATACGAGAAACGCTGCCTCGCACTTTATCTGACGCAACGTATACCGCGCGGCTGATCAACATATTTTATTTCTACCCTACAGTCTCGGATTTTTCAATCTTTGGATTTGTTTCGCTTCAGATTTACGATATAGTTTTTATCCGTTTATTTTTTCTTATATCTTTGAAAATTTTTAACTCGGTTATGTGCGTTTTATGATTTGGCTATAAAATTATCGTAATATTTGTTTGTTTTATTTAGTGTACAGAAAAAAATAAGAAATCATGTAGTAAGAGATTTATGATTGTAATATTTACTTTACTTTCTTCTTGTCAGCAAAATTTTAATATAAATAATAAGTTTCTCCTTCTATTATTTTGATTTAACGATAATATTGAATATTTATATAACTGTACACTTTATTATCGCATAAAAATATAATTACGAGCCTTAGCAAAATTTTTAATTGCGTACTAAAACTGAAAGACGATTCGCATTAAAAATTCTGTAAGATAAGAATTTAATGCGAAATTATCTTAACGTAATAAAATTGTAGTTTAACGGAGAGAGAAAAAATCCATCGAAGAATTTCAATAACTAAAAATAATTAATGACAAAGTTATTTCATCTTCTTGCTCTAGTAATTTCCGGTCGTACTTCAAACGGCTTCCCTATCTTCTCCCCATTACCCAGCTTCTCCTTAACCTGCTCACTCTCTCTCTCTCTCTCTCTCTCTCTTGCTCTCTTCTTCTTCGAAGTGAAATTCACCGACACAAATTCTCGAGAACGACCTTCTGCTTCGTCGCGTCGTTCCACCTTACACACCCAGGCCACGCCTTAACTTCATCTCTCGCTTCCTCTTTCAGCGTGTATGTACGTGTGGGTGTGTATGCATGTAGCTGTCGCATCGAGTGAGGCAGGACGAAAAGTTCGTCGTTTTAACGAAATGAGAAAGAAGTGTGCATATACGTCGCATCTTTACGTCTTTTTGACTAACGGATCTTATTATACAAGCCTGATTTGTGTTCTAAATCTTCCTCGTTATCCTTTTTTACATAATTTACTCGCGTATGATCCTTTTTTTGACTTACCAACCGCTTGTATCTCAGGAAACATTCGTTCCTCTTAAATCAGTTTCTTTTTTTTCATATATATATATACACACGCATATATTTTTATTCCAGTGGTTACTTTCGGCTTTGTGTCTCGGACCAATAACTCGCGTCGCCGCAGCTACCGCGCGATCCTTTGAAATTTTAATGAACCGAGCGCTTTATCCTTTAAATACTAGGGGAAAGAAAAAAAGAGACGGATATGCATTTACAAGCGCGGATTTTTTTTTATGCTGGAAAGTTTAAAAAAAAACTGCCGCGTGACTCAAGATTTGTTAAATTTTTTTCCCTTTTTTTACAAATTATGTTGATTTATGGGATTTTTTATTAAACGTGAATTTTTTTCAATAATTTTCTTTTTTAATAACTTGAAATAAGAAAAGCTCAACTGACGAATAAAACTAAATTTTTTAAAAAGCGTAAATTATATCTTGGTATACAAATTTAGTATCATATGTATTAAAAAAAAATATATTAGAAATTTAATAGAAATATTCAAAGAAAAAACGATTATATAGTACTTAAAATAAACGTTTATCAAATTAGTGATTGGATAATGCTCCAAATAATAAATCATAAGAGCTCTCTGAAGGCTTTTGCTATAATTAGCAAAAATTAAATTAATTATGCTCCATAACTATCAACAAAATTTCGCACGCAAATTGTATACCAGACCGTAAAAAATTTTCAAAATTTCAAAAAGTAAAGTGTTCGCAAACTTCATCTCTCTCTTTCACCCGCATAAATAATGTCATTATTTATCATTAAACGCATATATGCGCGCGCGCGCGTTTATGTATGCACACACGCGCGTTACGTACGTAAAAGAGAAAACGATCGTTGAATATTTGATGACCCTACGAACGACGGTTACATCCATCGTTTATCGTCAAACGCGTCTCTACGCACACAAACACACACGCGCGCGTGCGCGCACGTGTTGCGTTGTTGCGCGCTTTCCGAGCAACTGACTTTTACCCCCTTGACGGCACTTTTGAAAATTTCCCGCTTCCCCGTACGAACGTATATACGTAAACTCGTTACTAGCGACGCGGCGTACGTCAATATTTAAAAACGTACGTCGATGCATGTGAAACGCAATGGATAGCAAAATTTTCATACGTCTATACGGTATCGAATATGTTTTCGTTCGATATTAGTTATTTCGTTAAAATACATTTTCACGGCGAACATTATGAATTCGTTTTTACGAAATAAAAATAAATTTTATAAAAAACATCGTTTTAATGAATGAAAAGAATTAACGCCTACAATCAAACCGCATTTCACTCGTAAAAGAGAGGCACAAATTCCGCACAACAACCCACGAAACCTCAACCTCGTGTGTAAACCATCCACAAGTGCAAGCCTTTCTTTTTATCTATCATATCTCACTCCAACGCTTTTCTCTCAATCGCGCGCTTTCTTTTTTTTTTTCTGTTCTTTTTAAGAAGGAAAAGAAAAAAAGAAGAGAGAAAAAAACGTACATTCGGTATACGCGGTCACCGAAATCGAGTATACGTACGATACCGATGCGGTAAATCTGCGAATCGTCGCGGTTGAATGAAATATTCAGTGGATGTGGGATTCTTGTATGTGTGCATATGGATAACAACGAGTCGACGTGAGAGGGAAACGACTTCGTTGTTTTGAGAAACGAGCGCGCAAATTTATCTTTGACGTTGTGGCTTTATATTTTGTTTTAGAATTGATTAGAATCATATACAAGGAATGTTTATTGAAAGAAAGTGAAATTTTGAATAAAGAACATATTTCTTTTTTTTTTTTTTTTCTCCATTATACTTTATTTAATTCAATTGTATTAAAATATATTAAAATATAGCGTTTTAAATTTTCACTTATGGTTATTACTTCAACTTTCATCGTTAAGTTTGTTAAAATAATGTAAATTAATTTTCTGATAGTTAGTTTTAATCGATATTAATGGGCTTTAAGAAACATGACATAAGCTGTCTTAAGTATTAAAATAATAAAATCTGATTGTGAGAAATTTATCTTTTTCTTCGCGGAACAAATAGAAAAAACTATACTCAAGTTCATACGCTAACCAAGATATCATATTTGTACTCGTTTAAGTAGATATGTTTCAAGTATGTCAAGGCATATCTTGCAAGACAATACAATTATCTATTTACATTTATTTATTAAATCAAAAAAGCATTCTTGTAAATTAAGTTTAATTTAGTTATTAAAAGAGATTAATTACCGAGTATAAATTGAAATTATCAATAATTTATTATTTAAATGAAAATACTTCTTAGTAATAAAAGAATTGTAAGAATGTTATATAAATTTTCAATTTATCTTAATAAAACTACTTGGAAGATATTGCAAGTATAATGTGTAATGGATTTTCAAAAATCAAACAAACAACATCATTGTTACTAAACAACAGTAAGAAAAGTATTTTAGTTTTTAGCTTCGTTAAGAATATTTTTGTCTTTTTCAAAACAAAATTTAATCATTTCTAATTTGCATTCTTTACCTTTTCATTTGACTCATTTATTTGTATGAAATATGTAAATGATAAAATTAATTTGAAATAAATTTATTTGCGTTCACTTAAATGAAACTTCTGATCCAATAAAAATCTACGATCCGTAGACTCGCATACTTAACGCAAAATAAATCTATAGTCTTCAATCTAACAATACACATACCAACACACGTGCAACGGAATGCTTCGACAAAAATAACATATCTTATCTATCTTAGAGATACACCGAGAAGTTTAAACGCTTATCACTGTACGCGTAGATATATTACTATAGACGATATCAGCGCAAAACATATGTGGCGAATGAAAAATTTCCTATTAATAATCTTATCAGGGTTTAAGTCCGACTCGCGGCAAAGTTGCAGTAGTCGAACGCGACAACAGTAGTCGAGCGACTTTACTCGTTTCCTCAAAATAGTGTCTCACGGAGAGTTGATTTTTTTACGGTACGATGCGAGACGTTAAAAATATTACGCGAATCGATACGAGGTTATTCATATACAGTTGCGAATCTAGATAATGGTGGATAAAACATCGAGCCGTGTTGCGCGAGAAAGAATTTAGGAAATTGTGAAATAAATAATAAAAAAGTTTTCTTTTTTTTTTTTCAAACATTGATTATTATTAAAATTAGTTCTCCTTGATCTTTTTTACAAGTTAATTCGATAAAAAAAAATTCCAACCAACGCAACGTTAATAAAGTGTAATAATACAGTGTATTCGATAACTTAAACTCAATAATCGATTCAGATGAAACAATGAGCATAGATAGTACCAGTTTTTTCTCCTACATATATTCTTCATGGTTAACAAAATATTTGTGGAAGGCGTATCGAAAAGGAATTACGTTATCAGATATACCATCTATATCAACGCTAGATACCTGCGTGCATAATGCCCAAAAGTATGAATGCTTCAATGACAATTATAGATTAATTATCGATATTTTTTTTTTTTTTTATAATTTTCGCTTTTTATTTTACAAAATAACAATATGTCGATAAAAATTTACCGACCCCAACATATTCCCGATAAACATGAATAATATATTACGGTACAATTATAATATGTTACTCAGATTCGAAAATTTGTGGAACGAAGAACTAAGACGACGAGGACCAACATCGGCTTCGCTATCGCTGGTAGCATGGAGATTCGTAAGGTTTCGAGTATTGACAGCCTGCTTTTTAAATGCAATTTCACAAATCATACGATTTTTAGTTCAGGTACGAAATTGATAAAATTTTATCGATTTCATTTTAAATTGAAAAAAAATTATTTTTTATTACTAATTCATCGATTAGGAACTCTAGAAATTATAAATTACGCACACAATTTTCTTATGGTTATACTTGTATATAGTTTAATAAAATACTGTAATCTAATATTCTTAGAAACCTAACTATTTATAACTTGTTTATCTAATTCTTGTTTAAAAAAAGATTAATCGTGACGTTAATCAACTTACAATATATTGCCATCAATCATTCTCGTAAATAGATGAGCTTTCAATATATCATAGAATACTTTTACAAAAATTTATCGATGTTTTTTAACATATTGACATTTTCAATAAATAAATAAGCCTCATATTCTTTATTTGCTGTACAGACGATACTGTTGAAAAAACTTTTGGAACACTGCGAAATACCGAGATATTTTTTAAGCGGCTTGTATGCGGTGATCTTGATAGTCGGCTTCGACTTTCTCCAAACGGTATTTCAGACATGGAGCGACATAATGAACCAAAGAACAGCGTTGCGATTAAAGGCTGTTTGCTTAAGTCTTTTGTTTAAGAAAGTTGTCAATTTAAACAACATCGCTGATAAAAATTCGAACGAGGTGTGAAATTAACGTTTAGACCTATCGACATAAAATAAAATTGCTTCTAAAGATGTCGATTACAATCAAACCTGTGTAATAATTTTATAACGACTTTTCTAAAACTTTTAGGTTATGTATATGTTATCAAAAGACGCCCACAAAATTTATGACGCGGTTAATTATAGTACATCCATAATCAATGCTCCGATAGTGATGATATGCGCTGTTATTTGTATCCCTTGGTGGTTGAGCTCGTCAGCTCTGACGGGACTCGCTGTATTTTTATCGTTTTATGTCTTTCAGGTAAAAAATAATTCTTTATTATTCATTTAGGAAATTTAAGAATGAAAAATATTTGTTAATTGAATCATCCAATAAATTAGTTTTCTTACATGAAATTTATAAATTTAAACGTTTACAGTATTGGCTTCGACATTTAATTAATTATTGCAAAGTAAGTGCCAACGAATATACCAAAACTAGAATGCAGAAAACGATCGAAATACTGAATTTCATAAATTTAATAAAAATCAATAATTGGGAGCAACATTTCATACAGAATATCTTAAGTAAGTTTTAAAACAGCTAAAAAAATGTAATATTTCAAGAACTGATTTATAACCTTCCTCAAAATTATTTATATATAGACATTCGTAACAGAGAAAGTAAATGGCTATGGAAATTATCATATGTTAAAAGCCTAAATTCAGCTTTGGCTCATGCAATTCCACTCATTACCATAATAGTGATGTTTTTTATGCACATATCAACTAATCCTGTTTTGAGAAGCTCGGTTGTAAGTATTAAATAATGTAAGCAATTTTATTAAGCCGCTTATCGAATCTCTTTAAATTTTCGTAGGCCTTTTCAATTTGCGTAGTCATCTTAGTGCAAATGCACGAAACTTTTATGACATTGAAAACTTCTTTGTCTCATCTCAAAGATTCATCGAGGACGTTTAAGAAAATAAAGGTGTTTAAGCTTGAATTCAATAATCTTGTAATATAATGAATTTTTTTTATATTTGTTGATTTGTGTAAAATTTTATTTACATTTTTTTCACAATTATTGCACAAGAGTTTTAAATATGTAATTTTTTAAATTAAAAAAAAAAAAAAAAAAAAAAAAAAAATATATATATATATATATATATAATTTGTTTGTCATTTTATTATCCTAATAATATTATTAATTTAATAACAGAAAGGACTGCTATTAGAAGATACGAGTTGTTATGCAACAAAACCTTATGAACCTTCGCAAGCAGTAGCTATAATCAATGGATCTTTTGTTTACGAAGTTTGTACAAAACCGATTTCTCCAGACGCAGCTAGCTCAGAGTAAGTCATCATTTTTAAAGTAAGGCATTATGACAAAATCCTAAATTTAATTTAAATATAACAGTAATTGATTTAATTTCAAATGTAATTAAAGTTATAATACTAGTTGAAAATTATCATTACTTAATCGAATATCAGATAAGAATACATCTTATCACAGTAACTAATTTTTCAATACGTAATATATGCTATCTACATAATTTATGATTTTAATTCACACATATATCAACAATATTATGAAGATTTCGAAAATTTTGGTCAGAAATATTTAGTGTTTTATATTATACTTTTAATGAAATTACTTGATTTCTTTTAACTTTAATTAGTATAACTTACTTATTGTATTGCAATATACTAAAACTGAATAATAATGTGTTTATTTAGCCATTTTTACTTATCGAACAAATTATAGGCTATAAAGTAGCTTAAGAATCGTTTTTTTAGCAAAACTTACGACATGGACGAAAATCATAAAAACGGGTCTGAGGAGAAAGAAAAACTCAACAATCCAACGTTCGAACCGACGCGCAAAGTAATACTCAGCAACGTAACACTCAAAGTCAAAAAGGGTCAGCTGATCGGTATCACCGGCCAAGCAAACAGCGGAAAATCCTCGCTTCTGTTAGCGGCATTGGGTCAGATAAAAATGAACAGCGGTCAGCTAATGAGACAAGGTACCTGCGCTTACGTTGCGCAAAAACCCTGGATAGCTAACGCGACGATCAGGGAGAACATTTTGTTCGGGGAGTCTTATGATGAAAAACGTTATTACGAGGCTCAGATTGTATGTAAACTCAGGCAGGATATTAAAATGCTGCCGGATGGTGATGAGACGGAAATCGGTGAAGGCGGCCTTCAAATATCCGAGAAGCTCAAGCAGAAAGTCGCTTTGGCGAGAGCGTTTTATGCGGATAGGTATGGTTTTTTTCATCACTTTAAATATACGTAATAAAAAATGTTGTTGTATCTTTTTATGTAAATAAAACATTATTTGATAATATTTAAACATGGTAAATATATTCAATATATTTTGTTCTTTTTTACAGAGACATATACTTTTTGGATGAACCATTAAGCTCAATGGAAGATTCAGTAAGTGAAGAGATTTTCGAAGACTTTATTATACGAGCATTAGCTGAAAAAACCATATTATTTGTTACTCATGAACTTAAGGTGAATTAATACATTAAGTTTTTTATTAACTATACGTTATAACAAAAATTATACAATTTTTTAATGAGCCATAAATATAATTAACAAAGTTGAAAATATGAAATCCATTTGATTACTAAATTAACATGAAATTTATCATCATAAAATTTGCCTCGATCATAATGTCTGCATTAAATTTTCTGTTCAGTACCTAGATAGATGCGATTACATTTACATTATTCGCGATGGAAAGATAGCGGAATATGGAAAGCATAAAGAATTAATGAGACTGGGTAAAGAATATGCTTCGATGGCCAGAATTGCGCTTGTCAACGCTGAAGGTGATTATGCCAATGAGTAAGAATCATTACAGTTTTTATTACGCTTTATTGTATAAGATGTATTGTACTTCTTAAACTGTTTTATTATTTAATAGAAACAACAGTATTTGAAAAATGTTCTTGATAGTTTCTTAACCAATTTTTTCATTATATCATGGAAATAATTAACGACTTAAGATCCATTATTTCTTTCAGATTTTTTGATAGGCAAGAAAATGGCTTTATCAAAAGAAAAATAAGTTTTATGAAAAATGTTAATTTGAATCAAAAGATATTCAAAAATAACGATATAAGTAATAATCTTGAGCTGGAAGAAACGAATAGCAGTAACGATGATGATACTTCTACTAATAACGATACACCAATTGGACTCGAGGAGATTAAGGGAATGACGTATTACACTTACGCAAAATCACTCGGTGGTTTATTTCTACTTTTACCCATTATACTGGTTTATTTTATTTATTCGAGCATCGGAATTCATACGTTGCTAAGATTGTATTGGTGGATCGAAGCCATTAATGTACGTAAATTAGTTGGTTTTTGCTTTCTTTTGTTTACTCAAATTGTTAAATGAAAAATGAAAAATGAAAAATGAAAAATGAAAAGCATTTTAATTAGTATTAAAAAAGTACAAAAGGAAGTTAATTAAACATTAATTGAAAATAAATTAAAAGTGATTTTTAATTTATTGTAAAAAATCTAACTAGAATTTTTTTTTTTCTTACAGAAGCATAAAGAAGCAAACTTTGCATCTTACAAAAATTGGTACGGTTTCTGTTTCTTTCTCATCATCCTCGGATGTATAGTACAAAGTTTCGTGGTGCAATTAGTAACGACGAAAATTGCGGACAATTTACACAACGCTCTCTTGAACAAGATTATACAGGCGCCCGTTAAATTATTCGAAACCGCGTCGATTGGAAAAATCAGGAATCTCTTTTCGCATGACTTACATAATGGTGAGATAAATTTTTGCTTTACCTATTTCAAATCGATAAAATTTTTTCAAGTAATATAATACTTATGTTTTCTAGTTAGTCTTTCGTTGCCTTCGAAATTGGATAGTACTTTGCGTTACATGGTGATAGCTCTTTTTACATTCTACGTTTTAATTAGTACGATTCCATGGTTTACCAATTTCGTTGTATTTAATAGCATACTGTTTTTCTTTGTCGCTAAAATTTACAGGTGAAAAAAAATTGCTTTCGTGATTTTAATTTTAGAATAAAATGTAATATTTTACTTCTTATTTTTCAGAATTGCTGATAAAAATCTTACGCAATTAGAAAATGAATTAAAATTACCAACTAACAGCTTTTTGCGGAATAGTATACAAGGTCTAAGTACTATCCGTACGTTTAAAAAGGAAAATGATTTATTGAGCAAGTAAACAATTTATATTTCAAATAATTATCTATAATAAATCATACATATAACAATTACTATAAACAAAAACTTAAATTTCATTTTAAAAATTCTTAGAATAATCTTGGAGAATAAAAAATAAAATCCATAAATTTATTACAGTTCAAATATTTTTTCTAGATTTCAAGACTTAGTCGACAAAAATAATGCTTGCTGCTTTGTAAAAAGTGTTTCCGAAAAGTGGCTCTCCATTAGATTAAAAATTCTTACGACGGCTTGTCTTTTCGTCGCCGCATCTCTAATAATCATTATGAAAGACGAAATTTCATTAGCTATTGCAGGATTAACATTTGTGTATTTATTTCAAGTGCCATATGTCATTCAAATGGGATTAAAATACTTTTCAAAAACCGAGAATAACTTTATTAACGTGCAAAACATTTGCAATTATTTTCAAGTAAGTCTACATTATTAAAATTTAAATTTAAATACATATTAAATTTATTAGTACGACACGATGTACGAGTATTACTTTTTTTCTGATAAACAACAATAAAATTGAAAATTATTTCAGACACTGAAAAGTGAATGTGATGATAAAATCTGTACAAGTAATCCAGATCCAAATTGGCCAATAAATGGTTCAATTGAATTTCACAATGTTCAATTACAATGTGACAATGACGTAAATCTAGCACTAAATCTCATGACTTTTGTCATTAACAATGCTGAAAAAATTGGTAAATGCCGTAAATTAATTGCACGGTTACAGTAATCAAAATTAGAATAAAAATTTTTATGAACATGATAAATTTATTTCGATTAAAATTATCGTCAATTTGATGCATCCCATAAATAATATTCTTATATGAACTATTTTATTCTTCTATTAAAATATTTTTGTTTAAATTTATTGTTCTATGAAAAAATTAATATTCATTTTATAATAAATGTATATTTCTGCAGGAATACTTGCTAAAACAGATGCGGATAGAAATTCTTTCATAGCAGTAATGTATAGACTATATGAATTAAATGGTGGTAAAATTACCATTGACAGTATTGATATATCGAAAATCGAGATCAAATTGCTCAGAAATCAGTTGTCACTTATACCAAAAGAGCCAATATTTTACGGTACAGTAAGGTATTAAAATACATCATTTCAAAGTAAAATAGTATATGGTGAACTCGTATTTTTATTATTGAAACTAATATTTGAAATTTTAAATTCAGATTTTTTTTGGATCCAAAAAAGTGTCACACCGATGCGGATATTTGGAACGCGTTGGAAAGAATGCAGATGAAAAGTAAAATATCAGCGTTAGCCTCGCAACTGCATTACACGATCGACGGAAAAATGTTTACTATTGTGGAAAAGCAGTTACTCTTTTTTGCAAGAGCTTTTCTGTCTCGGAAAAAGGTAAAATTACTTTGATGAAAATTTCTTTGAATTAATCTACAAATATAATCAATAGTAGATTTATGCAATGCTTAACAACGTTCATCAAAAAATCAAAGTTATTTCACTTTTAAACTTTTATCAATGATCAACTCTTTTTCAGATTCTTATATTCGAAGAAAATGCAATTTCCGATCGTGAAACATCAGCATTGATACATCAAGTGATCGAGAAGGAATTTTCCAATATCACGGTTATAATAATCACCAATTGTTTACGAACAATTTTATCCTGCGATCGAGTTTTACTGATGGAGGCCGGTCGAGTTTTAGAATTTGATAGTCCGTCGACTTTGTTGGCCAATCAAGGCTCGAATTTGAAAAAATTGATGATCGAAGATGCAAAAATGAATGGGGCAATTTGATTACTTTTTAACGTTCTCATTGTTTATATGTTTTAAGATGAAACTGTTAAAATTCCTATTAGCATGTAGGAATATATTTATTTTTAGTTTTCTAAACAGTGGAGATGCTATTATACCAAACTCAAAAATTTATTACTTTTATTAATGTATTCATTTTTTTACTACGATCTAGTTAGTACTACTATTGTCACATTTTTTTTAAAGTTAATTCGATGTATCGAAACAATTTTACTAATAAAAATCGCAATAAACGTCTTATAATTTAATTTGTATTGAAAATTTAAACAATTTTTTTTATTATTAAAAAAAAAGTCGTAAGACATAATTGAGAATTTTTCACAATAACGTTACGGATTTGGTGCAATAAACACAGCTTTCATTGGATGTGGTTTTATTTACTTTGGATATATTAACGAACGCGATATTGATTATCAGGGAAATATAACCGAAATTGATAACGTCCATATTCGCTATTTAGTTGAAATGTGGCACATTTTGCTTTGCCCGCAATATTGACGTTATCGCGAATCGAATATACCGTTTTGATTGAAATCCATTAACTGATACACGTTTATTTCATTTACTTAGTATGAAATGAAATGATGTGCAAATGCGAAAGAATTGCTCAAAATTTTCACTCAAAACATACATTTTCAGGTTAATAGGTAAACACTAATATTTTAATTCCATGAACGGCGCCGTTTTATCTATTTATCATTTTATAATCGAAAAATTTCACAAAAAAAAAAAAAAAAAAAAAAATTTGAACAACGCCTATCGATTGTTTCACACTTTGTCTTTCTGAATTTAATACTTGAGCGAAGAAATGAAAGAGAGCGAGAGAAAAAAGCGAGCAATCAAATATAAACTCGAATTAGCATTAAATATTTATCGGTTCGATAAGCGATTCTTATAAGTTCGACAAGAGGGACTTCATTGTTTCGCTTCTTAGTAGGAGAAAAAAAACAGACAAAGAAGAACCAGAGAGAAAAAAAAAGGCATTAAAAAATTTCCATTAACGACGTATTTCTTTTCTTCCATTGTTTCGTCTCGGAATCGCCTCGAAGTCGTCGAGGTTTTTAATTAAAAGTTTCTCATTATTCCAGTGGTTTGCGAGAAGCGCGGAAAAGTAAAGTTCAAGATGCTAAAAAATTTTTCTGTCCTTTCTTCTTCTCATTTTTTGCTTCGTGAAAGAAAATAAGCTAGAGCTCGGAGAAATCGTTTCGACGATAATAAGAAAAATGTAGGATTACTGCTTCTCCTTTTGATCGGAGATTCGAAAACTTTTTTTTTTGTAAAAAATTGTTTATTACGCTTTTCATTCGACATGTTTATTGCATTGTAATAAATTTTTATCTCGAATGAGTTAAAATTAAAGTTGAATTGTTTTTAACATCAATTATACTGAATTTCGAATACTGAAGTTGTTTTTTTTTTTTTTTTTTTTTTTTTTTTATTACTAGACAATAATATAAATTCAAGTATAATTCATATTGAATTTTAAAAATTGCATTATTCGGCTTTGTAAATATGCATTTACATCCATTATTTTACGAAAATCATAAACATAAAAGACATAAATAAATAAATAAAAATATCCATTTGAAATTAGGGAATGGTTTATTTTTCATTTATTTTAAATAAAAGCCATAACAGAAAGCAAAAAAAAGAGAAACGAATAAATAAATAAATAAATAAATAAAAAAACAAAAAAAACAAAAAAAGAAAAAAACACAAAATTCAGGTGGTATATCCAATTTTCCCCTCCAAAAAAAAAAAGAAAAAAAAAACAAGACTCGCGTCCTGTTCATTACAGTGAATCACAAAAATAACAAGCGATGTAGGCAACGGGGCAATTTTGGCTAAAACAATCGAACGTATTAGAGTTTCTCTCATACGTGTATTTGTGTGCAACCTCGGTCCATCATTGAAATCAAACAAGCCGAAATGATTTTATATACACAAAAGCGCGTCATAACGAACAATTACACCGAAAATGTATCCCTTTATAAAGTGAAAGCGAGTGCAGCAGCGAGTGCAAAAACAAAAACAAAAGAGAGAGAGAGAGAGAGACGAACGTAAAAATTAAATAAACCTATTATTTAAAGCGCAAAAATATATACAACTACAACGAGAGAAAGAGAGGAGAAATAAAATGTAAGCTTTGGTCGGTGTTACAACGGTGGCTGTATTGTCGAATTCAAAACTGAATTTTCTCTCCTCTTGTCTACATGCGGTGCACGATTTTTTTAGTTCTACAGGATCGTGAATTGTTTGATCTCGCAAGCACAGAACCACTGGTTATGGCTTCAATAAACCATTTTTTTTTAATTTAATTTTTTTTTTTTTTTTTTTTTTTTTTTTTTTAGGAGTAAAAGGAAAGTTATACACGTGCATCAATTTTTCAGTGTAATCTGTAATAAAGCTCAAGAGCGAGTCGAACGCAAAGCGAGAAAAATTCTCTCTACACCATTGGCTGTACGTGTATTTAAAAGAAAACAATACCGAGCGAACACCGGGTCAACGTTTCGAATATACATACACGTACATACAAAATCCTTACTGCTGAAGAACAGAGATAAAAAAAAACAAGCCGCTGCCAAAGGATGCGTATAGTTGAATTAAGAGAGAGAAAGAGAAAGAGAAAGAGAGAGAGGGAGAGAGAAAGAGTGAGATGGATTCGTAGCGTGGAGTGAAAAAGCTATGAAAAAGAGGACAATTTCGGAGGTAACAAAAAATAAAAGGGAAGGAAAATACACGCGCGAGCAAAAAAATGACTGAGTGAGAGAGAAAGAGAGAAAGTGAGAGAGAGAGAGAGAGACAGGAATAGAGCGAGAGGGTGAATTAAAATTGTTTTTCAATTTGAAAAGAAAATATTTACATGCTGCACACCTAGCTGAACAAAGTTTTTGCACGCGCGCGAGTTGTGTACTTTCTCTCTCTCTCTCTCTCTCTCCCTCTGCGTTGATGTGGAGACCGCGTCGAAAATAGAAAAGTCGGAAAAAGCAAGGGAGATTGCGATAAAGTGAATTATTTTAGCTGCGTATGAATGAATTTTCATTTAGTCGGTATGAGAAAGAGACAGAGAGAGAGAGAGAGAGAAAACATTTTTTTTTTTCTTCTTTCTCTTTCTCCACGGTAAAAGGTATTGTATTCGCGATAGTACGCGTATTTTATGTCTTTGCCGCAGTCTTTCTAACACTGGCTTTTAAAGATTACGTAGTTGATGCGTTTTAATGCCGGACAATATTTCACCGTAGGTGATTTTGTACTCTCTCGTTCGTTATGAATTTTAATTTAAAACTTTAGTTTAGCAATATAAAACCATTTATCTAAATTTATAAAATTGTAGTGTACTTAAAAATAATACAGAAATGTTTATTAGAGCAATGAACGGTCAAATAAACAATTTTGTTTTTATTCTATTTGTGGATATAATAAACAGTATTTATCAAATAAATATTTTATCGTTCGAGTGAATCACAAAGTTCAATCAATTTTTTTTCTATATAAAAATTGTGCCTCCGCGCGAGAAACGAAAAAATTTGCAATGATTTTTTAAAAAGAAAAAATAATTAGTTTATTATTTTTCATACGCAGTTTGCAACATCTTTTTTCAAAATTCGACGTGTACATTAATATAGCAATTGAAAGAATTGCATCGAACATTAGCACTTAAAACCTAATCAATACGAAGCTATCTAACGCACGATAAAACGCAGTAGAATACATACGCGTTGATATTCAAAAAAAAAAACGAAGCATAGAACTTCCTCTCTTGCACTTTTATAGAAAAAAAAAAAAAAAAAAAAAAAAAAAAAGAGAGAGAACATATTTTTCTTTCTTTTTTTCTTTTTTTTTTTTTTTTTTTGCGATCGGGATTCCGCCGCATTACTTTGTTCACCTTCGCTCGTTTCATGCGTATGTACTCGTTGCGCTGCTCGCGCGCGCTCGCTTATTTTACCGCTGGTCTCGCAAAAATTCACAAGCTCTCTATCTCTTCTTCTTTTTTTTTCGACTGAGATAATTCGCTGCAGCCTCGGAATAATTTTTTTCGTTTTTCGGTATAACGGGACCTGTTCAAATTTCGACCTTAAGAATGATCCACGTATAGTACATTGTTTAAAAAATTTTGAAAACAAGCGAAGTCTACTTAACGTGAATGCGAGGTGGATTTAATTTTTTCCTTTTTCTTTTATTTTGCGGGTTCGATTTTTAATCGTTTATTACAGAATTTACAATTAATTACTTTGTGTTCGTGAGTTTTTTATCACACAAATATCAAATAAAAGTAAATGAAAAAAATAATTTTTTTTTTTTTTGTAAAGAAAACGTGCATTTTCTTACCCTATTCTGTAGGTACTATATTGAACGTTAATATGTGATAGATGTACTCACCTGAAAAAGAAAAATTTACTTATTCGCTTATGTTATTAATAAATAATATAACGAGATAAAGTAATAGTAAACATAAATCATTAATAAAAAAATGTTTTTAAAGTTATGTTTTAAAAGTTATGTTTTTAAAAGAAAATTCATATGTTAGAGGCATGTTTCATTATTGTTTATATAAATTTTGACTGCATATTTATAAAAATTATCAAATATATAATATCAAAAACAATAATAGACAATTTTACAAATAAAATAATCAACAAAAAGTTATTGTCAAATTCGCAAAGGTAATTCATACAAAGCTACATTTTACATATTTATCATAAAACAATACAAGGTTAGTCAGGTCGGATAAGTAGCGAGGACAACCACGTACCGATGTTTTAATTACCTTAATGACATTTGCTCTACAAGTCTCAGTGCCATTTCGTTTTACTTTTTTATTAAAAAGATACGACACTTGAAATAATAAAATAAATTATACGGCGAATGAAATGTTTATAATGTGATATAGAATTCTACAACATTTAGTTTATTTATTTCTTTAAACAATTTACAAGAAAGTATGTGGCATTTCTTGATAAAAATAATTATACGAATCGCGTTTAACTTAATTTAATTTCAAACACTGCGTTGATGAACATGACGAAAAAAAAATTTTTTTTTCAAAACATTTTCAAACAAATAATTCATACCTTTATTACCACACATCCGAGCGAGAATGAAAAGCTCCAATTTTCACTTTACCATTATATACTCACTAAAGATAGAGAGAAAGAAAAAAAAACCCCGGAGAAAAAGAAAGAGAGAAAAAAAAATGAAACCTTGTTATCTCGTCGAGTCCCGGCAGCAGCACGGCATTGAGTTCATTTTGCGCACAGAAAATTATGAACAGACTTTCCTTTCCGTACCGCATATAAAATAAGGGAGTTTCCGTCTCGAGGTAGTGTAAAAAGAGTGGAAAGGGGAAAAGGAAAGAGTAGGAAAAGGAATATTCCTGCGTTCTCCCTCTTTAACCGACATGTTTCCCTTATTATACGAATCTACGGCTGTTGAATGTAGTGACGCAGAAAAATGGCGAGTAACGAATATCTACCCTCTCCTCCCTCATTCTCATACCTTTACCTCGTATAACCCATTGTAATAATTGTGTTTCCGATCACGTTCCCACAATATTGAATCTACTAATTAGCGTTATAGCCCCTCCGAGCTTCACCGAGCGAAAAATACACGTATATCCAGTGAACCTCGACCAACGTATCATATATGACCTGTATCGCGCATAATTTTTTATTTTTTTAATTTTTTTTCTCTCTCTCTCTCTTTTTTTCATTTTAATTCATTTTCTTTTATTTTTACAGAAAAAAAAAAAACAAGAGATTGCATTGTACAAAATTTATTACGATGACAAAGTTTATTTTTTAACGCGCGGCGGTTAAGTACATTGAGTAAATGGATAAGCAGAAAAATTTTCATCCTGGAATTTTATAATCAAACGTTTTAAAAATGAAAATTTGAATTGGCTAAATTTACAGAAATGATAAAAAAGTAATTTTTAAATAAAGTTATTGAAGTAGAAATTAAATAAATGATAATTTTGATTATTTAAGCTTTCGTGAAAAATTTTTTAAAATAAAGTTATATGAATTTAAAAATAAAATCAACATAATAATGCCGACCATTTAAACGTATTATTATTAACCTCCTCTATTCACAAAAGTAAATGATTCAAGAAACAGTGTGGAAAGTTAAAATACGTGAGGTGAAAATGTATTCTCCCGATGCATGTGACCTGAAACTCCGGGACGTCGTGCTAAATCATACTAAACTCTGCCTGGAATTATACAAGTTTTCCTTTACCCATGTAGAGTCAGAATCCAAGAGTAATATCTAGTGTTATGTACAATGCTGGAAGTTCTTTTTATACATTTAAATGTCCCGCGTGCATAATAGATTTATCTTTGAGCAAGTTGTATTTTAAAGTTTCTATAGTGGCACCGTTATTACTAATAAATTGGATGAAAAAAGAAATTGATTTAAAAAATTTCTCGTTTTTAAAGTTGGTATTTTAGCATTTTTTCAATTAAACGAAACTACCAATATTCATAGTTGAAATTATTTTATTAAAAAATAATAAATTGCATAATAAAACATTCATTTATTTGTAAATAATGATAAAATTATTATCTTCTCGTAAAAATTGTCAATGAGATATACAAAAAATTCTAAATCATTGTTGTCAATTATAAGACAATATTTCCAGTAACAATCGATGATTATATTGATAAACATCGATGAAATTATTATCTTGCTTGATTTTCATCTTACTTTAAACAATTTTTCTTGATCATATTGCTGTTCTTTTCTGCTATCATAATTTCTGGTCCTATCAAATCTCCTCTTGTATATATCGATAACTCTTAAACGATCTACATTGTAAACTTTTAAACTTGCGTCT
This sequence comes from Chalcis sispes, assembly GCA_949987625.1. Taxonomy (NCBI): domain Eukaryota; kingdom Metazoa; phylum Arthropoda; class Insecta; order Hymenoptera; family Chalcididae; genus Chalcis; species Chalcis sispes. Next base: position 63,079,867 of record OX465096.1, on the reverse strand, counting down.
ACCACAGCCTCTTGGTCATCTTTTGGACCCATTTTGCAAGTGCTGGCTAAATTGTACGTTGCGTCAGAGTATATTTTAATTATACATCTATAGTAGTCTTTTGTAAACGATGAAAAATTCTCACACCAATCTATTTATAAAAGCTTTAGTATCAGCAACTAGATCGCCTATTTGCACGCTCTCGGTCAGTGTTTTCAAATCTATGCTGTTCGTTAAATTGGTAAACTCAATTAACGACTGACTCCATATTGGATCATTTTTATTGAATTTAATATAACCTTAACTTTTGGAGACCAAAAGAATCATTTAGGGAAATAAAATGTTACGAGTATAATATGAATGCGAAATTAAACTGATTTTACTCAAGCACTGATCTGTATCATACATATTACTAAGAATATCAGCTACAATGTCCAGAACATTGGATCGTTTCTTATATGATGTCTGATAAAATGTGAAAACTAAATTTGCTACTCTATTTGAAAATGTTCCTTCGTGCGTACTTAATTATGTTACTAAATCGTTCCTCATATCTTTAAATTTGTAAGAAATCTGACGTTCTTTTTTAAGAAGAACTTGAGAGGATATACAATAACGTAATTTTGTAAATTACGTCTAACTAGGGCGCATTTTTAATAACCTTGATATTAGCTTTTTTCAAATCATTAGCTGGTTCAATTTCAGATAATATGAGAAGCATAAAATTTATAGAACGATACTATAACTTCTTTACTTGCGTAAGCTTTTTTTATTTTTTTTGTCTTTACATCCACGTATTCAACGCCAGTTGCTTTTTTTGAGGATTTGTTTATGTGAATTAGCGTAACTTGGAAATGAATTTTGAAGGTCAAATTTAATCTTTTGCTACGAATAGGTCTGATGAACGCACTGTTTGCGCTTATGTGAGTACCGCATGAGCTGTTAAATTGTATACAAGATGTGCCATTTTTATATTAAAGTAAGAATAAAATTTCAGCGACGAAAATAGAATTATTCATTGTCTCAATTTTTCAAAAATCAAATTTATTTAGAATTATTCTCAAAATTTAATACTTTCATAGAATTTACTACATCATTCTTAAAATTCTCAAATCTTTTAAAATATGGTTGGATATCTTTATAACTCCATCCTGCCAATTTGAGCAATATTTTTAGAAAATAATTGAAGCGATACTAGTAATTTATGAATACCAAAATAATATTTACTTTATTAAAAAGGTAAACTTCAAAAAAATATCTATGATATTTTCAAATTCAATAATACTTTATGTATTAATTGTAACAATAAAAGATTTATTATTTTTAAAATTCAATATGCAAAGAATTTCTACAAAGGTAAAATAATATATGAATTATTTACAGTATGCGCTTGATGATTAAGTGTAAATTAAATGCTTTTAATCTATTTTGAGTATTAAGAAACTTTTTATTTTTTAATATGAATAAATTTTATAAAATAATAGTTTTAAAAAAATGTGATTTATTTTTTAACGTTTTTTTTACTGCTAAAAGCTTTTTTTTTTATTTTCAATGCACAGAAATTTTATTCAATAAACTACTTATCCTTAAACACAGATCGTCGAGTAAATAATTTAATAAATAAATTATATAATATATTTATAACGTAATTGAAGAATCTCTTCAACAGAATTTATTTAATGCTTGTTTCTTATAAAAACAATAAGCAAGATTAAAAAATTTAACACTCTAAGCTTACTTATCTTGATTTTTTAAATATTTATGAAAATGGAATATGAACTTATGAATATTTTCATAAGTTTTTTATTTACAGTAGTGACTAAAATAATACAACCACCCATAGGTGTCGGATCCCAAGTATTGAAGCTTTTTATCTCAGCTGAAATGCTCGAACATTGATCTGCAACGGCTAGTCTTAAAGATTTTTTAGTGTACTTAATGTTGATTACGTTAAAAAGGAAAATATTTATGTTTTTTACGAAATTTTAAATATTTAAAAGAATATAGATATTATCGTAAAAACTTTTCGATGACACTAATAGAAAATACGCTAAAAAAGCTATAAAATCAGTCGTGTCAAACATCTACACGAACATGCAAAATACAAAACTTTAAAATTTGAGTTCTGACGCCGCTGGATGTTTCTGAATATTTTCTATTATTTTGACCACTAAAGTATGTATAAATAATAATAAATATTTCGACATTGAATACAAATATTCCCATACATTTTACGTTTTATACTTTTTTTATTTATTTACTTATATTTCACATTCCAATCACTCTTAATCATATCACTGCTTTTTTCTGCTATCATAATTATTGGTGCGTTAAGACTTCCTCTTGTTATTGTAGGCATTACTGAACCATCGATAACTCTTAGTCCATTAATACCATAGACTCTGAGTCTTGGATCAACTACAGCTTCTTTATCATCCCTTGGACCCATCTTACATGTTCCGACAGGATGATTAGCAGACATCGAATATTTCCGTATCATACACTTATAATAATCTTTCGTATCGATTTTAAATCCATCGCATTCTGATACAAATAATCTAATAAAACCACTATTTTTAAGAGCTTCTGTCTTGGTAACTCTTTGCACAATTCTCATTCCTTCAACTAAATTATTAAAATCTCTGACATTTGTCAAGCTGTTTAGTTGAATAATAGGTTGACTCCAAATTGGGTCAGTTGTATTTAATTTAAGGTATCCTCGGCTTTTTGGTTTTAACAGAATGACGGAAATAAATGCTTCATCATAATACGCCGTGGTAATCTTGGAGTATGCGTTAGAACACTCTCGTTTTAATAAAGATCCGGAAAAAATAACTTGAATACTCGGAACACCTGGCTGTTTGTCAAAGACAGTCTGCAGAAAAGTGACAACGGTTTGCATGCCTGTGTTCGACAATGTACCTTCATGAGTATTCATCCAGTATTTCACATCGTTTTCAAGTTTCTTAAAATTCGCTAACATCGTTGCCTTTTTCATTAAATTTAAAGTAAACGTTTTAATTACTATGTGATCATGAAGGTTACGCCCAACCGGAGAATCCTGTACAACTTTGATATTCGCTTCACGTAAATGGTCCGCTGGGCCAATGCCAGAGAGCATTAATAGTTTTGGTGACTCATAAGCACCGGCCGAAACAATAACTTCCTTTCTTGCATAAACCCTGTATAGTACCGTAGTTTTTGTACTGTAGTATTCGACGCCAATAGCTTTCTTGGTATTTGAATCGATTATAATTTGCGTGACTAGAGATCGAGTTTTTATCGAGAGATTTGGTCGGCTGCCACGTATGGGCCTGATAAAAGCAGTATTCGCACTTGAACGAACTCCATCACCGGCTGTAAATTGCGAATAAGAAGTTCCAACTTGATCGCCTGAATTGTAATCAATTTCATTAAGTCCTAGTTCTTTCCATGCGTTCATAATAGTTTCAGCGTTCTTGTCTTTGTAGGGAAATTTACCAACCTTTAAATATCCACCTGTTGCGTGATTTTCTTGACTTTTGTTTAGCATCTGTTTTGATTATTAAAATTTAATGATTAATTTACACTTAAAATTTTAATGTTAGTTTTATGTTAATTTTATAAAATTAATATCTCTGAATTTCTTATTTAAGTAATATTAACTTAATTCCAATGATGTTTTTTCAAAAATCAATAATTAAATTATACTTTAAAATAAAATTAAATGTATTTTTTTTTAATTCTACAACAGATTTATTAAATACTTAAAAAAAATTTTTCTTAATTGCTTACAGTTTTATCTTGCATATCTTCCGATTTTTTAAAATATGGTAAGACATCCTCAAAGCTCCATCCTGTATTTCCTAAATTTTCCCAGTCATCAAAATCCTGCTTATTACCGCGGACATACATCATATCGTTGATTGAACTAGTACCACCCATAACTTTTCCACGAATACAATTACATGAATTATTTTGGTAATTATGGCATATTACGGGTTCAGATTCGATTTTGTAATTTTCTATGATATTGCCTCGCAAAATCGGCCATAGTCCTGGAACTTCGGTAACTAACGGTTGTTCGTCTCCTACTTCTAATAGTAAAATCTATGAAGATAAATTTAATGTTATTTATTGAAAGGTAGAATTAAAAGTTTTTATTCGAAAATTTCAGTTTGCTTAAAATGAACATAATTTTCCACGTATTTTAAAATGTTAAAATATTATACTTATTAAGTCCAATCGTTTTTAAACATTTATTAAGTAAATTGATAATTTAAAATATCGTTTAAAACGTAGTAGATTAGCTACATTATATTATAAATTTATTGAAAACTCATATGTTAATGATTTTTGCTAATCAAACATCGTAGACGATAGTATGCATCTTTATTATTCCGAACATAAGTGCTATTTTCAGTTGTTTTAAAAATTTTTTTCTTTATTTTTTTCCTATTTCTAAACATTCAATAAATGCAAACAAAAATTTTTTTTATGTCAATGAAAAAATTTAGTTATATAGAGTCAAGTTACATTGCGATACATTTTTTCAATTATTTAATATTCTCAATTTAATATATAGGATTAAAAATGAAACTTTAGCTAAATATAATTTAAAAAATTATTCAATGAAAAAAAAAAAAAATAACTTAGTTCATTAAATATTTTTAAAACATATTTTTATTCCAACTGGACACTTTAATAATTAATAAAATAAAAATATGCAATACCTTCCAATCTTCAATTTCGCTCAATCGGTTTGCTACGACACAACCGGCACTTCCAGCTCCAACAATAATAAAATCATATTCATTATCCATGTCATTCGAATTCGAAGATGATAGATTAGAATCAGGCGATTGTCCTAGATACTGAATTAAAAAATTGAAAAACGTATAAACTTCCGCTTGACAAGTTCCCGTGTAATTAGTAGGTGACCAAGTCATTTCGGTATTATGCGTAAATTTTAGTTCTTCTGACTGTGCGTGCCTGAGAGGAACTGAAATTTTATGAACATGTTTCTCACCGCGTGTGTTCTCATTTCACGTGAATTGTAAAACTGTGTACTTTATCGCATTGTTTTAATAAATCGCTTATTTATCGTTATTTGACGTTATTTGTTAAATAATAATAATGAAATTTATCTTTATTTTTGTAATATTGTATTATACTTTAAATCAAAGAGTTTATCTAACTGTTTTATAACTTTTAATAAAATTTGCATATGAATATTTATTTTTTTAAATTGATCGGGAAATCAAAATATATTTATTCATTAGTTAATGTACTTTTTAACATTACCTTTACACATAGAATTATAATTATATTCAGTTTACAAAATAAATCTTTTCTAAGATTTAAAAAGCTTACTAAAAAAAAAAAAAAAAAAATAATATATTCAGTTTACGATACCTTTTATGCGTACTTATACGAGGAAAGTCTTACCGCATTAAAAAAATTAATATATCATTACAAAATAAATAAATTTTACTTTTATTTTAATTATTATATATGATGGATAGCTATCTACTATAAAAAGTAATATTGAATATTGAAACAACTCGTGTTACAGTATTTAAGGTTTTTTATTTATGCGGGGCAGCACAATCAAATAAAGTAGTTAATATATTTATTCGTTAGCTAATGTTCTTTAACATTTTTAAACGTAAAAGCATAATTACATTCAATTTACAATACCTTTTATGTAAAAGGCGTGCTTATGCGAGGAAAGTTTTCTACGTCAATTACCGAATTCAACAATATTTTAATAAAATCCATAAATTTTCATATTATAAAATTATATAAAACTAGTAATAATTTAAATAAATAAAAAATTAACATTATGCAACATATTACATATTTTATGAAATAATATTTCAATAAAAAGAATTTACAAATTTGGAATTAATTTATATAACTCTCTGGTAGAAATATGATCATTTTTTATATTCGAAATATTAGTTTAAGGCCAGAAAAAGTGCCAAAAAAAAAAAAAAAAAAATGAATAAAGTGGTAAAACTGACCAGAAACTACTTTAGAATGGTTAGATTTTTGTTTAAGAATATTATAATTATTATCTACGAAATAAAATTTGGCAAATAACTGCCCTTCTCGAAGAATTTAAATAACAATTTTTTTAATGCTAGTTTATGCACTAAAAATCGCTTGAACAATCGGCACTTGTTATTAATTTTATTTTTAACGTTTACATGCCTCTTTAAGTCTTAGAAAATTTTAGGGTCTATCTGAATCATCTAATCGTCGATTGAAGTATTTTTGTTTCATTTTTTCTCTAAAGTCTAAAGACATAAAGAAAAAGAAAAGATTTGATGTCGGTAAATATAAACTGTTCATTGTAATATTTTTTATATGTAATTAATACATTTTTAAAACATTCTAAAAGCGTATTTATTTTTTATCCTAATCTCTAATTAAAAAATTCTCATATACTCACAGATTTATTTGTTACTGTATGTCGATTTAAAGAATGATAGCAATTAAATGCCTGCTTTTTATCAGTATTTGAAAAACAATAATAAAAAGCAACCATTTTATTCTTATCATTTTTTAAATCCACATAGAATAATTGGTATAATATATAAATATATATTTTTCTTGAATCTCGTTTATGTAAAAAGGTCAATATCTAGAGTTCATGATTTCTAGCCAGAAAATGGTATAAAAACCTTTTCATTTAACACATAATACAAACTAAAAATTTTGGGCTGTTTTTGGGCAGCATAAGAGTCGAAATGTTTTATTTATAGTAAAAAAAAAAAAAAAAAAAAAAGGAAAAAAAGAGTGAACGTTTTTACCAGATTGTAAGAAGAAATATTAGTCAAACCGCATAAAAAAAAATTAACGTATTGTTATAAAGTCAATAAATTTTATTTTTATTCTAATTATTGCTGACGATAAAGTTGATATGGTGAATACTGAAGCAACTCATGCTACAATATTGTAAGCTTCTTATTCATGCACGACCGCACAATAAAATAATGTATTTAACATTCTTTAAACTTTTTCCCAGGTCGAAGATTCTCACTAATTTGGAGAATAAACTATACATAATCTAGAGTCCTAATCGATAAAATCAAGATAATGGAATAACGGCAGACGTCGATTGTACGATAGTAAGAAAAAACCAACATTTTTTAATAAAATAACTGCTGTCATATACAATGTCAAATGTCAAACTAATGATTAACATAAATAAAACCTTCCGATGAAAACACTGGATTTTCGAGTAGCACCCAATCGTGACTTTGTAGTCTGTGCATATGAATTTTTCTTCAAATTACTTGTTAAGAATATTCGGCTTGGAAATGGGTTATATTTTGGATTTGTTTGTCCGTTAAATAAATTCTGAAATGTATCGTAAATTATATTTTGCAATGGTTAATGATATTTTGTTTAATAATTAAGGGAAACGAATTTTTTATTTTCTTTTAAACATTACTTATAATATCTAAAAATAATTAGCACTCTGTAAATATTTATAATTTGTAATTATTTTTAATGCACCGTTTTTTTTTTTTTTTTTTTAATCGTCTTACTTAACAACTATACGTGATTCATTACATATTTGTAATTGAAAAAAAAAGTTTGTCTCTTAATAGCAATATTTTGTACGTTGCAGTAATGCATATTAATTACTAAATCTTATCCAATCTAAATTTAATTACTTTAATATGCAGTTACGTCAATTATTAATTTTTTGTTTAATTAATATAATTACAAATTTAATAAATAAAATATAAATATAATTCATACGCATTTAAATTTCTATATCAAATATCTTCTAAGAGTATACGGGCAGGTCAAAGACCCGGAAAATCATATCTATGAAAGTTTGCACAATGTAGAACTTTTTATTATCTAAAAAATAAAATTCATTTTACTCAATAAATATACATAAATATATTTTAAAATAAATATAGTATAATTGATGACTATTCATTTAAAATCGTATGTTTTAGTTCATATTATAATCCTCTACTATACAACTTCGTTTTAAAGTGAAAAGATTTTGTTCGAAATTTTATGAAATTAATTATGATTAATTGCATAGATTTAAAATAGCAATTTGTTGATTTAGACCGATTGAAAAAAAAAAAAATTAATCCTTGGATTTAACTTTAATTATGATATTTCAAATAATATTACCTTTTAGATAAATTTAACGATAAGGTTTGATTTAAAAAAGAAAATTTTTATAATTGAGGTAAGTTCTGTTTGATCTTTATGGAAATTATGAATCGGTACTTCATTGTTGTATTGTCATTTTTAATTAATTTTACTTACGGTTAGAAAAATTAAAATTAAATTATTTTTGTTAAATTTGAATATAATAAATATTTGAATAAACAAGAAAGAAATTTCTTGCATTTGATTTTCAAAAAAAATTTCAAAGGAACCACGCATTGAAAATATTTATTATATTTTTTTTTTTTTTTTTTTTTTTTTAATTTTAATAATTACAGTTATTTTTTTAACCTTTACTTATAGCTCGAGAACGATTAGCTAACGGTCGACCTGCATATGAAGGTGAGTTTCCATATCAAGCGCTGATATACGACCGATACAATTACTGCGGAGGGTCAATCATTCATAAACGTTGGATTTTAACAGCTGCTCATTGCAAGTTAGTCTTGCATGATATATTCTAAAGCAATGTTTAAGTATTTATTTTAAAAAATATTGACATTTGCAGGTATAAGAATTATTCTGCCCTCGGTGTTTTCGTAGGTACTATTAAAAATCTTGGTGTTGGTGGAACTCGTTATTCGGTCGAAAGAATAATAAGGCACGAACGTCATCAGATCGTAAGTTTTTACGTGAAGTATGAGTTTAAAAGTAAAATAAACATTTATAATTAAAGCGTTTAGTAACTATAATGATAATCAATTGTGAATTATAAATTCAAAATAATTTTATAATTTCAAATAAATTGGTTTTTTTTTTTTTAAATAATTTGAAAAGTATAATTATTAAAACGACTTAACTTTTAGAAATCAAATGCGGTTATTAACGATATTGCCTTGATACGTTTAAGTACCGATATACAATTTAGCTTTAAAGTAGAACCAATCGAATTGTCTTACGACAATACCAACAGAATCGTTAACAATCCATGGGCAACCATATCTGGTTGGGGCAAATTACGTGTAAGCTTTATTTTCATCATTGCTTTATTTAAGTTAATAATAAGATCCGATAAATATACTTCGATGAGCGAAAGCATTATTATTTGTGCAGCCAAGTAATCCAATAACTTATCTACCGCGAAATTTACAATACATTAACGTAAAAATCGTCGAACTTCAAAGGTGTCGAAAAGTTTGGCCGACTTTAATGGAACACAACCTTTGCACTTCAGTAGCCGGTGGTGCCGCGACTTGCCAAGTGATTAGAAATTTACATCGTTAATGAAGAAGACGTCGCTCGTTCAAATAATTATTTTCTTGTTTTAGGGAGACTCTGGGGATCCATTAGTTATTGGTAATACACAAATTGGTCTCGTGTCTTACATGGATGGAGAATGCGGTCGCGTGAAACCCGTCGTGCATACTAGAATTTCTAACTTTATTCCTTGGATTCAGTATCAATTGTATCTGTATTATGATGTATTATATTATGGATGATTAAAATAAAAGTGTCTGATTATACGCTTTTTGAAAAAACTGTAAAAAATTAAAGTACTTTTAAAAAAACCAAATTGCCTTAACTACAGATTCTTTCTATTAAATAGAAAACATCATTAATCTTCCAGAAAGTAAATTTGTTTTATTAAACAAATAAAAAATTCCGACAAGCTCGTTTTCGAGATTAAATTTCCAAAATATTTCTCAGGCGAAAGAAATCAGAGTAAAGAACTAGGAAAGCGAAAATGAATAACTCGTACGAAATCCTCATATTAGAACCCAACGATACACATATCATCTTCCTTTCTCTCTCTCTCCCTCAATTTTGCGTCGCAGGCAATAGATCGAAGTCGACGATGACGGCAGAGAGAGTACGGTTATACGGTTATCAAACTGAGAGACTCAGTCAAGCCGCTTCCGTAAACAAAACGTCCGTAAAGCCCAGGCCTTAGGTACACAAGCGCGGGGGGGGAGAGAGAGAGAGAGAGAGAGAGAGAGAAAGAGAGAAAGCGAGAGAAACGGAGAGAGATCGCGCGACTGTCGGGCGCTGCTAGCCAGGACAACGACTAGGACGACGTCTAGACGGCGTCGGGACGTCACTCAGCCGAGAGAATAAGGGGATGTAACGAGAGTGAGAGAGACAGAGAGAGAGAGAGAGAGAGAGAGAGAGAGAGAGAAAGAGAGAGAGAGAGAAGAAGGAGAGAGAGTGAGAGAGAGACACGTGTACACGTATACGCGTGCGTCGACACGTAAGTAAGCCGACGTGTTTACGAGCGCCAATGGTCAGGCACGAGCGATCGATTAATTAATCGGTGCCCCCCTTCGCCTTCTCCTACACTTCGCTCACTCCCTACCGGCTAATTGCGAGATAGCCAGCGAGCTGTAAATTTTCGACTCCCGTGCGTACGACTGGTTGCTGGTACCAACGCCGGTTGTTGTTGAGAAGAGGTAATTTCGCCAGTATACATTTCCTTCGCCATTATTCGCGGCTGACTAATCGTCCAATTGTTTATAAACGCGAAGGTGTGGTTCTATCTCGACGAGCGTTTACGATGAGGTGGAAGGAGGATTTTTAAGGAAAAGTTCCGATCGACTGAATGGTATTGGGTATTTTTTCATCGAAGCCCATACCACGAGATATAAGATATTTGCACAGTTTTACATTTCAAAAAAAACTTGTATTGCTATTGGGAGTACAAATTAGTTCGGTCCGTTTTCAAAAGATGGCTCTAGCTATTACGAATATTTAACACTAACAGTTGAAGTCGGTAGTTTTAGACAGGTTAGACCTCTGTCAATAATATTCAGTTTATATCGCTTCGAGTTTCATAAAAAAATCTTGTTTCCAACTATTTTAAGTATGCCCAATTTTGTGATAACTGAGCAGCATTTGCGGGAGGTTTTAGTTTTCTCTTTTAATTAGAAGAAAAGTGCAGCTGAAGCGCATCGAATGCTTATAGAAGTTTGTGGTGACAATGCTCCAACTGATAAATCTTGTAGGGAATGGTTTCGACGTTTCAAAAATGGAGATTTCAGCGTTGAAGACAAGCCTTGCTCTGAACAGCCAAAAAAATTCGAAGACAAGAAATTGGAGGCACTACTCGATGAAGACCCGAGTCAAACGCAAGAGGAGCTTGCAGAATCATTAGAAGTGACTCAACAAGCAGTTTCTGTACGATTGAAATCCATAAGAATGATTCAAAAGCAAGGCAATTGTGTGCCTTATGAACTGAAACCGAGAGACATTGACAGGTGATTTTTCTGTTGCAAGCAGCTGATTCAAAGGCAACAAAGAAGGGGTTTTTTATATAGAATTGTTACTAGAGATGAAAAATAGATATTCTATAATAACCCCATTCATGTTTCGAAGATCATGTTGTGTATCTAGTGGGACAAAAAGAATGTAATGTACTATGAGCTGCTACAACCTGGCGATACCATAACGGCCGATCGGTGTAGGCTGCAATTAATTCTATTAAGCCGTGCATTACGAGAAAAACGGCCGGAATACAAGGAAAGCCATGACAAATTTATTTTTCTGCATAACAACGCTCAGTCTAATGTCGCAAAAGTCGTAAAAAAATATTTAGAAACGCTCAAGTGGGATACTTTGCCGCACCAGCCGTATTCCCCGGACATTTCTCCTTCTTATTACTGGTTGTTCCGAGGGATGCAGCACGATCCGGCAAGTCGTTGGTTCACTTCTTTCGCAGAACTCAAAAATTGGATCCTAACTTGAATCACCTCATAAGATGAGACATTTTTTCAGGATCAAATTCGAAAATTGCCTGAGAGGTGGGAAAACCCAACTATAGTAAGTAGGATATAACCCAACTATAATCCAATAACACAACTATAAACCAATAACCCAACTATAACCCAATAGCCCAGCTATAACCCAATAATCCAAATATAACCCAACACCACAATTATTACCAAATAATCCAATAACCCAACTATAACCCTATTATATTATCATGAAACCCATCAACCCAAGTATAATCCATTAAAAAAAAAAGTGCAAATCATTAAGCATCAAGCACTGGACACGAAAATTAACGGATATAAAAATATTTCCAAATTTATAAGTGATTTTCAATAGGCTGTACCTTGAAAAAAATTGTCGCATGGCGTAAAGAAGCAAAGGTAGCTCTTATTCCAAAGTAATTCTGAAGGGACCACAAAAAATAGATTTCCCAAATTTTTGCTTCTGTTAAAAATAATTTGCCAACTTCAAAAATTGTTTCTTCGAAATTCTAACAATATTTTTTAACAAATTTGAATTTCATATAATTAAAATAATCAATAACCTTTAATTATTTATTAAAATGTAGCTAAAGTTTTTGTGCCTGTTCATCTAAATACATTCGCGTTGATATTTGATTTTTTGTAAATCATATAACCCAATAACCCAACTATAACCCAATAACCTAACAATAACCCAATACCCAACTATAACCCAATAATCCAACTCTAACCCATTAACCCAAATGAATAACCCATTAACCCAAATGAATAACCCATTAACCCAAATGAATAACCCATTAACCCAAATAAATAACCCATTAACCCAATTGAATAACCCATCAACCCAAATTAATAACCCATTAACCCAATTGAATGACCCACTAACCCAATTGAATAACCCACTAACCCAATTGAATAACCCATTAACCCAATTGAATAACCCATTAACCCAATTGAATAACCCATTAACTCAAATGAATAACCCATTAACCCAATTGAATAACCCAATAACCCAAATATAACCCAATAACTCAACTATAACCAAAAACCAAAATTTAACACAATAACTCAACTATAACGCAACTACTATTATACTACAATGAAAAAAAAAAGTATGTGTAAACGATAAAAAAATTCATTAAAATTAAGACGAAATTGATACTATTAGAAATTAATAACATCGAAGTATATATAAACTATACATTAGTCTCAAATATTTACAAACAGATAAAAAGTTATATTATCATTAATTAAAAAAAAAATAAATAAATAAATAATTATCCGCCCAAAAAAGCCGGCACAGACAACTATTTTTTGAGCATAGCATTTTACTATTTCTTGGCCATTCATTGTGTACGGTGCTTACATCGTCATTGAAAACGAAATAAATTCCAACGACGTCGCACCCCAAACGCGCAAAATACATATATATATATATGTACATATATTTTGAATTCCAACGCGTAAAAATGAATTGGGTGCGAAAGTATATATATATATATATATTAGCATGGATGATCCGGGCACATAATTAAAGCACCACGTGCGCCACTCTCGCGTTATGCTTGCGAGCCCTTCTGTCTCATAAATCCTCCGGATCAGTAATAACGTCGCCGAGGGATGCGTTACCGCGCCACTCTTCTTCTTCGGGCGCTTGGCGCGTGTAGACGACGTCGCTTGGCTCTCATGTAAGGACAAAAAAACAAAAAAAAAAAGAAAGAGAGAGAGAGCGCCACCGTTTTTCCACCGAGTCTTCTATTATGCGAAGCGTTTTTGTAGGTGGCTGTGCGTGCGCCACAGTTCTTGTTACGATGTACATCGCGAGCACTACGATTAAAGCCTCAGGTTGAGTAGATTCGATGGAGTTAATTTGAATATTAAACTTTTTGATCATTAAGAAAATAATATTTCCATAATAATTTATTAATATAATTTTCAATAATATTAATGAATGAATAAGTTAATGTTTACTTTGTTTAGTATTGAATAATGTTAAATATTAGCTGGAACCTATATGAATAGAAATAATACCAATCGGTAAATAACCTAACAAGATCAAGATACGCATTCGATATCCCTTTACAATATTTTTTTTTTTTAAATACCCTACAAGTTCAATCAACTCCATAACGTACTCAATAAAATTTTATCGGGCATACATTATCCAAACACTACACGCCTGCTTTATTTGGATTTGCACACACATAAATATATTACGCGTACAGATAGTCCGAGTGTGAAAAGAGATCGGACTAACACGAGCGCGTACGTACAAGTCAAGAGGAAGAAAAAGTGAAAAAACGCGCGTATGCAAAACGTAGCGAAAACCTCGCCAAGAAATTATGCGAACGCCGAGGCTCGTGTAAGCTCACCGGAAAGAAGCGAATGAGCTTTGGGTTCCTTTCCGTTTCTCTATCGTAATCCAGAGCCTCTACAACTTTTCGTTTTGCTATGCAGATGTGACACTTTAGTATGTGTAAGGAGGATTGATATTTATTAGGAGAGGATATTGTGAAAACGTTCTACGTATATTTTTGTGCTTTTTTTTTTTTAACAAAGGAATTTACTTTGCTTATAATTTATTACGAATGAATTTTTTTGATGAAATTTGGAGGAAAAAAATAACATTAATTTTTCCGTTTTTGCGTTGAGAATTATAGTTTTATTTTTAAATTAAAAGAATTTTTAAAACAATTTATTTTCTTTTTACGAAAAAAAAAAAATGATTAATTATCTCTTCCGCATATCTGAGACAACGAGCTCACGCACAATATAACCAAATCGCTTACTGTTTTAGATGAGCAAAAAGTCGAAGGATTTTAAGGATGTACAAGGATTTGCATGGGTAATGCTTGGAAGAAGAGAAATTCTTGCAAGACGTTTCCTAAGGCTGAGAATATGAAAAAAAGACGTTGTAGTAGTTTGTTTCTTTTGGTGGTGATTAGAGACAGTGATAGATGGTATTTTTTTTTTTTTTTTTTTTTAGTGTGCTTTTGAAGAGAAAATTTTAATTTAAAAAATACATCAAATTTAATCATTATGTATGTTGAGCTTTAATGCTACAATTAAAACGTTGTTTAATTATGAGTTAAGTAAGACACAACATTTTGTTTATAATTGTGACTTTTATAATAATTAATTGACTTATCAAATTTTTTTTTATCAAACAATACTGTAAATATAATATAATAATAGTAATATATAATAGATGACGAATTATATTCAGAAAACATATTAAGTACTCTTTTCATGTACTATTATTTATTGAAAGCAGCAAAAAATTTTATTAATTTTTATCAATAGAAGATTAATTTATCACAGTCCAATTCTAAATGTTTAATTAACGATTCATTTTTTAGAAGGTATGCAGCTAAATTTATTCATTACCATTTTCAAATAATTTTCGAATAAAACATCTTATTTTCCGCTGGACGGTAGAAGAAAAAAAAAAAAAAAAAAGAAAAAGAAAAAGATGAAAAAGAAAACGGCGAGCAAGAAGAAAGTCGCTTATACCCGGAGAATTTTAAGTACACCGAAGCGAGCGAAGATCCGGCCGAAATTATTTTTCCATGCCTCATGACGTGGCATAGAAGTCAGTCGTAGTTGTAAGTATATATATATGTATAGGAGGAAAGAAAAAAAGAAGCAAAACTTCGGCGTGGAAGATGAGGAAAGAAGTGAGAGACAGAGGGAGAGAAGAAGAGAAAGAGGTTCGTCTCTTTTCCTCTTTTCATATCCTGGACCGCCTCCAAAAGAGAAAAGGAGAGAAATACCCGAAGAAGACACCCGGGGAATCCCCCTACACCGACTTCATAAATTCACCGGTCGACTTCGCATACCCACGCGGGCGGGTGGGCGCGCGCGAGCGCCGACCGCGTAACTGTTTCAAACCAATTATTATAAATAAAATGTGGGCTCCCGCGTAGTAACGACAAACGGCGGAAGGAAGGAAAAGATAGAGAGAGAGAGAGAGAAAGAGTGAGGAAAGATCTTTGCCAATGGGTGAACAGGAAGCTCTTCTTCCCTTTTACCGCGCTCGTTCGCTTGCGATTTATTGGCAAAATAGCAGGAGGTAGAGACAGAGAGAGATAGTTTGACGTATATAGGGAGGAGAGGGAGGTGGAGAAAAAAATTCATCGGGTCTTCGTCGGATTCGCATCATTGCTGCTGAATGGACGCTTTGCGAGAATTTATTATGGATGTTTATCTCAGTACGTATGCGCGCTATGTTTCTGTGTATATGAATTTTATGGAGTGAATGATTCACTCGAACGAACCGAAATGACCGTTGGCTTTGACTTTTTTTTTCATTTCTATCATTATTTACGTTTTACTAATTTTGTTTAAAGATTTAGTTTGAATAAATTGGTTTGTTTATTGAAAAGAAGAGAATTTATTTTTCAAATCTAAATTAGATCTTCCGATAAATTGAAAGGATATCTTTTTATGATTAAATGCACATTTATCGATTAGCCGAATGAGTGGTCGATTTGAATTTTAAAAAAATTTACACGACACATTTAATGTAGCTTTCATCATTATTAAATAATTTACTATTAAACTTCACAACATGCATAAAATTCGAATTTATTTATAAAAATATATTCAAATTTTCAGATGTTTAACACCAAATACACGATTGATTAACGCACCCTAAAAGTTGCTCGATAATCACTCATTTCCTCGGTATAACGACTACAATCATTATATACAAGTTTACTTCACCGTAAATAAAAACAAAAAGACATGTATCATCTTAACTCATAGCTCTTAACAAGCAAATAATTCAAGCAAACTAGAAACAAGAAGAAAAAGGGACATAGAAAGAGAGGCAAAGAAGAAGAAGAAGAAGAAGAAGAAAAAAATAATCGCGTCAGCCCTCGCGGAACCACTCGAACTTTTTCTCCTCGCAAGACAAACGCACGCACATACATCCACGAATGTTGTAGTGTATTCCAGTCGCGTTTGCCAAACAACGCTTTCGAAGTATATACTTCCGCCGGTTCAATTCACCGATGATAATATTCATCGAGCGACGGGCGAGAGAGAGAGGGAGAGAGAGAGAGAGAGAGAGAGAGAGAGAGAAAATGTCGGGTGTGGCTTAATGGCGTTGGATCCACGCCGAACTCCGTAAATAATAGGCTGTTCCCTGTACACCAAACCACCGAGAGGAAGAAGAAGAAGAAAGAGAACGAGAGCAGCTTGTATCGCGATTAAAGCCGCGTTACATTTGTCAGGAGGTGCCTAACAATCGTTATTTGGGTATACGCGCGATGGGGATATCTTTTGTTTATGTGTATGTGCGTGTGTGTTTGTGTGCCAGAAATTGCTGGCACTCGTTGTGTGCTACGAAGGAGATATAGAAAAAAACTTCTTTCTCGTTGCTCATTCGGTATACGAACCACGAGGAAAAAGTCCGAGCGAGCCAGGGACAATGTGAAAGAGAGAGAGAGAGAGAGAGAGAGAGAGAGAGAGAGAGAGAGAGAGAGAGAAAGAGAGAAAGAGAGGGATAGAGAGAGAGAGAGAGAGACTTAAAAAAAAACCTCGGGATTTTTTCTTTTTTTTTCTCTTTTCTTTCTTCTTCTCTCTTGCGCGCTTCTCATTTAAATAAGGAAATTACGCTTTTCGCCAAGGATCTCATTTCTGTCTTTTCGGCTTGCCGTCCGTTTCTTCCTTTTTTTTTTTCTTTTCTATCTTTCGCAGCACTGCACTAACGGCGACGCTTCACGCGCCAAATTTATATATTCTTCCGTATTGTGAATTATTGTGCCTTTTTACTTTTCATTTCTTTTTTTTTTTTTTTTTGGACGTTCATTCGACCCATTCATGTAATTTTTATTTAACTTTAAATTTACTGGTTAAATTAAAAACAATTTTAATGTTTGTAGAATATAATTTTCACGAATAATAATAATTTTTTTTTTTTTTTATTTTTTTAAAGAAATCTAATTTCCCAATATTGTGATGCAAAACACGATGTACAAAGCAAACTTGTTTGCTCTAGAAGGTTTTATTTTTTGTTATTTTACGAATTCTTTAATTTATACTTTTTAAGTATAAATATTAAAAGTTAAAAAAAAAATATGAAACCATTAAAAAATAATCAAAACATTTTTAAATTAATAATAATGCTTTTAAAATACATATGTATATTATATGAAGCATGAAAACCTATACGTATGATAAATAATTTACTACTAAAAATAAATAACTAAAAAAATTAATACTTTTTTCCTTTAGACAGTTACGTTGAAAGCAAAAAGGAAAAAATAAAGTATGATAAATTAGTTATATACAAAAAACAGAAACAAAAAAAAAAAAAAAAAAAAAAAAAAAAGAAAGAAAAAGAGATTAAAAACAATAATTCATTATGCAAATTTATGCATTTGAAAAAGCTTTCTGGATATATTAACGTTTCGCTGCCGTGTTAAATGGATGCCCCGAGTGTGCATCAAGAATTTCAGACACGGGAAGGGAGGAAAACGAAACGGAATTAGTTTCCGCATTTCTCCGGCTCGCGAGCGCAAGTACCAAAGGTGTACAGACTCCCGCGCAATTTGCATGTGTACTTGCAAATGTAACTAATGTGCAATGTTGTATTAAAGAATTAATGACGCCCTATGAATTTTCATGAAAGCGCGCATAGTGCATTGAACGTTTTCAAGATGACGATTAGAATCAGTGCTTTTATTTTTATAAAGTGAACATTATTTTAATATATTATTTCAAGATTTAAAAAATGGTTGAGAGAGAAGTGTCTAAAATATTGAATAAAAATAGCTTGCAAGTTTGAATACACGTTGGACTTTGGGAAAATTAATTATGTGCTATACTTATTAATGATTTTAAAGTAATGCAATGGGCCGTGCAATGCAACGAGAAAAAGAAAATTTTTTTTTATTTTTGAAAATATTATTCATAGTTATTCGAAAAAAGTTTAAAGTTTTTTTGTAAATAATAATTAGAAGGAAAGAAGTTTTGTAGAACTACAATGATCGTGATTTGTAAATAAAATTATAGATAAATAGATAACAATAATTTTTATTAATATTTATTTTCCGAATAAAAATTTTTATATATATTTTTGCTACAGGCGATCAATTTTACGTCAGTTATTTCAATCACGGAGCAATTAAATTTTATTATACACCAAAAAGATATATTTTTTAATGCTTTTCGAGCGAATAAAATATATTTAATTACAAAATTCAAATTAGATAAATTTTCATCGAGGGGCGTTATAAATCAGAAAGAGAGCATTAACCGTAATAAGAGAAAAAGAAAGAGAGAGGGAAAGAGAGAGAAAGTGCGAGAGGAGACGAGGGCAACAAAAGCATTCGTTAATCCATAACAAACACAAAAATTGCCTTTAATCAAAGTATTACTTTAATTAAATAATACCCGCACCATTCTTTCTCCTCCATCCACACGAAACAGTCTACCTCCCCCCTTCCCCCGCCCGTTGACGAAAAATACAATTAAAAGCGAACTCGAGCATGGGACGCGTTCGCTTTTCGGGACACGACGACGAAATATCGACGAGATTACGCGCACGGCTGCACGCGGACAACGGAACCATAGTGAGCCAGAATGAGCGAGCGAGAGAGAGAGAGAGAGAGAGACGGAAAAGTCGTAACGCGCATACAAATGCAACAACGCGCGGTAAAATATTCCGCGTGCGCAAATTAAAATGACGCTGAAATATATATGGCCGGGTGGTAACGCGGCGGCGCACGCAACAGCAGCGGCAGCAGCCCTGCCCGCGTATAAATTGTTTACGCGCTTTGCGTACATGTATGTAAATATATGAATACGTGTGGATGTACTTGTATATACAGAAGAAACGACCGTCAAAGCAGCGATTCTTCCTCTCCCTTCTTCTCCCTTACGACCTCTGCGCGCGCCTGGTTATTTGCGTTCCTCTTTTTTTTAATTTTTTTTTTTTTTACGCGTTTTAGTTGCTCCTGCTGCTCCCGTGACAGAAATGATATCACCGGATAGTTCTGTTACTCGCGACTCGTTTGCTGATTATATTTATGCACCGACACGGAAAAAAAAATCTTTTTATTTGTATATTGTGTTTTTAATGCGCGCTGATCTTTTTTTTTTTTTTTTTTATAGGAAGAGAAAAATCTCTGTGTAATTAGTAATTATCCAGTTCGTTACGTATTTTCTGACTAAAATTATCAGTTGGCTACCGTGTGTGTGTGTGTGTGTGCAATGATTATATAAAAAAGCTTTATTCGTTCTTGAATATTATTTACAAAATTATAATCTTCGGTTTGAATAAATTGAAAAAATTTCCAAATTGATATTATAGAACATTTATATTTTATAAACATTAAAATTTTATATTCAAATATTTATTCTGAATGAATTATTTAATTAAATAATCGAGGTTTACGTATAATGCATAAATCTGTTGTAAGAATTGTTTTTTACATAATAATTATATTGTACAAAGGTTATTAAATGTTAATTGGCCGTTAGGTTTAAAATAGTGCTTTTAACAATATTATAACAATGCGAAACCGATGATAAATTGAGCTGGAGTATATAATATCATGATTACACACAAATAAATTTATATCCGAAAATGAATTGAATATTACATTATTTACTAGATTAATTAGAATAATATTTAATGAGATTCTATGTGCACTTTGGAAAAGCACGTTTCGCTTAGCTTAATAAAGATAATACTGCGTAACATGGTGATATTTCTATTTGTGTGTGTACTACGCTAATTAATACCAAATGATTAACGGTATTACATTTAAATGCGCAAAGCTTCATTTGCCAAGTTGAAACAATGCCGTGCCACGGAACGAAGAAGTGTGAGTAAGTGAAAATTCGACCAATACGATTCTTTTGTTCAAATGTCTTTTGATATCCACTTTATTTGTTATTTTTATATTATAAGAAAAAGAAAAGAAAAAAACATCGTTCTTTAATTCAAATTCGTTGAATAATTTTCTTTATTTATGCAACAATTAACCCTGACAAGCAACTACATAATTAAAAAAAGAATAAAATACATATAACTATTATAAAAACTATTTTCTGGAAATAAGCACAAAAAAAATGTTTCATCCTTATTTCCTGAACCATCGGAATTTGTTTCCGGCAAATCAAGCAAATCGAAACCGAACTCTCCAACGGAATATCGAGAAACGGGTAGAAAGATAAAGCTAAAAACAGGAAAAAAAAACTTTTCCAACTTTGAACGTCGCGTCGTAACGCACGACTTAAGCCTGTCTCTCTCTCTCTCTCTCTCTCTCTCTCTCTCGCATCCTTTACTCGAAAACTACGCGCGCGCCATTCATTTGACCGAATCTCGCTCGCGGAAAAAAGTTCAGGGGACAGAGACGAATGGAGACGCGAATCGGCTGTGGGGTTGTGTGTGTGTGCGTGTGTGTGTGTGTGTATTAGGACTGCGACAGAGACTCCCGCCCCACTCTCGCGAGAGAAATTTGATTCCCGTCAGTTGGGAAAAGCTCGTGTAGTTTGGGTAGAAAACGATCGTTACCAGACAGATTTTTCGAACTTGAGATCGCCTTTGTTATATTTATTGATGTTTTTATTTTGCTTGAAAATTTTTCGTTACGAAAATTACAATGCAGTTTGATATTGAAAAAAACGATTCGTTTTAGTTTAAGCTAAAATCTTGTTTATAACATAAAATATAAATCATAAAATTTATATTGAATATTTCGTTAAAATAAATATAATTATAAATATGCAATAACGTTGATCAATAATTATGATATAATTTAATTCTTTATTAATTATAATCAGTAAAAGCTTTTTCTTATTGCGCACATTTATTATTATACATCATTTTCTTTATTGAATATAAATAATAAAAAATAAATGAAATAAAGTCAATTCAAAGTTTTTATGAGCAATATTAATCTTTTAAATTATTATTTAAATTGCAAATATTGTATGAAATACGAAATTTATTATATTAAATATTACAAACGATTACAGTAATATTAATTATAAAAAAGTTGTGGAGAATCTTCAAATTATTATTATTCGATTAATATGCTTTCAGATTTTTGCTCAATATAATTTTTAAATGCAATCGTAATAATTATAAATCGCAAAAAATGTCAATTAAAGATAATATAATAATAAAGGTTAATAAATATTTTAATTGAACTTTATTTTAACATCTTTTTGTAATTGTTCCGTAGAACATTTAATAAATGGTTTAAAAAAAAAAGAATTAATTGGATAAAAAAATCTTCTACATTTTAAGAGTAAACATCTATTCGTTAGCGTCAGAACTGACGTGTATTCATTTACATCTGAAACAGTAAAACCAACCATGTATCATCCAGTAGTATGAATCAAGATTAGCCAGACACGAGGCCACGCATCGGATCCACGTATTATTACTAACAAATTTTATTCAACGTATCTTTAGTTATCATCCGTTAAAAAATCGCTAGTTGATAAATATTTATGAATTT
Organism: Chalcis sispes; assembly: GCA_949987625.1. NCBI lineage: Eukaryota > Metazoa > Arthropoda > Insecta > Hymenoptera > Chalcididae > Chalcis > Chalcis sispes. The sequence continues at coordinate 63,057,534 of OX465096.1, read as the reverse complement.
TTATGAAAATTAAAGTTCAACGGCTCGACCGTCTTTAAAAAAATTTAAAGATTTTATAACCGCGGAAAAATTTTCCGAGAAACAATAACGGCAAGAGAGACAGACGATCATTAAGTAAATGTGAGCTAAGCTACGTATCCAAAAGAACGAAAGTAAAAGCAGCAGAAAAAGATAGAAATATCTCGAGGCGACGGAAACACGAAAAATAGAGGAGTAAGAAAGCTCACCCGCGCGCGCGCGATAAAGAGAAAGAGAGAGAGAGAGAGAGAGAGAGAGAGAGAGAGAGAGAAAGCGACGTTACACTTCGACCCTGAACTTGCGTCGAAGGGGATACGCTTCCTCGCGATCGATATACGCGACAGGTTCACTGCCCCGCGTAGACTTCGCGTCCTGTGCTCGCGCCCTTACGGGTAAACTGTCTCTTTCTCTGTCGCTTTTTTACTCCGAGGCTTTGTTGCTCTTTGTTGTTTTCGGAGAAGAATTTTTGCGTTTAACCTTGGAGGCGAGTAATAGCTGACGATAATTCGTTGGCGCGATAAAACTTTAAGTAAATTTATTAAAATTTATTTTTGATTATTGAGATTTGCACGATTTTTTTTATGGAATATAATCTCCATGGATTTCGACTACTTACGTAAAAGTCTAGATTAACTAATTATATTTAAATAAGTTACGTGAAATTTCACTTAGTGATATTTAAAATGAAATATATTTTACGTATAACTTTATCATACGAATCAACATTATTATTCTAAATGAAAGATTAAAATCTTGTACAGTTACGAGTAACCTTTAATTTTTTCACACGAGTATGCTATAATCATTAAGCATAATAATACGTGAAACGTAAAACCGAAAAAATAGAAAAAAGGAAAGAAAAATAATAAAGAACGTACGAATTCATCAATTAAAGAAAAAATGAAAACGGTTTGAGAGATAGAGAGAGAAGTAGCTTCGCAATGGGGGCACGCCACGCGATAAGTCTCGAAGAATGGAAGTTTCCAATTTCACGCGTCAACAATGGGTTTATCTTGAATCGGCAGCTATTAGAAGCCATTCGAGGACACGTGCTGGATATCGATTGGACTCTCGGCCACTTGAGCCTTTTTCCTTTTCCCATTCCCTCCCTCCCTCCCTCCCTCCCTCTCTCTCTCTCTCTCTCTCTCTCTCTCTCTTTCTCTCTCTCTCTCTCCCTTTTCCCTTTCAACGTCTTAGATACGCGCGATCGTTGAGAAAAAAGAAGCAGAAGCCGCAAAGGAGAAATGGGAAGACCGAACGTAGATGCTGGTATATACCGTGTCTGCGTTAAAGGAAAACACGATCGACTGGTTTGTGTATATGTGGGTATTGTAGACGTGGTTTACGCGGATCGATTCAATACTCTCGAAAAATTGTTACCTTTTTCCCTTATTTTTTCTTTTTTTTTTCTTTTTTTTTCTTTTTTTTTTTTTTTGTAAATGCTCGTAAAAATAAAATGAGATTAAGTCTTTTGTACTAGTCCATCGTTGATTAAGTTTTCCGATGATATTTTGTTGATTAAGTGAACGTCTACTTGATTGTAAAATGGATATATGTGGAATGAGATGGAAACTTTTAAAAGATTTAAAAGTGGGCGAATAAAAATCGTTCTAGATAGAATAATGCGATTATGAGCTATATACATATTTCTATCAATGTTTTTATTTAAAAAAAAAAAAAAATCCAATTTTAAATTAACAAAACAAATGAAAATGATTAATAACATAGATTGAACAACGAATAAGACAAATACTTTTATTTTACGCTCATTTTTTAACACAACTAAAGAATTTTATTAAAAAAAAGTAACGTTTAATTAAAATACATAAGCACTATATTTTTAAAATCAAACGAAAATCCCATCAACAATTTCTAATCGTACAACTGGCTATCCAATACATATCACGCGTCGTCGAATCTATTCGTTTTCAAAAATCCATTCTCCTCTTTCTTCTGCTTTCATTCCCTACAGTACGGATACAACTCACGTTGCTGTCGTTATCGTTCGAACGACCTTACAAACCTGAGCCATACAATCCTCCTTGGATATATATAGGAAAAAACGACAGTCATTAAACAAGCGGGTGTGAAACGTGAAAAATAAAAGTGCCGACAACGTGATATCCGGTGTTCGCCTTTTGACGAGGCGAAATAGCGAGACTTGTGTGATAGTTAGAGAAAGAGTGTTAACGCGTTTATTATTTATTTGATTGTTTTATTTCACTTTTTTGAATAAACATATGCATAAAATAAAAATGAAAAACATAATATTTTATCCTTTATTATACATTAATTAAAATTATTATTTCAAGACTACAAAGCAGATATTTTTACGAAATACTTTGTTCAATTGATATTCTAATTAATTTAACACATGCATTCATTTTTTTATCTTTTTTATGCAAACAATAATTTAAAAAAAAAAAGTACATATACTCTAAAACTATGAAACACACAAGAAAACACGCTTATGGATTCAAGAAAAAAAAAAAACTTTTATTTACACGCGATAGAGTGATGTATCACTATGTAAAACACGGCGGCAGCGCTACAGAACGATTATAAATATAAATAAGACGAAGATTAAACCGCGAACGTCTTATTTTGACGTGGCCAAGAGAAATAAAGAGAGAGAGAGAGAGAGAGAGAGAGAGAGAGAGAGAGAGAGAGAGAGAGAGAGAGAGAGAGAGAGAGAGAGAAAGAGAACATGGCACGTTATACAACGACCGAGAGAATTACCTACTCTGTTTCAGGTATAACGTTGCATGACGTGTGACGTGAAAAGACATGCATCGCTTCACAGCAATGTATGTACTTATACTTTCAACCGTGACTTTAAATGCTATATCTCTCTCTCTCTCTCTTTCTCTCGCGAGCGCGCGATGCATATAATGAAACGTGACGAGAGAGAGAGAGAGAGAGAGAGAGATAGAGAGAGAGGCATTATAATTCAATCAATGTAGTAAAGAATGCAACGTTGAAAGTGCGATACGCGCGGTAACTTTATTGTTCGTTCTAATAAAAAAATGACTGAAGCTTACTTGCTTTTCACACTTGATTATTATTTTTGTACGACGAGATGTACAATACAACGCCTGGTTTACGGATTCAATTGAATGAATCTTTACTTTTATGAAAAAAATGATAAATTAAAATGTATGCTGGTAATTAAGTATGAATTAATTTAATTTATCAGAGTATAGATAATTTTTTTGTTTAATTTATGTAAGATTTTTTGATGTAGGATTTAATTACCAAAAAAAGATCATTAAATTTAAGAAATTCAATTTGCCAAGGTGAAAGATCCAATTTTTCTATATACGGACACATTATATATATATATATATATATATATATATATATATATATATATATATATATATATATATACACGCGCGCGCGCGCGCGCGTGTGTGTGTGTGTGTGTGTGTGTGTGTAGAAATAAATCAACTCGCTCGAGTGCGCCTAAGAAAACGCAACACAGGTACAAAGGTAATTAGAGCGGAGCGAAGGAAAGAGAGGACGAATGAGAGAGAGAGAGAGAGAGAGAGAGGGAGAGAAATACCGTGAAAAAGAAATAATGGAGGTCAAGAGTCCGAAGAGGTAAATTTAAACCGCGAACGTCTTCCTCGATTACTCACAAATAGCGAGCGCACGCGATGACTTCGTTGAATCGATGAATATGAAAACTATGGAGCTGTTGACGTTAAATTGTTGAGAAAAAGACCAGGAATATTTTTTTTTTTCTTTTTAGGAAAAAAAGTTAGTGAACTTGAAGATTTACGGATAAATCTTTTGAGATTTACTACTTTGACAACAAAAAAAAAGGACTAAATTTGGTTACTTTTTTTTGGTAAAGATTAGTGTACGAGTATGATCAAATTAATGTTTAATGGTACCAACTACTTTACAATTTTATAAACAGATTACTATTAGAATGAACAAATCACTAATTTTTCTTTGAATTATGCCTTTTTATAAATTTATACCACTTTTATTATTACATAAAAATTTCTAACAAATAATTTAAATGAAGATTTAAATCAAATTTGAACTAAATTCTCATAAAGGTTTAAGGATAATTACGGCAAAAAGTTTATAGTTAAGCTCATGAAAAAAATGGAGATGAACTCCTTTATTTTTATACTCCTCATTTGGAAATGCAAACATATTTCGTCAATTTCAAATTTTAATTAATAGTACTTGAAAATTCTTGGTCAATTGAACATTCCATTTAATCATTTAGTAAACATAATATTTAGCAAATGAAGAAGACATTAAAAAATTTTAATTTCGCTGTGCTCTTCATTGTTTAAATTATTTTCAGCACTTTTTATACGCACATAAACCAACCAAAAAAGTAGAAAAAAAAACACAAGGCTACATAAGACGGAATAAAAGAGGAAGATAATAAGTATAAGACGATGGGAGAGGAAAAGGTAGAACAGCGATGAGCACAAGCGAGAAAGAGCAGCAAAAAGTCACCCCTTGAAACTTCGCCATCTTTTCGTGCGCGCGCGTTACTTTCTCCACGGAGAAAGCACAAGAAAGAAGAGAGGCAAAAGGAGAAGGAGAGGTAGAAGCAAAAGAATGGAAAAGCCGAGCACCGCCGACGCACTTTGTATAGGGATGTGTAATTGGAATTCCGCGACGTCTCAAGATGTTATTTCAAACCGTTTTTCACGTTCAATGTAGCTCATTTCTCACGCTCGGCTTCAGACGCGCTTCTTCTCTCTTCTTCTTGCTCTCTCTCCCCTTTACCTCCTCGTGAAAATTGTTTTTTACCGCATTGTAGGTATACACGTATAAGTATAAACGCAAGAGATGTATATACATATATACTTTTATGCTTTATTTAAAACGCACGAGATCTCAGACTGCATTTCATACTTACGCACGGAATGATATCCTTGAATATGCCACTTTTACTTGCTTCACTTTTCTTTTCTTTTTTTTTTTTTTTATTTTGCGGTATTTTCCTTTTTGTTTTTTTTCCTTTAATATTTTGTAAAACTACAATGTCACTTTCTTTTTGTCATTGAGTTATGTTAGGACCCATGAAATACGTTAAAAAAAAAAAGTTATAGCGATGTGATAATAGATATATATGCAGTTTTTTTTTTCATGGAGGTTAAATTTTTTTAATAGCACAATTTTAACTTGCACATTTTTTATTAACCAAAAGTCACATAGTAAAATATAAATTATTATAAAGTTCTCGAATAATCCCGATTAAGTTCTTACGTAATATTAAGGTAAAAAACTAAATGTTATACACGCTTAATAAAATTAAAAACTAATACACTTAATGCAGAAAAGCATAGCGACAACGAATAAAAAATTAATCGTTCGTAAAAGCTTGTGAATAGATTATCACAGCGGAATGAGGTAATCTACGGCAATTTCATACCTTTTACAAAGTCGGTAAATCTTGTGCGCGTAGTATGTGTAATGTAAAACTCGTGTAAGCTGTAGGCAAAATTTATTTACTTCACTTTGTAAAATGAAATTGTTAAGGCATCCGTAATATAGTTATATATCTTACTTGTATCAGGAAACATACAAAGATTATTAGAATTACGTATTTTTAGAGCATATTCGAATAATTACAAATAAATTATTTAAGAACAAGATAAAGTATACTTAACTTTTAATGACTTTTTAATGTTTTACTATTCTATACACACATACACACACACACTTCTTTAAAAGCGATTGGCTTCCTTCGATTTTTCGCTTCGTCGTTTCGTGTTTTTCCTCTTTGGTTTATTCTCGCACACTCCTTGTTCTCTTTTTCTTTCCCATCGCTTTTTATTCGTTCATTGTAAAAGCTCGTATAAGGGAAGCCAGTCTTAATATCGAGTGAAATTGACCAAGGAACAATTAATTATTTGGCATGCGCAGAATCGCGTGTTGCAGCTGTGCACACCAACGAAAAAACTGGTTTGCGCCGTGTATTTATATATATGTTATATATATATATATATATATATATATATATATATATATATATATATATATATATATATATATATATATATAAATACACACACACACACACTATAAAATTCACCGACATTAAAAAATTTTCTCTTCTTCCCTCCTAATCAGCAATCCTATAAAAACGCGCCTAAGATCCTCGAAAGTTCTTGTCTCCATATACGTATTTTACTTACAAAGAAAACTAAAGATGAAGACACCCGTAAAACTCTCTCCAAATAGTTCCTCGTCTACTTCTTCTACTTCTCTAAGCTTTTTCTTCGTTACATTCTCTCTCTCTCTCTCTCTCTTTCTCTCTAGTACACATGGAGACGTTAACGCGAACGCGAGAGCAAAGTGACCATTAATCTTCATTATGATCTCCTTGAGCGCGAGCGAAGAAAACAGCGAGACTAATCCGTGTCAAAGCACACGCGTCTCTCTGTCTCTCTGTCTCCCTTCATCCGAGAGACAAAAGGTCCACTTCAACGCGCCCGCCGTGAATAACCGAGGGCCATTTTATGTTGAACGAGAGTATGTATGCGCGTGTATTAGAAAGAGAGAAAGAGAAGTGAAAGAAGATGGGATGAAAAAATAGCGAAAGAGAGTTTATTTAGCGCGGATTTGTCCACGTGAAGGCGTGTGACTACTTGCTGTATGGTTATGCTCCCCCTTTCTCTTTCTCTCGGTATTTTTGTATATACGTTATGTTATTTTTCAGAAGGAAAATTTTATTTATCGTCGGTACCATTGTTCGATTGAATTTTTGAGACAGTAGTGTTTTACATTTTTCAAATATAAACTTTAACAAAAAACATTTCGATATAAAATGTTATTTTAACAAAGCAATAAAGAAAAAAAAATGTGTCAATCGATTTCGTAACTTTTCGAAATAAGCCCGTTATCAAAGTCGAATGAAACAAACGAAAGAAAAAAGAAAAGAAGAAACGAGCGAAAGAGAACCAACTACCGAGTCAGCATCAAATCTCCATCCTTTCAACTTAAAAAACTTGACTTCCCCTACCCTATTTCTCCTGCTATAGCCACGGAAAACTCCGAAGGCAAGTTTATACATCGACGGGCAGCATCGTCGAACGAATGGAAATATCCCGAGCGCTGTAATTTAACCTTAAACGGTTCCCTTCTCGAACGAAGCAAGAATAGAAGAGAGATAGAGAGAGAGAGAATATGCGTGACTTTTGATTCGGTTTTCCAAACGGCTACCTTACTTTCCCTTACCATCGCCACTTCCGACTCTCTCCACATTCAAATATAGCTTGCTTTATTGGACTTATTTGGAGTTGTGAGAGAGAGAGAGAGAGAGAGAGAGAGAGAGAAAGAGATTATCGGCTATCCTTTTCTTCGATAGTTCGTACTTTGCCTATTCTCGTGACCTTTTCTTTCCGCGCTTAAAGCGCCTTGGAGGAGCAAGCGGGATCGGCTATTCACTTTTGGATTTGCTGATTTAGTTTATGGGAAGAAAGTTTATGCTTTGTTAAGAGATGAATGGTTAAGGCTTTGGTGTTTTGGTGTGATGGATAATAATGGTGGGGATAAAGATTTTGAAATTGCATTTCGTCGCGTTATATTGTTAGCCTTACATGTTACTTTTTGTAGATACGTTATTTGTCTGCAACGTCTTATAAAAAGTTTGTTATTATAGAAATTTTTACTTACAGACTGTGTAAGAAAAATAAAGATATAAACGAAAAAAGAAAGTGTACGAAAAGGGAAAAATAATAAAAGTAAGAGAAAGAGAAGAAACTAGCGTGCAACTCTTTCAACTTGGATCGTTCGACGTATATACTCGAATTGAAATTAACATAAAATCGAAATGCCGGGAAACTTGGCGCATAAAAAGTCAACTGCCCAAGTTCGTTGAATGGCTCACAAACAGGCAACTCTCTCTCTCTCTCTCTCTCTCTCTCTATCTATCTATCTATCTTTTTCTTTATCTTTACCTTTATCTTTCTTTCCCTCTCTATTTTCTCGATCCTTTCTTCTTTAGTTGTCTTCGGTGAAAAAAAAAAAAAAAAAAAAAAAAAAGAAAAGAAAGTAAAAGAGAAAACTGTTTTTATTTATCGGCTCTATTTTCGCCTAGTTTCGCCTCTTTTTACAATTCATTTTGTTATTTTCTGGAAAAGGTGAAAAAAATCTTGAAATGATTACGGTTGGAAGGTTTTTCGCGACCGAAAGATGTTTAATTAAATAACATTATACAGGTTCATATTGTACACGGGATTGTGTATTTTTGTTAAAAGTACTTGTCGAATGAATTTTTATCCGGCTAAGAACTTTTGTAACTACTAGAACTTTTATACCTAAACTATTGTAAAATAAAACTTTTGAAAATTTTTATCAAGAAAAAATGTATTTTTGTTTACTTAATTGAATTTACTGATGAAAGTAAAAAAAATATTGTCATGTATAAAAATACTGAAATTATTACTAATTACATAAAAATATTAAATTGTAGTTTAAACGTCACATTTTTATCTCACATCAAGTCGACTGATTCAAAATAAATATTCAACAGTTCCGACGGACGCACGAAACTCATCCAAACTGGAACTCGCAAAACTATCCATTACATTCAAACTCACACTCCGATACCCAAAATCTAGTCGATACTTTCAACGAGCTAACGCTGGCTCACGTATTTTTTGCGCGCTTCCATTTTTCGGCGCACGCAAAATGTGAACAACGACGATGACGACAACGACTAGGAGGACGACCGTTCGGAGAGGTATACATTCGACCGAAAGCGGCTACCTTTCCTCGTCGCGCATTTTTCAAATGTACAACGCAACGCGCGGCGAGAGAGAAAGAGAGAAAGAGAGATATAGAGAGGACGAGAAGTAAAAGGGTGCGAGAGAGAAAGAGAGAAAGAGTACCCGGAGGCATTCGCACGGAGGCTCCCGAAGATCACGTAGCACGATAATGGCTTCCTTTCCGTCCTTTATCGTTCCGGCGACATTCAAAATCCTCGACCATTAGTGCCCGGGCGAATGGCACCTCTTTCACCTTTCTACACCAATGCACACACACGCGCGCATCCGTACATCTATGTACATGCATACATACATACAAAGCTCCAACCTAACTTTACCTAACCCCTTTTTCTCCATTTCTCTCTCTCTCTCTCTTTCTCTCTCTCTCTCTCTTTCTCTCTCTCTCTCTCTCTCTTTCTCTCTCTCTCTTTCTCTCTCTCTCTTTCTCTCTCTCTCTCTCTCTCTCTCGATGTATGGGGGTATGCTTACTTCACGCTGAATTCTAGCGTCGTCTGAGAAAAAAAAGAAAGAAAAGAAAAAAGGTAGACGGATTGTAACGCCGTTCTATCTCCCTTTCTTTCTTTCTCTCTTACTCTCTTTCTCTCTGATCCACCAAATTGTCGCGCAGCAACTCGTCCAGACAAATCTCCTTCATTTTTCCCGGTGGTAAAAGCACGAAGAAGACTCTTCGTAAGCGGGCATTGACGCATACTTAGCTCGATTATTTTGTTTACGTCTGTACAACTGTATAATCGGGCAGATAGTAAAAAAAGAGTCTTTACAGTTTTAGTAATTTTTAAATACGTTTCTTTCAAGATATTTATTTTATTAAATAATTAATTTAACGATAAAAAAACATTTTTCTTAGCAACAAATCTTCCTTGAAAAAAAAAAAAAAAAAAAAAAAAACATATGCGCTTGTAAAACTTGACTCTCTGCCGTTGTGCAAGGCTCATACTTATAACAAATGTTTACAACTCGTCGAATCAATGAAATTACCATTGAGTACATACATATTTGCAGGTTAACTCAAAGGTTTTTCCTCTCGTTTACAAGTAAACTTAACAACGACGTTCTTTTCCCACTTTTTACGGTTCAATAATACGTGTACATCAGCGTGCGCGTTTCAGTTTTACATTTTTAACTTTTTCAGGGGAGTCTTCAACGAGCTCTGATCGAAGTAAGACATGTTTACTAACAAGAGCATCGTTCTATGTAAATTACGTATCATATAACTATAAGTAATAATCAACTGCATTGAAGCAACATTTCGCGAGTGAATAAGTGCTTTTCTTAAATTAAGATATAGAGAATCTGTATCTCAATTTATAATTTTTTTTTTTTTTTTTGAAAATACATCATGGAAGTTTCTGGTAGCAGGGACATTCTATCTCAACGTTTTCCTGAAAGTAATGATACTATTGTTAATAATAAAACCTCGTATGCACAAATAACGCAAAAGAAGTATGCCCAGCACGCGAATGTGTTATTGTACTGGATGCTATGGATGGACTGACAAACAGGGACTACGCTTTGGCTATTGGAAAAATTATTGGACCGCAAAACATGACGCATATTTCAAGAATTTCTTTCAAAAGGGTCTTTATTTATCTTATTTCTCCAGAGATTGCCGAAACAATCGTTAACCTACAAACGCGTCACTATCAATAATAATAGTTTCAAAATTCGACCGCTTGTTTCACAACTCGTAAACAAAATCTGTCAACCCTGGGTCCCAACTGATCCAAATTAAAACTAACGACTTTCTCGATTCTAATTTTATATTTGAGAAATTTATCATTGCTCTTCAGTCGAAAACTTTCAAATCCTTTTCAGGAATGGACGGAATCGACTATGACGTTATCAGAAAATTAGCTGGAAAATTCTATCTTATTCTTTTAAATATATTTAATGAGATGCTCAAGACGGGAGATTACCCAAACAGCAGGAAACAAGCCTATTTGCATTTTATTGACAAATCTGACGGCATTAACTTTCGCCCAATAGCTTTAACATCTGCTCTATGCAAACTGTTCGAAACAATTTTCAAAAATAAATTGCAATGGTGGGTGGAAACTGAAAGCTTACTACCAAATGATTAAAGTGGCTTTCGAAAAGGACGATCCTGTATTGACAATATAGTAAATCTATCTTTCTATGTTCAAAAATCATTTGCAACAAAAAAGGGCGTTATTGCTGCATTTCTCGATATCTGTGGATCTTTTGATAATGTTACTGTCCAAATTTTAATAAAGAAATTAGCGCAAATTGGCTTTCCACTGCGAATTATTCAATTTATAAAATTTATAACGTATGAAAGACGAATATACTTAAGTATTTTATATGATTATTTATACAAGTATAAGGGTGTACCGCAGGGCAGTTTTGAGTCCCCTTCTGTACACTTTATACATGTCCGACATTACAAAGACCATTATACCTAAATCTGTCCAAATATCTCAGTTCGCTGACGATATAACGCTTTACTCTAAAAATGTCAACTCTTTTGAGCGAAGCATTACCTATATAGAAAAAAATCTATCTATAATTGGACTTGACCTTGCGCCTAGCAAAACTATTTACAAAATTTTTAGGAGTTACTTTTGATTACAAATTACTTTTCATACAACACATTCGTAAAGTAGAAAAAAATCTTATAGAGCGCTGAATATTAACCGATATCTTTAAGGGATATAGTGGGGAGCGGATCCCAATACTCTCTTAACTTTATATAAAAGTTATATACGATTAATTGTAGATTATGATATACAAGCCTACTATCCCAATCGCAAAGACCTACAAATGAAAATCGAAAGAATTCAATATGCCGCTATAAGAACTGCCTTGGGATACAGAAGATCAACACCGAACAATATCTTACTAACCGAATCAAAATTGCCACTAATTTCATATAGAGCAGAATATCTGACTAATATATTCATCTTTAAAGTGCTTTCCAACGAAAGTCTCCCCATTTTCAAAACAATAAATAATTACTTTAATAATCATAAAAACTCTAAAAAAAAAGAAGCGGTTCAAACTTTTCGAAACTTGCATTAGAAATACGTCAGCTTTAAGAACACTACTTGCATCTTCCAAACTCTACGACATCTATAATTACGACTATAGTATCAACTTTACTTCTATTCCATTTGATAGATCACTAAGCAATAAATTAGAGGTGTAAAAATCCAAACGAACTACTCTCCAATATTCTAAGTAAAAAAAAAGTTGTTGCCATTTTTACAGATGGAAGTAAAAGTCCGACGTCTCTCTGCACCGGTGCAGCTTGCATATATCCCGAACTTAATATTAATCTAGAAAGTAGCTTAAATAAGAATGCTTCAGTTTTTACAGCAGAATGCTGCGCCATTAGGGATGCACTTCTTACAATCTTAGATAATACATCCCAAAAATACTATATCTTCACGGATTCTCTAAATACGTTACAAAATCTTAACAGTCATAACATAAGGATAAAAACAAATAGATATATCCTAGAAATTAAAAAAATGTATTCCCAGTTTTTGAGTACAACTACTTCTAGAGATATAAAACTGTTTTGGATTTCTGCTGATATTGGAATCAGTGGCAATAAACTTGCAGATTCGATTGCTAAAAAAGCCAGCTTAAACTCATCTAATTATATCTATTTTACACCCATTCGAGATCTGTGGAATTACTTCAAAGAATACATGCATAAAATCTTTATAAACAATATTAAAAAAACGTTCCAATTAAAGGATCAAAAGTACTTTCAACTTTATTATACAGAAAAAATCAAGCCGTGGATTCATAACAAAAAACTTCCAAGAGACCTTATTGTTACAGTCAACAGATACAGATCCGATCATTACCATCTTAAACCATTTCTCTATCGCATTAATATAATGTCTGACCCAAGCTGTCCTTGTGGCTTCAGACAACAAGATTTGAATGATATTATATGGAATTGCCCCTTACTCGATTCAGAGCGAACCTCTCTTATGTACAATTTACAAAATCTATGTAAAATTAAGGTTCCGTGCGATATTAATACACTACTTGTCGAACCAAATGTTAATGCCTGTATCTATATTCATAAGTTTTTTAAAAATTGTAATATAAAAGTTTAACACTGTAAAAATGTAATATATTGTAAAATGATTAACAATCAATGTATGGCAAATAAATCTCAATAGAGATTTGAAGCTTTAAAAAAAAAAAAACTTCCAGATTTGAACGCGTGTGTTTCATTGCTTTTTGTCATTAAACTTTTTTTCCTTTATTTGTCGTTCTTACTCTCTCGTGGTAAGAATATTAGTATTGTTAGAAATTTTTTTACTAAAAAATCATAGTAAAATTCATCAAATAAAAATTTTTTATTTAACAACGTAAATTTTTACGAAACTTAAATAAGTATATCCTATCGCCTTTAAGAGATCATTGATTCATACAGTGTGTTTACGTTTCGAAAAGGCCATTAAACGATTCCCGGAATTTTTCTCAATCGCATTTCTCAGAATTCACGCGAACTCGCTACATTAAAAGTAACCGCGCTTTCACCTAATAGATCTGTCATCGCGTTGTCCTATTAAGTGTTGACGAATAGCGATTTTTCATTGTATTATTTTTTTTTTAAATTAATTAAAACTAATATAATTATTTTTAATTATTTGCTTGTAAATAATATGACCTTTCTAATGTTTAAATTTACTAATTTTAATAAAATATTATTAAATTTAATTAACTAAAATATATAATGTTAAAAATATAACGTAAGTAATTTTCAAGAAAACGTTAATTATTTTCATTAACAAAAAAATTTTTATCGCTTAACTTAATTGACTCCTAATGCGGTTATTCAATTGATAATGCACTTCGCCCCCTAAAATATAGAAAATAAATAAAAATTTTTTTACGCAGCCCTTTTAAACATACTAATGAGAAATTTTCAAAGAGGAAGAGAGAGAGAGAGAGAGAAATAACTCACGCGTATTCGCTCGCACAGGCACGATAGAGCAGCAACTCGACCACCACCATCTCCTCCTTTTCCTCTTTCTTCTTCTCCGTGAGCTTGGCGACGCGGTCTTATTAAATTTGATTCATGAAACGCAAAGAGAGAGAGAGAGAAGAGGAAGGGAAAAAGAGGTCGCGAGAGGAAAGGCGTTTGCTTCGCGGTCATACCCCTAGCGCGCACACGTTTACACGTACACAGCTCATATTTAATTCACGACTGGCGACGTGCTTACTTACATGCACGTAAGGCTCCTTTTCATATTTCACTCCCCCGCCGAGCCTCGGCTCAGCCTTGGCTCTCAGGTGGATTAGGCCGACGTACGGCGGTAGGAGAAAAGTGGGAAGAAAAGAGAGAGAGAGAGAGAGAAAGAGGTAGGATAAGAGGGCGAAAGAGCATTGAACGAAGAAGGAAAGGATGGCGCAGAACGGCAAAGATAAAGAGGAGAAGTAGAAGAAAGAGGAAGGAAGTAGCGGAAGAAGAAGAGGGTCAGAAGAGATAAGGAAGAGGAGGCACTAACGCTCGAGCTAACTTTGAGGAGACGAGGACGAAGCGACGGTGAAAAGAGTCGGAATGAGAGAGCGCACATATTAGTAATGTTAAGGAAGGAGAATAATTCTATTAAAGGAGTTAAGGTAATATTTGACGCGATAAAATTATTGAAAAATAAAATTAATATAAAGTAAATAGCGAAATTAGTTGGATTTTTACCAATTAGGTCGAATTTTAATCAAAACGACAAATGAGGAGTGATGCAGAATGCAAATAAATAAGAAGGAAGTTACGTGGAAAGCAAAAATTTTTAAAGAAATGAATTAAAATAAAGTACAAGGACGTTGCATAATAAAATGAAAATTAAATGCGATGAAAAAAAGTTTTAAAATAAACGCAAAAACTCATTCGACCTCTTGCACACGCATCTCAATATCTACGAAGCGGTCATCTTCTTAGCGGCCAGTCTCGTTTATTTATGCGACTTAAGTTTAAGTCGAAGAGAGGACACCTAACATCAATGTACATACACATCCACGTATTCCTCCTTATGAATTACTTACTCGCTTCGCCGAAGATCAAAGCAACGGTGTGCTCCCGATTACTTAACTTCGTATACTTCCTTCGCGAATTTATGAATTCTTGATGAGGGATTGGCTGTGCTTTGCGTGCTTACTTTAGACGATGCGCACGATAATGTATTTAAAGGGGAGGGGGGAGGAATTAGCTGAAAATGTATCGTTAGAATTCGTTGGAAAAGATGTTAAAGTTTAATAGCGTTAAATAATGAGTTGAATTTTCTTTTTTTTTCTTTGTCTTCATGTGACTGTGTGTAATTTAACAGGTTTTACTTAGCATAAAGCTAGTTATCATAAAATATGATTTATAGGGCTATGATAAGATTGAACTTTAACTATTTACAGTAACATCAAATTAACAATATAAAGCTGAAAACAAAAATTTATCAAGCATAATAGAATCATAGACGTTAGTTATAACGCAGATGTTATAAATTTATATAAGCGGCGCCACTTTCACGACAATCGCCGAGATCGTTCGTGCTCTCGAAATCGCTCGCCATCATCATCGTCGCATCATGATCCCTAACTTCCTCTATCTCATTGTTCACGCATTCTCTTGAATCTCTCTCTCTCTCTCTCTCTCTCTCATCCGCACAGGCAGAGAGACACACACAAGAGCGCGCGCGTATCGACGCACATATATCGTCATCACGTCTCTGAAGTTGTACAACTAGCGACGCATCGGCGCCCCGCGCGTAAACAAAGAAGCAGTCGCATCGAAGCGAGGGTGTCAACGGCGCTCGAGGCGCGATGCATTATAGTTCATTAATCCGCGCGCCGTTCGATATATCCTCCGGCATCCGAACAAAGGACGAGGAGCGAAGCTTATCGCTTGACGCGCGCGACGCCTAATATAGCCTCAACGACGACGACGACGACGACGAAGACTGACGGCTCGTCATCAGTCTTCATTACCGACAATGAGCGAAAGAGAAAGCTTTGAGCTCGCGACGATTCCACGTTGATGCCGTTGATGATGATAACGCGATAGTTCAAATAAAAAAAAACAAACAGCGATGTCAACTTTTTTCTTTTACTCACGGGCTGGATACCGAAGATGAATGAATTTTCTTTTTTTGGATTTTCGATGTTGCGAAAAGAAGTCTACTTTGTAATCACGTTGTGCAATAATAGTTGTTTTAGTTTATAAACATTTTGTTCAAGCTGCAATAAGATGAATCTTTATGCATTGAAAATGATAAAATTATATCGAACATTGCGATCGACAATAACTGTAAAAACGAAAGTAGAACCGTCATAACTGTAAAAAACTCATCTTCAACCATTGTTTTTCAATGTAACATTTACGGTCGCTAATGTAATGTGCATAAACTTTACGAGCAGGTAAAAAGAAAAATAATGAGAAAACAAATAATCTAAAAAAATGAAGGCGATCTAGAAAATGCTTTAGAACTATATAACTGAACTTACACGATTTTTTGCATAAGAATCATTAATTTTTTGCAAGAACAAACTCTAATTCGACCTACACCCGTTAAAATCTCGGGATATAAAAAGTAATACGCGGAACAGGTATACGTAGGTGTAATAAGAATATATGCATACACACGTTTGTAAAGAAAGGAGAAAAGCACCAATGGGATTTTTCTCTTTCTCTCCTCCCCCTCCTCATCTTTCTCTCTTTTGCTCTTTTCATTCTTTACGAGTATAGCGCTCCGTGTCCAAGAATATTACCATGGGAGACGTTAAGGTCGCTTACCTACCCTCTCCTTCTCCGCGAGTATAAACCTGACAGCTATAATTTTAACGCGGCAGTTACGCTGCGAGTCAAAGTGCATATTGTATAGTTTGAAATACGACTGATAAAAGATATCCAGCTCGTGTGCAAAGCTGACGGTGTGCGCCGTTAGAAAGAAACCTTAGGTGTATAGGCTAGGCATGACCTGAATTCGTCTTACCATTGAAAAGGATAACGATCGAGATGGATTCAATGATGAAAGTGTGAGATGAAAAAAAAAAACGTTCGGTGGAAGCGTTTTATCTCTTGTTTTTAAAGTACACAAAGAACTAAACGACTTTCTGATAAGTTTATAGCGCAACGATGATTATCTGCACAGATGATGCTTTTATTTGATGAGTTGTTGATTATTTCGTGCTTTTGAAAAATGTAGCGAAGAAACAAATGTTTTCTAAGTTTATATATTTATTTTTAACAATGTTAAATCGATTAATGTATAGTTACTGTAGTTATTGTTCAATTTCTATCTTGATTAATTTAATTTAATAGGTAAAAAAAGGTGATAAAACATTATTTTATTCCACAACAAAAATATGCATCGGTAATTTCACTTTAAATATATATCACTCACACAAATGGCTATTTTCACGAAACCCTATACCAAGATTAATCCCTCAACGATTAATATTAACATGGCCTATTTAACATCGTAAAATTAAAAACAACAACGACGCACGCCTCCAACTTTTGACACTACGATAAATAATAACAGCGTGCTATCACCTGAATAAACAATTTCCATACACCGAACCTAACAACTCGACTGTACGTCACCACCGCGCATTAAATATAAATCAACCCTATAATTAAGAAGCGCCTATAAGAGAAAGACCAAGAGCGAAAACATGGCAGTAAAAATGACGAAAAAAAAAAGTGAAAAAGAAAAAAGAAAGGAAAAAAAATAATTTCGTTAACAGCGCACAACTCGAGAGAGCCGGTAAGTGTCGCAATCCTTTAACGCCATCGCTCACGCACGTGGAAGCGCGCGATACACACAAGGCTCGCGAAGTAATTGCAGTCGCGTCTCCGTGGAACGCGCCTCGACTTCTCTACCTTATACGTTTATGTATACGTGTACACGTGTATATATATGTCTTTCGAGATCGAAACTGCCTCCTCGCTGTCTCGGTGTTTGCATGTAAATGAGGTCTTAAATACTCGTCGTCCCTATCGAGATAACTCTGCGTCGCTCGCTGAATGCAGCGTACTTTCACTCTTCTTTTTTCGTTGTTGTTCCATTTTTTTTTTATTTATTTATTTATTTTTTTTGTTTATTTCATCAGTGAACAGCTGAAAGTAGTTTTTTTTTTACTGCTTTTTTTGTTGGGTCCAGTTTTTAAAAAAATAAATAACGCGGGAAGAAAGAAACGAGGTGGATTTTAAGTAAAGCTGTAGAGAAAGTGTTTAAGAAATGATTTGATGTAAGATGCGTTATTGTTGATAAGTAATTTTTCTTTAACTGTGATACTGATAAAGTAGATTAACAAGTAGATAAATTTGAATAATGCAAATTTTACAAAAGTTAGAGACTTGAAAGGAATGTTAAATTTATTGCGTTTTGAACTAAGATTATACATTAAATGCAAATAATTTCAAGTTACTAAGATTATTTATGCAAAAGAATATATATATATATATATATTTTATCTTCCAAACTTTTTATTCATAACAATTTTTCACAATATTAAGATTCGGATCTCATTTACATCTCAATATCAGATCTTCATTAATTCTCAATTAGCTAAATTCAAAAGCTAAGAATAAGAAAAGTAACCTAACAAAAACAATTAAATGTCGCCCCAAGAGCCAGCACATTCTCATAAATTCCGATCGCCCGATCAATCTCTCATTCTCTTTCTTCTTCTCTTTCTCCTCATCGAATTCGTCTTCCTTGCCTGAACCGAACAGCCAACGTAACGTTCCCTCTTTTACTGTAGACAAATTAGCGGCAAAATTCGCGAAGAGCACATACACTTACACACGAATATTGGGAACACAAGGAGAAACCAAGAGAGCGAGAGAGAGAGAGAGAGAGAGAGAGAGAGACAGAGAGAGAGAGAGAGGGAAAGTCGAGCGTAATTTAGCGCGAATTGAGTGCACTCGAGTAGCCCACACGAATGCCTTAACGGCGTCGATTCTCGAATCTTTCTCCCGTCCTCTCTCTCTCTTTCTCTCTTCTCTTACCTACCTCTTCTCCCGCCAGTAATTTACGGCCAAATTGCGATCGCCCTTAACGTGATTCAATGCCTCCCGGGTAGTTTAAAGTTCACTGGGCTCGCGGCGCGCTCTTCCGAAAGCGCGCGTGGAAAAATGTTTGGTAGAAAGGAGAAAGTGGAAGAGAAAGAGAAAGAGAGAGAGGGGAATGAGAGGGGGAAATGGTTAGGCGATTTCCAAGCCGCGCAGTAATCGCTTCTTGCGCACAAGGAGTAGGGGCCAATTATTCTGTCTGCGAAAATTAAATAGATCGCCTCCTCCTTCTCCTCCTCCTCTTCCACCTCCTACTCTTCTTCTAGACTCGGCTCGTAGTTACGGATTACCGGTTGCTTCTATAAAGACAATTTAGGACGCGCCTCGTGACTGATAATGTGGTCGTAAGACGAATTGCAACGATCGTCGCGCTTACTTCATCCTCTTCTTTTTCTCTCTGTCCCCTTCCCTTCTTCGACCCTTTTAGCTCTTCGCGAGTATATGTATATACTCATACGTATGTATGTACATATAGATAGATACGTGTACGAAACGCAATTTAGAAGTCGCGCAGAGCTTTCTCGAATGTGTTTTATTAAGATTGAACGCGGAGAATAGCTCATCCTTTAGTTGAAAGAATGCGTTCGAGGGCAAGTTTTATCGCGCGATTTCCTATCTTAAAGGGCTGAAATTTAGTTGTCCCCCTACTCTCCACCCTTTCTTTTCTCGACCTTCTTTCACTGCGAGAATCAATTTTTCATTCTTTTGTTTCCTTAGGTAGCGATAAGTGGGAATCTTCTGTGAGTTAAGTTGTTGGGAATGGAAATTTTTTAGTTACCAAGTTCGTCATAAATATCTATTTTATTGTAATTTATCGGAGGAGCATATCATTTTTTGAAATTTACTTTTTAAATTCAATTTTAAGTTAATATATGGTATATCTATATTAAAATTCGTCTTCTACAAATTTAAATTTTAATAACTATAATACACATGTAAGGAAAGCTTAGAGTATTCAAAAATTTAACGATTTTGATTTACAAAATAATAGGTATATTCGACAAAATTAGTTTCGAACTTAATTTCAAATGAACGCATATATTAAAATTCATTTTTTACAAGTTGAAATTTTAAGAGCCTTTAATATATATATATATATATATATATATATATATATATATATATATATGCTTACAGTTTTCAAAAATTTAGCTTTAATTTTCATTCAAGGTACCCATAAAGTAAATTTGTAAAATAAAGTTGAAGCAGTAACTATTTAATATACAAACACAAATATTAATAAATAAAATAAATTTGAGCAATTTTTCTGAATATTTTCAAAATATAAACAGATCTACTTAATTTCGGTATAAACATTTAATCTCATTTATATGAATAGAAATAAATCTATTAATTTAGTTACTTACGATACAGCTTTAAGAATTTCACAGCTAGATCGTGTACATGTATAGTAAGGCTACTCACCTGAAACAGAAAAGAAATAATAAAAAAATATAGTAAAATTTAACTACCGAAGAAATAGAGAATTACAAATGGCATTGGCAAATGATAAAGCATGAATGGAAAAATTTTTACTCGACGTATAAGCATACGAGGAGAACACACTGGTCGTATGGAATGTAACTAGGTATGGCAACGGTTATGTTACCTCTCCTTTACGTGCACATACATATACATATACGTATATACATATGCGGAAAGAGAAACGCATGCGCGGGGAGGAGAGGATGCAAGAGAGAGAGAGAGAAAGAAAGAGAGGGGGAGAAAATATTCTCGTAAAATTTTAAGGCATATTCAATGTCTGCATGAATTTTGAATAGCGCATATAGAGGATAAAAGGCCACGACTACGACACGGCGCTCTCTCCTACGGGTTGAATGCGCGGCGCGCGCGCGAGAGAGAGAGAACGTTTCTTCTATAAAAGTAACACAAAGTTATCAGGCGGGATTTTATGCATACAATGTTATACAACCTCTCCTTCTCATTTTCTCTCTTCGCATGCGACCTATGTATACTTACCCGTGTGGAAAAATCTTTGGAAAATATTTGGAAATCGTTCAGATTTTCCGGCTTCTAATTGGGGTCTGATTAGGCATTCTGATCGAATCCCAGTTAGAAGTGTAAACGCTGTTCCAATCGGATTCTAATCCGATATTCCATTTAGAATCCATCCAGATTCTGACTGGATCCCAATTAGATCCCAATATTTTATATTTTCTTCCTCTCCGATAAATATTTTTAAAATATTTATAAAAATAACAATAAATTGGCTAGTTATATTAAATTAAAAAAATCTGTATGACTTTTAATACGAATTTTGGAAAAATTTGATAAATAATATTATAGTATATATCTTGACGTTATTTTGTGAAAGATTTCATCATTATTACAGAGTTGAATTTATTATATATTTTTAACTATTCAAAATACTTTAATAATATATTCGCACAATTCTCGCAAATTTTATTATACAATTTATCTTACAGAAAAAATTTTTTGACCTTAGATGAGATTTGAATTCAAGACTCTTGTAATGTGAAGCTCACGCTTTAACCACTATGCTATGCAACGGTACTGAATATATCTGCTAAAATTTTAATTTTAGTTATAATTTGCATGACGTGCCATGCACAATTTTATTAATTCTATATTTAAGATGATAAGTAACTAATGAATGATATTGATTATAATTTTTTATTATTTTAAAATAAATATTTCACTCTTAAAGTTTTATTACGTAGGTGTTTGAAAAGTATATTATTGTTATATTCACTAATATAGTATTATTAAAATTAATATACAAGGGTATTCAGTTTTAATTAATTAACGATGCATTTTAATCCAATTAAAAAATGTGTTAGAATTCATAATTTTTTAATAGTATATGATGGCGATTTTTGTAAGTTATACGGGACGTGCATGTTCGTGATATCGCATGCGGAAAAACGAAAGCGTATCGGTGACGCTCGCTGAGTCTACATATTATAAAAATCTGTATAATAAAATGTCTGAATAATATAGTATTTGTTAAAAATGAACAGCGCCATATGTTACCTTCTCGACTAGTAAAAAGATATCAAAGCGTGTGAAATATTTTCTGGACATTATGTCAAATTATTAAAACATCTTTTATTATTTTTATGAAAAAAGTTTTTCTTTAGGATACAAGCTATCGACTTCCTAAGTTTTATCAAAATCGGTTTAGCATTTTAGACGTGAAAAAGTAACAAAGAGAGTTACTTTTGCATTTATTATATTAGCGTGGATTGAGAGAAAATGATTATATTAATTAATTTACTTTTTATTATAAAAAATACTAAAAATTGATATACTCTATATAATTTTATGAAATATGGTTATCTGATCAGAATGTGATAGTAATCTGATTCGGTTTCCCAAATTGGCATATAGTAGGAATACCTAATTAGAACCTAGTCCAGGGTTTTCCAAATTGGGATATGGTATCTGATTAGAATCTAGTCAAGGTACTCGAAATTAAGCCCAAATAAGGCGATCCAGTCAGAATCAGATTGGAAATTGGATCAATTCGCATTTTTTCTACGCGAATATACGTTTACGTACGTACGTGTACGGCGAACGAAAACTTTTTTGATGCGCGCCTTGTGGTAAATAGGACGTTTGATTTTTTATACTATAAGAACACGTTGTTGTACTGTACATGCGGCACTTTGGTTCTTTTTTTCTTTTTACTTACGTTCTATAAATGTTCTACATATTTTTACAGAAATATCATTTTTTTTTTTTATAATCCAATAAATTGATACTATGGTGCAGTTAATATTGTAACTGTAAAATTCAATAATTTACGTAAAAGAATGAGTTGAAATATCTTTGTAAACGTTTATTTAAGAATTTACTATTATTCTTTATATTTTAATACGCATTAAAACTAGGCAAATGATCCTAATAGTGAACATGGACAGATTTATTTTATTAAAAAATTTTATTTTAACTCTTACAATAAAAACCTTTAAATAAAAACCTTGCAATTACTATGTATAAAAATTATTGAGGATGAAATTTCAATTCAATTGAAGTATCAGAATTAATCAATCCATTGCTTTATCTCCTGTTTTTTTTTGTTTTATCGTTTGAAAAAAAAAAAAAAAAAAAAAAATTTAAAAAAGCATTAAAATCGTAATTAAATCTCTGGTCATTTAATACATATTACCTCCGGCGATCGTACATAAAAAAGATAAAAATAAAAAAACATAAATATAAAACAGAAAAAAAAAACAACGCGACTGAATCGTGAATCCGTACTCATCGCAACTTTTCAGTAACATATATATACACATCGGATCCATTTAATTTATTTTAGCTCTGACAAGCAGAGGCTATTCGTTTGATTGAACGAGTTTATTTCTGTCAAGGTTCGATTGTTCCAAGCGGCTGATCGTGATTAACAATTAATCGAAAAAAGTTCCGTGGAAAACTCGGTGCCTTGTATGAATTTTGATATATGAATATCGAATAATGTATGTGTGCGTGTGAATACCTAAAAAATGATGATAATTTTACGACTCGTTGTAACGTGCGATAGAGGCAATGTATTAAATATGGAATTCTCAACATTGATTATAAATAATTTTTACATCGTATCGCAACTATACTGAGATTTTTTATGAATCGCTTTGTGTATTAAAATTTTGATCGGTTTTATTTTAATTGCCTTTGCATTTTAAAAATCATTTCGATTGTAAAATCAAAAAAAAATATATATATATATATATTATTGTCAGAGTGAGATGGAAAAAGAGAGAAAGAGCTAAAAAAAAATAAGGAAAACAATTATTTTATAATTATTCAGGTACGAAATTGAGAAAGCTTTCGCTGTTTCGTTTAATTGCAACATGACGTTAATACCGCCAAAAGCAGGAAAAGTGAAAATATAAGAGAGCGAGAGAGAAAGACGGAAAGAGCTTTCGGAGTACGCGTAGGCATTGTGTACGCGTGTGCATAAGCATGTGTGCGCGAGTGCGCGCGCCATCAACGTTATTCAGCAGCTCAAAACGGATCGCTTTAATTCATTTTATCAGGTGGATGGCTGCCGGAGTGTTTGATAAACACCGGAAGCATCCCGCACATATATCTCTTGTTCTGTCTCTCCTCTTTCCCTAACGCGCGCGCATAGAATATCGCGTACGCACGCACGCGAAACTGAGTATAAAGAGGCTTTCTCTCTCCCTTCCCCTATCCTCCTTTCGGATTTTTCAAGGAGCCTCACTAATGCGAACTTATGTGTGAGTGTAGATGTGTGTGCGTCAGTATATATACGTGTGTATATACTTATATATAGAGCGATAATGGCGCTCGGGCCGTGTAATTACGTCTAGCGAGGTAAAAAGGTTTTCCCTTCCTTCTCTCTCTCTCTCTCTCTCTCTCTCTCTCTCTCTCTCTCTGACATCACAAGCACATTTTCCGAGGACGGGTATAGCAGCTCTCTTCCAGCGAGTACGGAGAAATCGTTTGTTTTCTGCGGTAAATGTGTGGCATTCTTTTCTATTAAACGCAAGCTCTCGCGTATTTTCGACCAGAAAGTAGAAAAAGGAGATAGAAGTGCTTATTTCATACGCTCGGATGATAGAAAGAAAATAAAAATACTTAAATGAAAAGAATGAAATCATATGACTATGATGGTTATTGTACGCAGGAAATGTGAAAGAACCAAAGTAAATGATTTTTATTTATATGTCGTTGTATATTTTTATTTATGTGTGAATATTTCCATGAACTAGAAAAACTTATTTTCAAGATTGATTGTCCGTTTAATGGATATGGTGGAGGACAATACGTTTTTGTTTGAAATTTTAAAGTAAAGTTTTTGTTGAACAGATGTCATGAGCATTTCCATACATATACATTTTAATCGGTATATTAAAATTTTTTTTAGACATAGTATAAAAATATCAAAAATAATAATCCCCTTTAAAACTCTATCACAGAAGAAAAAAAACTCTTGCCAACGATAATCAAGTCGTAGAAAAAAATCGAGTTACAAAAAAAAGAAGGAAATAATGCAAGATAAAGGTATCTAATTTTGATGATGAATAACGCGCGGGGAATAGTCTTTGCCTGCAGCATCGGTCACCTTCTCTATTATATCGGCGTCTGTATGCGTATATATCCTTATAGACACCAAACTCTTTCTCCTTCCGGCACATTAAGTCGCCATCGAAGCGGACGAACGAACGTACACAATATTCTTCCCTCTTTCTCTCTCTCTCTCTCTCTCTCTCTCTCTCTTTCTCTCTTTTCCTCTTTGGCAGTTGACTGTAGGCTTTGATATAATGTTCAATATCATGATGTTTACTCCAACGCTTGTGTATGCGTGCCATGCGATATGGCCGAAGAAGACGCAGGAGTGAACAAGAGAGAGAGAGAGAGAGAGAATGAGGGAGAATGAGGGAGAATGAGGGAGAAGGTAATGGGTGGGATGAAAGCTATACACGGGACAATATTCGAGATAGCTTTAGGTGCAAACAAGAACCGGAGACTCGTCTCGTGCTACGATTACGATTTACTCGTTTGTGCACATGTGTGTACATGTGATTGTGTCTACAGTCCGAGTAAACCGGACTCGTGCGTCCGACGGAGTTTCACACTCTGACCACTGGATTTTGACGAAATAGTCCGAGAAATGAAACGCGGAGGGATATGTTAATTGCTGACTGTTATTTAAGAAGTTCTGCATTTGATAACTAATCATGCTTGATATTAATTGGCCCTTTTTAAAGCGAATGTAAAAATAGTAAAAAGATATATTATTACTCGATTACAGAAAATTGATATGGAATTTGTTGGAATAAAAAGAAAATATATATTTTCTGAATTTATTAATGAAAATTCTAAATATCAGTATGAAAAAATATAAAAATATTGGTAAAAGATTATTTTGCAGAATTGTAGGACAATTCGATTCCCTCATTTTATATGGTACACATATTTAAAGCTCATTTATTTCAAAGATAATATTATTTAACAAAAAAAAAATCATTTAACAATTTTAAATCGTCTTTGCCTATGCCCACCGCAAATTTTTTCAACGAAAAAGGAAAATAAAAATATACGCAATCCTCGAACATAGCCGATTTTCCCTTACCAATCGAGCCGAAAGAGAGAGGGAGAGAGAGAGAGAGAGAGAGAGAGAGAAACGCGACGTAGTCGGAGAAAACGAGAGAGCGAAAACAGCCTCATCCTCTTCTTCCGACGCGACGCGTATACAGACACGCACTCACAGAGAAAGAGAGACGAACGGGAGAGAGAGTCTGGTCAGCCGATGCGATTGGCCCTATGCCAGCCGACCCTAACGATACTTTCTCTCTTTCTCTCTCTCTCTCTCTCTCTCTCTCTCTCTCTCTCTCTCTCTCTCTCTCTCTATGACTATAGTTGAAATAGAAGAGTATAGCGGGAGGAGAATAGAGAAGGTGGAGAGGCGATCGTGAGGACGACACAGACCTGCCGAAGATAGCGAAACGAGGGGGAAGAGGTGAAAGGCTGATGGGAACGTTGGTGCTTGTGTTGGATCAAATATGTGTAGGTGCGCATGTGTATGTTTACACAGAAAGGGAAGCGCCTGTTTCAAACACGCGGGAAGAAGAGATAGGGACAAGTGTCTATATGACGTGACAGGGAAACAAAGAAGAGAGGGTGAAAATCGAAAATTTTGCATTTGTTTTAACTATTTTGAGCATTAATTTATTCAACGATTGAATTAAGCAGAGAAAAACCAATGTGAACCCATAATTTTTTTGAAAAACTAATCAACCACAAATAAAAAATGATTAAAACTACACCTAAATAAGACCGAATAACAATGCATAATGAAAAGGATCGATTACTTCAACGAAATCAAACGAATTAGCAAATTGTCCGTACACGCGATACAAAAATATCGGTATCATTTTAACGTAACCGACTTTGAACGTATATAATAAATTCACTGCACGAAAAAAGGATCAATTCCTATATACACATACATCCATACATATACACGCAACGAAAAGGTGTTCGGAAGATCGGACGACCGAGAATGGAAGGGTGCAATCGCGATTTTTGGCACGCGAGTCAAGAGGGAACCGAAAATGCTCACCCGGTGTGTATCCCCCTCGCGAGAACCGTTCTATCTCACCAATTTCTTTTTTTTCTTTTTTTCCTTTTATTTATTTATTTTTTTTTTATTTATTTTTTTTTTTTGAAGAGAGAACGATACCGCTTGGACGTGTATACGTACGCGCGAATGTACCGATGTATGCGCAGAGAATCGGTATCGCTTTTCACGGTTCTCGGACGACGATGTCGACGCCTTTGGGAAGCGAATGGGTTTGTGCCCGTTTCTTTCTTTTTTTTTTATTGTTTTTTTTTCACTAGTTGTTTCCTTCTATTCCTCTACTTTTACTTCTATTTTTCTTTTTTATTTATTTTTCTTTTATTTTTAGCTGGTGAATTGTGAAAAGTCGCGCTTCGATTGTCTTTTTGTATTTTGGCGTTGGATTTTAATCTTTTTTTTCCCTTTATCTTGTTCATAGATTTTTCTTGACTGTGTAGAACTTTTTTCTTTCAAACAGCATGCTTTAGATTTTCCTTCATTAAATTACATAAATTACATAAATAAATTATTGTTTTTTATCGTTTGTGAAAATAATACATGATAAATTAATTTATTTTTGTTCAAGTTTACAAGTATTTGTTTAAAATATCGCGACGTTAGTTTTAATGTTATCAATTTAAATTTACATAATTAATGTCAAATTTTCATAAAAATAGTGATATCTGTACTTAAAATAAATTTTTTGTTTCAAGAAAAATAGAAATTTCGTTTTCCTACGAAACTTTTGCACCTATATACGCCACAGCTAACCCTAGGGTAAAAAATAAAAATAAAGTCTTCAGACGTATCTCAATGTCTAAAGAAAAACACGCAGAGCCGCACACACCGGTAATTTGAAATTTCGATTTCCCAGGTTCAATTTAGCGGCCGACACTATCTCACCTCGCGCGCAGAGAGTAACGCGCTCGCGGTGTAAAAGCCGAAAGCGTCACGATATAAACCAAGGGGTTAAACTAAACACGACGAAGAAGAGGAGCGTGCTTACGCCGTATACGTACGCGCGCGCACGTGTGTGTGTGTGTGTGTGTGTGTGTTTGTGTGTGAGCGCGCACACGGACGAGAGAGGCTAGAAGGAAAATTTCGGGGAAACAGTAGCAGCCTAGCCATAAAAACCGAGAGAAAGCGTGTGGAGGAAAAGGAAGGAAAGACGCGCGTGTCCAAAAGCGGAATGAATCTCGCAGCCGCACGTGGCTTGGCCGGCATCCCAAGCTTTCCTTTCCCGTTCCCCTACCTTCACCTGCTGGCTTTTTACGTCGAGAATTTAAATTAGATACAAGAGCCGTTCCGAAATTCTGCCTATATATACATCTGTGAGAAAGAAAGAGACGGAAAGCAAAGGGAGGGAATAAAAAAGAAGAGGAGCGGTGGATGTATCCTAACACCATCGCTTTCTTTCACCTTATTTTGGGGTTACTTTATTTCGGGTGCGGGATGCATTTCCGCTCGAAGGAAAGAGAGGACGGCTCGAATGCAGGATGACTCGCCGGGGAAATTGCTCTGCGGTTTCGTTTCGTTCGGCTTGCTTTCTTTATTTCTACCTTTTGCCTCTCTCTCTCTCTCTCTCTCTCTCTCTCTCTCTATTTTGCTTGTATAATCTTCTTTGTTTCGTTATTCTATTTGTTATCCTTTTTTCTTTTTTTTTTTATTAATTAGAAATTTTTTTTCTTGGCCTTGCTGTATTTTTGTTTGCAAGTCTTTTTTCGAGGCAAAGAAGAGAGAAGCTCACTACAGCGACAGTATTGGAAAATTATAAAATAAGTGGGTTACACTTTTTATTCGGAATGTAAGCTGTTATTGAAACAATAAAAACTGCGGTTCGTGATGCGGTTACATGGTTTTTTTAAATGCAATTTTAATTTCAAACTAAACTTTTTAATTTTAAAATTAATTATTCAAAATTGATACAAATATTTATGAATTATACTATAATTTATCGATCAAGAAAAATTTAGGTATGGGTAATTTGTTATTAATAAAAAAAATAATTAAAAAATTATATTAGTTTTAATAATTTTACTAAACAATAAAAGAAGGTTCTAAATTTAAAAGCAAGTTTTTCATTTTTGAAAACTATTACAAAATTTGGTTCACAAAGTATAAATAGAGAAAGATAAATTTTTTAAAAACTTATAAATGTATTCATTTAGTAAGATTAAAATAGTTTAAATCGTTCTATGTTTAAAGTATTTGGTGAAAAGTTTTAAATTTACAATTTTTAAGAAAAGAATGCAATTTTTATTTGTCAGTTTTTTTATTGACAAATAACTATTAAATAAGTACACGAAATATAGGCGATAAAATATATTCGTGAGTTATTAGAAAATAAAAAAAAGGGATAGTTAAACTTTAAAATCTATATTTTATTCTACTAAACGTTTTCTATTCTTAAAATTTAATAGGATAAAATGAATACAAAAAAAAACCCAAAATACTATTTTATAAATTTCAAACTATTAAAAATAAAGGACGGATAAAAAACGAAAACTGTTGTAACTTTACAACATGAAATCGAATGTCCTCCATACCTTTTCATCCGATACAATCGTTCGGTTCACGCACCGGCAAAACTGAAAAAAATCCTCACGCTCACCCGCACGAGCGAAAAAGTCAGTGAGAAGCGAGACAAAGCGAGTAGAGCGCGATAAAGCAGGCAAACAAGCGAGATAGATAGATAGATAGATAGAGAGACAGAGAGAGAGAGAGAGAGAGAGAGAGAGAGGACGTAAGCGTTAAGTAATTACAGTCCTTGCGGTGGTTGTCGCGGCAGCTCCCATCGGACGAGAGAGCGACGAGGCCGCCGCGATTTCATCGCTAAAACGAGAGACGCCGTGTACCTACACGAGCTGGGCTATACGTTCAACAGGAATTATATTCCCCCGCGTGTGAATTACCGGATAGTACCGCGAGCTACTCGTCCTTTGGGACTTACCCCTTCCCCGCTCTCTTTTCCTCGTTGCTCCTGTTTTCGGTCCGCGACTCTAGTTGTAGGCTACGCGATGGAATTGCGAAAGAAGTCCCCGACGATCGATTACATGCGCAAGCGCATATGTGTGTGTGTGTGTGCGCGCAAGCTCGATGGGATATTTTTATTTTTATATCTTTTTTTTTTTTTACAGCAGCTCGCGGATTTATTCGCCGGCTTTGTGTGTACGTTTCGCGATTTCGTACCGTTAGGATTACGCTGGGGAATATTGTCGTCGAATTTTTTCGGTATATTCAAGCTTTATTTTCTTTCTTTTTCTTTTTTTTTTTTATTTATATTTTACTCTGTTTTTTTTTTTGAAGACCCGATTGAATATTTGGCAAGAATGAGGTGTGGTTTACTTTTTCTATGAATTAAAAAAAAGTGGCTAATTTATTTAAAAAATGAAGAATTTTACAACAAGTCCTTGGTCAGATAAATCGCTTTATCCGATAGTAAAGTACGTAGATAATTATTATATTATTAAGCAGGATTTTTTTCATTTAAATTAAATTGTTTTTTTTTTCTAATGAAGCGCAATGTTTTACATATGAAAATAATATTATTACCATTTTACATGATAAATCTTGGTAAAGTATCGAGCAAAGAAAAAACTGGCAATTTAACGATAAGATAACTTTATTAACAAGATTTCAATAAGATATTTCCATAATATATCAAATTAATTACATTCTCCTTTACTTCCACAAGAAACTTTAGTTTTCCTTGCACAAGAAAATCACAGTCCGACTCGCAAATAACAAAAAAAACTCTTTTCTTTCTTTCTCATCACTCGTTACTTTCTTAGAAAAAAAAGTAGAAGGCTCCGCAGCCGCACAAAAACGCAAGATCGATCGATTGAACGAAGCGCACCATCAAGTACGACAACGACGATTCTCTTTCTCTCCCTCCCTCCCTCCCTCCCTCCCTCCCTCTCTCTCTCTCTTTCTAAAAATCGGACGTATTCGCTCGTCAGAAACGAAGATTAATGACGCGTATATACGCGAGTACCTTTTCTCGAGTTTCTTCATCTCGAGTATCTGTACGACTCGTCGATAGGCCAAATCGAGCAAAAAAGAAGAAGAGAAAAAAAAATAAAACGAAGAAAATAAGAATACAGCGCTTGCAGGTCGATCCCCGAGAAGAGAGGACCATCCAAGTTGAACGAGGGACGAGAGAAAGAGAGAGAGAGAGAGAGAGAGAGAGAGAGAGAGAGAACAACGCGACTGGAAGAAGTGGAAAGAGAAGAGTGAGAAGGAA
The DNA here is from genome assembly GCA_949987625.1 of Chalcis sispes. Lineage (NCBI taxonomy): Eukaryota > Metazoa > Arthropoda > Insecta > Hymenoptera > Chalcididae > Chalcis > Chalcis sispes. Next base: position 63,026,377 of record OX465096.1, on the reverse strand, counting down.
AGAACGTTTTGTACGCGAGACGATGTATTATGTATGCGGAATAAATGGGGTATGTGTGTATGTATGTATATATTACGGAGGAAGGAGTTTTGAAAGATTCCGAACTCTCTACCGAGAGTTATATGAAACGGGTGAATTGTAAAAGCTGAAAATTTAACCGTTAAGTAAGCTTGAGGTTGGAATGGAAATCTTTAATGGGATTAGCTTTGTTTAAGCATTATGACGCATGAAATTTTTATTGTACAAGAAATTATTAAATTTTTTCAACTGCTTTTAGTTATACTTATTTATATTATTGTTCAGATTCTCCATATATTTGATAATATAATTCTATATTCTTAATGTGGTAATACGGTAAAATGTTAAAAAAATTCAAAGAATATAAAGTATCATTGAACTCAACTTTAATGTACATACTTGTACTTGTAGCCTCGCTTGGTATGATAAAATGTTTTAAAATAAGATAAAAATTAATATATTATCATTTTTGCACAGACACGAAAAATGGCAAATTTTAATTTTTAACGAATTTTTTCTTAAAATAACTAATTTTCTATATCGATAAATAAATTAACAAGATAATTAAAATCAAACATTCAATTAACAGATCATGAATTTCCCCTAAAATTTTAACCCAAGACAATTAACGACCGTCCACGGTGAAACAGTCCAATTATCACATCGAGCTTACAAAGTGCCAAGCTTTCAAATTGAGAAGCGGTAGAGTACAGTAGCAACGACCGTGGCAAAAAAGAAAAAGAAAAAAAGGATAAAACGTTCGTTTCATCTTATCCTAACAAGAAAAATGGAAATACCGCAAAAGCCGATGAAGAAAGAAGAAAGGGAGAGGAAACGAAAGGAAGGAAATCGGAGAAAAAAAGTATAAGAGCGTTTGGAGAGAGAGAGAGAGAGAGAGAGAAAGGGGGGGGGGGGCAAGAGTGAACGAGAATAAGAGAGAGAGAGAGAGAGATAGCGAACGAAAGTGTCCTTCGGAGGCAATAGAACGAAAGCAAACGGTCCTACGGCGAACATATTGCCCCCCTCCCAGTTTCTACTCCTCGCACCCATCGAGAAAAGCGAACGAGAGAGAAGTGGAAGAAGTAGAAGGAATAGCAGAAGGAGGTGGGCAAATGCACGGTAATACGCGAGAGCGCGCGCATATAGAAACTTCTCGGACGTCGTATACCGAGCGAAGAAAAAGCCGGGTAAGAGACAGAGAGAGAGAGAGAGAGAGAGAAGGAGAGAAAAGGAGTAGGCGTGTTTCCCTGAGGATAAATCGCCAAAGGAGAGAAACTCCCGTGGACCAGTGAGGAGAAAACTTACTCGCTTTTCTTTCCTGTACATACGGGGTTGGGTATATAGGCTCATGTCAATGGTGGAGGGAAGGAATGAAACTACGGAGCGAGCGAGTGTGCACTTTTTTTTTTCTAGTAAAGAGACGCGCATCAGCGTTTTACGGTGCACTAACATCCACCCCTGATGTATGGATATTTTTTTTTTCTTTCTTTTTTTTTGCGAGTGGAGGCTGTTTGTGTGCGTATTTTTTTTTTTCAAAGCGCTCATTAGAATTTGATTCTTTTAATTTAAAATTTACATAAGTATATAATCTTTTCTTTTTTTTTTATTTTCGCAAAAGAAATAATAATGTGCTAAATTTGTTTTACAATAGATTTTCGCGTGTTGAAATCATCGTACTATCAAAGGCATTTTATTTATAATAAAGTAAACATTCATTCAAAAATAAGTAAGTTCTAATTTAAAATATCAAATGTACGTAACCAAGCAAAAGGAAAATAAATAAATAAAAAAAAAACATTCGAGTAACAACTCAAAACAACTTTCGAAGAATTTTCCCTTTCAAGCTCCCCATACTTAACTTCGTTTACACACTCCTCTATCATCAAAAGAGCTCACCGTTCACACGATTTCTTCCTTTCTTCTTGCACTTGGACTACATTAGCGCAAAAGGTTTTCCGCGCAATAGCGGAAGTTCGCCCGATTGCCTCCATCGCGCCCTTACCTCTTCCGACGTATAACGACTTGTACCGGCAGCAACGGCGTCGTTTTACTCTCTCCTTCGTCGCAAAAAATCCCGCGTAGCTATGTTTTCGTTGCGTTTTACGCACGGATACTTGAAATTTAAATTTAAAGTCTATGCGTTTTTTTTTTTTTTTGTTTAACAAATTATAAATAAATCAAAACTTTATCACTTGGTTTATACACACAATAGACAATTGTCTTTACCATAAAATTAATAAAAATGAAAAACGAATCACAATCTCAACAAAACTTTTTGAATATTTTTTCCAACATTTCCGATCCCTTCTCACGTCTCATCGATATAACCCAGTAAACTGTAACTTATTCGTAAACTACCCAACTTTAATACCTCGATTAAACTAAAACCCGAAGCCGGCTAAAATCACTTGAGCCTCGAGCGCACTTGCATATGCGCACTAGCTCGTATCTATACACGTATATGTACTGTAGAAACGTCGCTCGGGATACACACACACACACACACACACACACACACACACACACACACACACACACACACACACATACACATACATATACAAAATACGGAGGCATTAAAAATTCCCAAAGCCCGATTAACTCACCACCGCGAAAAACTTTTCACGGGAAGAGACTGAATTTTTAAAGTATATCGCGTTGGATAAATCCCTCTACTCCCCCCCCCCCCCCACCTATCTCTCTCTCATTGCGTTCAACAAGTTCGCTCGCGAAAAAATATAGAAGGGGGAAAGTACGCTCGCGTTCTCTTCTTTTTGCAAAGAGACTCGTTAGAAGCGCACACGCGTGTGAGTAGAAGACGAAAATTCCATTTCCAGGTATACGGCGATGTCGGAAGGTTGGTTACTCGCTGCGCTGCTGACTTTGCTTTTCGGTTTGCTCTCTTCGATGTGTGCGAGTATGTATGCGAGGAGGAAAGTTTCAGAGACTTTAACGAAATCTCGGTTAAGCTGAATATTTCATGCGTAAATCAGATATCCATTGCTGCTCTCTCTCTCTCTCTCTCCACCTCTTTCTACCTGTCCTTGCTATATTTCCGGCTGTCTTTTCGGGTTGTTGAAACACGTTATAGTTGTGTATGTATTTTTTTTTGTCGATGTTAATTAAAAACTGGAAAATTATTGTTGTCGAAAATTTTTATATTTTATTTTAAATTTACCTTGCAGTAGTATTTCAGTCATCATTTTGCAAACTCGTTATTTTTTTTTTTAAATTATGAAAAGCTTTGGAGTTTTTTTGAAAAAATAAAGTTTAGATGAAAATTTTGAACGTAATTTTTATTCGTTTTATCTTTTTCAATGTAACTTTTACCTTTAAATTTTGTAAGCGACACGTTTGATGTTTTTTTTTTTTTTTTCAATTTAATTAATGTTTAAATTTTTATTTAGTTCTCATAAAATGTTTTATAAAATTTTTTAAAATTTGTTTGGAATTTGTTTAAAATTTAAAACAAAAATCAATCGGAAACTATTTAACAACAGCTTAACACGTACCCATTTTTTTAAAATCAAAATAAAAACTCATCCATATCGAACCTTAAAAAAAAATTAAAATTTCACGGAACGAAATTAGATTTTCAAAACGCCGGCGTTTTTCCCACCGAATAACCGGAGAAAAGCCCATCTCGGGCCAGAGCATACCCATCCGAGCGAAACGAAAGCGCTCGGCCGTCCAACTAAACTAAACTCAACGAGAGCGAGGGGTTAAAATATTCATCGCCACTTCTTCTTCTTTCAGGGCCAACAGAGGCATCGTCCTGTATTATTTATTCCCTCGGCGTAACTTACACACCAACAACGACAACAACATCGACGACGCCGAGGAGAAGCTATTCGAATTTTTCCTACCTACCAAAGGATGGAAGTCTGCCAGCGAATGTTACGTATACGTGTGTACCACAGGGATGGATATGTGAGAGTTCTCTCTCTCTCTCTCTCTCTTTCTCTCTTTGGCGCGACCTAAAAACTCTTGCCGCCTAAATTAATACGTTATCATAACGATGGATAGTGGAGAGAGTAAGCGTTGGCTCGTTGCCGAATTACCGGGAAACGAAAGCGAGCACCGAGTCAATCTTGCTAATTTGTACAGGCGCACGCGCAAGTTTATACGCGAGGACCCTAATTGAAAATATTCTATGCGCGCGATAAGGACGCTTTTGTTTTACTCTGCGAGCGATGGAAGCGCTAATGCGTTTTAGGCTCGGTGTGCGTGTGCGTGTGTCTGTTTATGAGAGCCGTGCTTCGATGCTTTCGATGAGATAGGCTGAATTAATTTTGGACTATCGATACGAAATCCGCTGTGTGATGTGAAAAAAATTGAAAATTTTTAAGAATAATTATTAGGTGCGCTTTCATAATTATGTGTAAAAATTTAATGAAAATGAATAAGGCAAAGATTTATTAATTTAAAATTTTTAAAGAATTTAATTGATGTTAAATATTCTCATTCGATGAATTAAATTATTAAATTAAAATTATAAAAAAAAAAATAATTAATTAATAAAGTAACAGTTATTTTTCGTTTGATACTAATAATTATTATTTTATACAAACGTATAAATATTATTGTATGAATATTACCATTATAATTATTATTTTTAATTTAAATAATAAAGAAATTAAATTTGAGAGAATTACAACGAATAAAATTAAATTTTTGATGCGCTTATCACATTTCGATATTAATATAAAACAATACGTTATTTAATGATATACTTCAAGTATGAAAAGAAAAAAGTGCAACAATGAAACATTGGCAAGTTATCATCTAAAAATTAATTAGTTTAATCGCGTTTATTATTCACAAGATGTTTCTCAGTAAATTACAAGTACCGGAGAAGCAAAAACCACGAAGTTCCCTAGTAAAACAGAAATTGCTTTAAAATTTTTGTATTAATCCGGAAACAGGCTTCGTACAACTACTCCACGCCGGCATTGCGTCATCAAGCCACTTTCGCGAATTTACAAACTTAACCAAAAACCGAAACTTTGAAATTCTCGAGCTTTGAAACTTCCAAAGCCTCGTCCCCCCCCCCCTCGCTGTTCCATAATAAATTATCCGGTTCAACATCAAAAGCAAGATCGTTATATACAATGAAAAAGAGAGAGAGAGAGAGAGAGAGAGAGAGAGAGAGAGACCCAGTTAAGAAAGTTTTCCCATTTAATTTGATCAGTTCGAAATTTCAGATCTAACGAGTACTTAAACACCGAGCTTTTGCTTTCAACCGCACATAATATATCGATAACGTAGACCAAGATTTTTTTTCCTTAGCAAAAAATAAAAGTTTGCAAAACATTCGATATGTCCAAAACATAATCAATTTTTTTACTGAACCTTTGATTACACAAATTCAAGAGTAATATTATCAGACTTATGACACATCAAGTCCTGTTTCTACAAAAAATTATCATTTAAAAAGATGTACAAACAATAAAAGACATTGAACATTTACAACAAAATCCACTAACTTCGTGAAAGAAACTGCACTAACATCGCGAAAGAAAACCAATTTCGCCCAAGTAAACAACGTCCGTCTCCAGAAGTAACATCCGGCATTTAGCCCAGCAGCGATTGAAGCGATCACCGATTCTACCTACCTCTTTCATCCGGTAATTAGTCCAAGTACGCACTGTGTGCACACACACACACACACACACACCCACACACACGCGCGCGCGCGCGCGCGCGCGCACGCACGCACACGCACAACCGAAGAGTTATATCGTATCGTACGATCGCGTATCTCTCGCTTCCCGTGAGCGCTTGTGACGTCCTTTAATTAATTAACACAGAGAGGCGAGCAAGCGAAATCTACCGGCGCTACCGAATAATAATTATCGGAATGAACGATCGGTATCGGATGCTCCTCCGGGTTACCCATTTATTGAAACGACGATGTGGAGAACCGACGCGCGACCTCCCAGGATAGCCTAATCTAAACTTGCCTCGGTTAGCTTGTTCCTGTATCTCTCGCTCTCTCTATCTCTCTCTCTCTCTATGCTACTGCAGTTCGCGCTTCTAATTGATTTGTAAATTAATTTGTCCGGTACATGTATGTGCGTGAATGGCTTGTTCTTGTACGAAGGACAAGAGAGGAGATTTAGCTTAAGGATCGTTCTAGGGCTTCCATCTGTTTTTATGTGCTTTTTGAAGTGTTAATAAAGTTACTGTACAATATAAGCATTGGTAGAACTTTTGGTTTGAAAAATAATTTTTATATTCAGTATCAGTTTCTTATTCAATTATTTATTTAATAGTATAAAAAATTGTAATTATACCCTTTATCTTTTTGAAAAAAGGTTTTGAAACAAAGAAGACTATTATCGAATTCACATTTTAAGCCATTCGAAATCCAATTTTAGAAAAAAATAAATGCGAATAAAATTTCCTTCATTTGAAAAAAATTGTTCCAAGTTATTCTTCTAAAAATAAGAAAATGAAAGAGACCGTAATAACAAGTTTAAAACAGGGATATGGAAGTAGTTCATAACTTCTGCCAATAAGAAAATTGCCGATTTCAATTTTAGAATTTTATTGATCGTGTCACTTTTCGAAAAATTAGAAATCGTTACTTACACATTAAGTTTTTTATTCTTCACAAAAAGAAGATCATATTCATCCATCATAGAGTATTTTGGGCGTTCTTTTTATTAACTTCTTGTTATCGCTTGTTTCCAAAATTTTTTCCAAAGACAATTATATTTAATAAAATTTAATTTCCCGTGTTAATTCAAAATTGTTACTGTTTATTAATAATAAATTTAATAGGTCAATCCTATTATATTCATAATTATTTGCAATTTTTTAGTATTACTTTGATATTATCCAGTAAAAAGTTTAACATCGAACTCGAATGCTATATTCGATTTTCAATTTAGAAATTTAATCTAAGCTAAATCCGTCTAATTTTCCTTTTTCCAAAATCGCAAACGCACAAATTCCAATTCAGTACAGGACGTACAATGGCTAAATAAGAGAGAAAGAGAAATAGAGAGAAATAGAGAGAAATAGAGAGAGAGAGAGAGAGAGACAGAGAAGCTGGAGAAAGGGGCCGAAATGCAATAGCATCCGGGCACAATCATTCGGCGATAATCCAAAGCAAAGAACGCAATAACGCGCCGGAAACTAACGGAGCTTAGTCGATTTAAATAATACGCAGTACGAACGCAAAAGTGAGAGAGAGAGAGAGAGAGATAGAGAAAGAGGAGGTACGAGAGAGAAAGCTGTATACCATGAAAGTCCCAATCCTCCCCCATACGCAGCTGCGCGACGCGAAACAAAGCGCCAGCGTGCTGTATCAGGCGTAAAATTAGCATCGCGACATTAATGAGCGCGCGGCCTTAATTAGGATTGCACGTAGAACAGAAAGAGAACAAGAAGAGGAGGAGAGAGAGATAGAGAGAGAGAGAGAGAGAGAGAGAAAGAGAAACGAAATGGGATGGAGTCAGTGGACGCTTAATTTCTGTACGAACGCACGGTCCGACTCTATTCGGATTAAGCTGACTTCACAACGACAACGAGTTTCGACTGCAAAAATCGAGAAAGAGCGATATCGTGTATTTTGTAATGAAGTCGTCGAAATTCACGAAGTTGTCGTGACGTTTTTAGCGTAGCTACTTATCCTATCGATTTTTCCTTAATTGGATTCTCGTGTTTCTTATAATTTTAAAATATTTTTTATTTCTTTATGAAGACTTTGTTGTAAAAGCTCCAGTTTTGCAATTTGAGAACTTCAACTGTTTTGTGCACAAAATAAATTTTTTACATTTTTAATATGTTTGTTTCACGAAGATACTGAATAACCCGTGCTATTTGAAATCGTTAAAACTATCGCTTTTATATTTTATAATTCATTTAAAAGGTAACTTTAGAGAATGAATACGATAGTGTATGAACTACATTGACAAATGATAACATAAGTCTTAAATACATATTGAAGATTACCTTAATATATTTGAAAAAAATATATTTAAAAGAATTAAAATTAAAAATTATCTGCCTTCAATGAAACCAAATCCAATCTAAAAAAGTAAAATATTTTTAAATTATAAACCAACAACAGGCACACATACACCGACGGACAAGTGTGAATCGCGCTTAAAAATCGTGCAGTTATTGAGAAGAGGCGCGATGGAAATCGTGCGCCGGCGGCTTGTGCTTCCATCGTACATTTCTCTCTTTCTCTCTCTTGGTCTCTCTTTCACTATCCCTCGATATTAAAGCTTGAGAAAAGCTTGGATTGCCCGACGATTGGTCGACGTCGACGAAGGCAACGGGCGCGCGCGTGCTCTTGACTATCCAACGCTTTCTCTCTCTCTTTCTCTCCCTCCCTCTTTTTCTCTTGGTTGCTCGTATGGCGCCCGATAATTATGTGCCAATTAAATTTAACGACTGTCCATTATTCCAGTCTACACGCGCTGACTCCGCGCTGTTTTTCTCTACGCGCGCGCTTTCTCTCGAAAACTTCTCTCGTGCTCTACCACCTTTTTCTTTTCTCTCATTTCATTCTAGCAAGCCTCCTGCGTTTTTCTACTTTTACTCTCTTTCTCTCTCTCTCTCTTCCTCTTTTTCTTTCTTCTTTTATTCGGTACTCAGCTGTTATTGAGAAATGCCGTTGGTATACGTTCGATGTTCACGGCTAGAATTGCTCGAGTTTGTTACTGTTTAATGTTACCTTTATTGATCGTCATTTATTTTTCTCTGAAATCGCACTATCCACAAGATAAAATAAGTTTAAAACATGATAATTTCTTTAAGCAATGATTTGTAATCGAATAATTTTAATTTTTTCGATTATTTTTAATGTAAGTAAAGATAAGTAAAATGAATTTGTTCAAAAATATTTTTAAACACTACACTTCTGCATTTTTTAATTTTTCGATTTATAAATATTTTTACGGTAGCGTGTTACGTTTCATTATTTTGTTATAGCTAACAGTAGCTAACATTTACAGTATTAAGTTTAATGTATGTACGACTGCAGTCGGGCGGCTCAAATATTGCAATTGTTCGATTGATTTCCCAGGTATCAAATTTTTTTCCGCTATCTCTTCTAAGACCCGCGTGGAGATGCAAGATGTTCTATAACATACGGATTAAAAGGTAAGTTGGCTACTAGTCTAACTGGCCTCCGAGTTAGGCACTAGTCCCAAGTTGTGTTTTAAGCTTTACTCAAGTTGAGGTCACCCTTCTAGAGCTATATCACCTATCTAAGCGGCAGCTTGTCCACGTAGAAACACACCGTTACAGAAAGCTTAGAAACATCATTAACCTTTTAGAGATATGTTTACGAAATTATTTAATGATTCAACGAGGATTTAACAATAGGAAATTAGTTACACACGGGAATTAAGAAACAAATCGAGAATTTAACAGATTTTATTTTCTTTATTATTTCTAATTAAGCAAACTCTACGGTGGATTTCTAACGAGATGTGATGAACGATTTCCATTAGTTATAATCACGAAGTATAATGCAAATCCTATTTTTTAATTGATTAAAATATTTCGTATTAAACATTAGAATAAATATATTCAATTATTTATATAAGCGTTTATAAATAATTAATATTTGACGTAATATGATCATATAAATATACTCTATTAATAATTAATTGAATGTGAATAAAACAAATAATTTAATATTCTACTTCATTATTCCAACGCTAGACATCAAATTCAAATGTATATACCAATGTGTTTGTACGAAAAAATAAATAATTATCTTACAAGTATTATTTAAACTGCGATCAAACATACAATTTTGAAATCAAATTTAAATATTTGGATAACTATTTTACAATAGGTAATGTAATTTATTCATCTAAATTGCGATTAAAATTTAGTGATATCGAGAAGTATTTAATAAATAATTAATAAATTATGCTGCTTTGTGTTTAATTAAAATTTCCATTGCTAAATCTACTTTAATTTTCTATGACAAGTAAAATATGAATATTAACATTTCACGACATATCTAAATCTTTTTAAAGTTTTCTCAATCATCAAAAGCTTCAACAAATACTTCCGTATTAATTTGAAAAAATTCGCATCCATAAAAGTTTTCCCACTTCAACTCCTGCCTTTAACAAAGAAAAAACTATCCGATCGTTCGTTCGCAGTCGAATGTAAAAAATTAACAATCTCTCTTTTAAAGCGCTTTGCGCGGAAATCACGCAATGAAAATAAACCAATCGTGCGTTAAACCAAGAAAACCGGAAAGTTTTGCAGACCCAGCGCTCGAGACTGTAAATTTCATAGCGCAGTGCTGACCCCCTCCCCCCGCCCCACACACACACACACACACACACACATACACCCACAAACATATAACCTTAATACGCTCCCGATACAATCCGTTTTCCCAACGGATCGCGACCCTAATTTTGTCCCTAATACCGAAATTCAATAGCACGTTAAGCATCATCGACGGTCTTCTCTCCTCCTCTCAAAGAAACTACCGACTTCAACGTACGGATCCGGTCGTTGAGATAGAGCGGCAAACCCGAGGTTTTCCAAGCCTGTATTTGACCCTTTCTTCCACCCTAACCGTTTGTACAAGTGCGAGACGCGTTTTCAACTCGTGCGCGCATTTCTACTTTTGTGCCTTTGATTTATTTTTCTTCTTAACGTCCGGTCATTTACTCTTCTTTTTTTTCTTCGCAGTGCGATGAAAATCGGCTTGGTTTTTTCCATTTTTTTCTTCAATGAAAAATATTACTTGTTCAATTTTATTTACCGTAAATAAAATGGCACTTTTTATGATACTTGTATATAGTTTGAATTAGATATAGAATAATATCGTGTTTAACGTACAATATTTTTATCGTCACGTTTTATTAAAAGTTTTTATTATATATAAACATTTTCTTCGTAATTTTAAAAATACAATAACTAAGTAATGTTCTATTCCTTGTTAAATGATTAATTATTTCTAGGCAAGTAGTTATTTTTTTTAAATGCATTAAAAAATTCTCTAAAGTATGAAGTATTTCTGAAATTGTTGAAAAAAAAAAAATAAATAATAAAAAAAAATACAGGCACAAATTCTATTTCTTTTATCAAGCCGCCTACACTTTTTCTCCTACGCGACTCATTTTGTTTTTTTCTCCGTAACTCCAGTGGCTATATTTCGACGTTTTCTCGTTCTCTCCGTACCCCATCAAGAGTGTGTGTGAGAGAGAGAGAGAGAGAGAGAGAGAGAGAAAGAATCGATTTTAACCGAATCGCAAATATTTGAGAACCAGGACTTTATTGCCGGACCCGCCTTTGGAAGTTGTGCTGCATTCTCCCCGTCTCTCTCTCTCTCTCTTTTCCTCTCTGTACTCGATTCGGACTACCAGACTTCTTCAATATAGTCCTAGATTCGTAAATATACACACATGCGCTTATATGTGCAGAGGAAAGATTAGAAATGTGTACACGCGCGTGTGTACGTACGAATGTTACGAGAATCGATTAAGTACCGCAACGAATGCTGTGACTTTCGCACAGTTTCTAGTTCACTTATTCCTTCTTTCGATTCTCCCACAAAAATAAGAGTCGCGTTTTCCTCGTACCTTGACTTTTCTTTTTCATGGGGGTTGTACTTTTGTATAATTGAGTAGAAAATTCGACAGTAGACTGACTTTATTGCCTGGTAAGTTTTTTTTATTGTAATTGAAATTCATTTGTTTATCAAAATTAAATAATCGTCATAATTTTTAATAATAGTATTGTAAATTAATTTAAAGTAACATTTTTACTTATTTAACTTTTCTCAAATATAAAAAAAAAAATAATTCTTTAAACAATTTTTGTAGAATTTAATTTTCGAAATTCAAACAGTAATAAAGTATCATTATTGTATAAAATTTAATATAACTATTGAAGTCGGATGGAAGTTGGATTAAAGCGGAAACTCGGGCATTGCACCGAGGAAGTAGAAAGGTAGGAGATAGAGATTGTCGCATTGAATTCATGTATGTACATTCATATATAAGTATGGATATATATAATATATATATATATATAAAGGCACCAACACATAGTGACCACTAAACACCTAACAACCAACAACGAAGCAGCCAAACATCGAAACACCGATAGACCAACGACAACTATACCAACCACAAGTCACATTGTGTATAACTTAGTTGGAACAGTTAAAATACATTTGTATATAATTTATACATAGAATGGTACGGGAAATGTTTATATATATATATGTCAATGTTTGTTACAAGGCAAATTTCACAAAAAAATAAATGTTTTATAACATGCACTTTATGTGTAGCTGGACATATTTATTTTTGTTTGCATTTTATTGTCCACTTATGATCATAATTAAAAAATATTGCTTACAATACTTAACTTGCTTTTTTCACATTAAATATTCATAGGTGATATTAAGGTCAATTGTAGCTTGATTGTATAAATTACCTTATTTTCAATATAAACTAATATTTTCATAATTACTTAGCAGTGCGTGTTGACACATTCCTCAATGTAAACTTATAATTAATAGATTTAGTTTAAAGGCTTATGAAATTGTTAAACAACAATTGCAAGTATATTAAAATAAATTTTAAAAGGGTTCTTCGCGTGTCCTATGCTCCCACAATAACTTTTAATTTTGTAAACAATTTTTGATTAAACAATGTGTTTTTAAAAAAACATTATACAGTTTACAGATGTGTAATAAATTATAAAGAATACTTCGATTGCTTTCATAAATTTAAATGAAAAAATAATATTAAAGTTATTGTAAAAATCAAAATCTCCTTAATCTATTGTATATTTACCTATAAAACTGTACAAATATTTATAAAAATACATTGATTATTGAAAATTAATTCCAAAGTTTTAATCTTATAGCGAGGATGCTACGAATGTAGGAGCATTTTTAACTATTATCGAATTATAAACTAAATAATATATTATTATAGATAACCTCGATTCCAAATAGTATGTTTCTAATAACATGTACAAATATCTGTACATAAGATTTTTCTACTAAACTTCAATAAAAATTATGTCTGAATAATCATATTCTAAATTTAACAGTAGAGTCATAACATTGGTAATTTTTATTTTAGACTGAATGGAATATTGCATTCTGATAACTGCGAAAAATGATTTGCTTACAAAACTACTGTATTCATGACTCCACTGTATCACAAAATATAGATATTAATTTACATCAAACAATTAACAATCAACCTGAAAATTTCAACCTGTAATTAGTCTTCTATTATTTGAACGTTATTACATCATTGTCAATTAGCAATACATTAACGACAAGTCAGCTTCGATACGAACAACAAAATATGGCGGAAAGTAAAGGTACACCTTTAACACATTACATTAACAATAAAAGTTTAATCTCTTTGAAAAATGTACAAATTGTTAGTAAATGCTATATTGAATCCATTAGTTAAAAAAAAAAAAAAAAAATCGAAAATATTAATGTATTACAGCGAAAAAATTATGTAATTTCTATTACCAATTTATGCAACGAAAATATATTTATAATAACTTAGATTTAATCAAACATTTATTAATAATAATATCAAAGAATTCAAAAACATTTACTCACATTTGACAGACTTTTCTTTTAATATTGCAATTAATACATTTAAAGTTTGTATATAAATATAAATAGTTCCAAGGGCATATAAAACAACGAACAAAAGGACGACATATCGACATATATAAATATATATATATATAAATATATATATATATATAAATATATATATATATATATATAAGTATGTAATATTCTGAAATACAAGAGACACCGAATTAGGGGATTTTTAGCTGACGTACCACCAAAACTAGAGCGAGGTGTGCGCGCGTTCGCGAGCGCGCATGCTCGGATCACGTGAGACTCACGTCGGCGCGTTACATTGTGCTGGTGGTGGGGCGCTCGTGGTAGTAGCGTCGGTGGTGGGGGGAGCGCTCGCTTACGTGCAGGAGGTGTGCGCGGCGTCACCCGGCCAGCCGGTCGCCCGTCACACCCTGAAACAGAACAACACCTTCACCACCTTGATCTTTTTTTTTTATTGCCACGTCCACGTAACACACAATTACTTAACCAATCATCTCCAAATCTATAATAAGACAATATTTATTTTATTCAATTAGTAAGTTGATGAGTGAAAATAATAATTGTTTCCTAAACAAATGCTTCAAGAATATGGGTTATTAAAATTGAATAAAATTAAAAATTTTTTGTCATAAACTTTTACAAATTTTAGTTTATTTAATTGGTTGAAATAATAATTTAGTACTTAATTTATTATCAACCTTCTATAGCGTTTTTCCAATTTACAAAAAAACGTAGAAAAATCATTTATGGGGGCATTTTTAAGCTTTTTTTTCATACTATACATATATATTTAAACATTCTTTTTAATTTTTACAAGTGATATAATTAATTTATCTACTAAATAAACTCCATATTCTCTTATCTCAAACGTAACTAACTTGTTTTGTAGGAATTAATATTTGACTAGTATACTCGTACTTAGTTGTAAAAGATATGTTATCAACGCGGTATTAAAACATGTTATAGGATTAAGACTTTCTGAATAGAGAAATAAATTGACATTATTTTTTTTTCAAATTCTTATATTTAAAAAATGAATGAAAATAATAAATAAATTAAGCGATCGGCTATCTCTGAGTAAATGAAAATTTTTTACAAATGAAATAATGCGAATGTGTACACTTTGAAAAAGAAAACATTAATCAACACTAAATATAATAAAATGCATCAAAACGAAATAACGAAAGTAGTTTAATTTCATGCGATTAAGTGAAAAAAAAAAAAAAAAAAAAAAAAAGCGGAAACGAAGACAAAATAGAAAGATAGAGACAGGGCGAACAAAGAATAAGTGGAAACGAAAAATAACAGAAAGTGTAATCCAAAAAGCGATTAACGAAACGATCCACCCCGATGATTCTCTCATTCTCGCATATCTACATATACGCGGAGCGAATTCTCGCGCAAAATAATGTGTGCACACAGGTCCGCGAGCCGCGAAGCGTGACTAACCTTATAACGAATGATAATGTGCGCGAGCGCGAGCTTTCGCCGGGTAAACGTATTATATACATGGTACAGGTAACATATAGACGATACAAGCTCCGGGAAATCAATGACGTTTCCACGGGCTCGTGTAGCCAATGAAATATTGCAAAACACGCCGGATTGTTATTACCCTCTGCAAAAGGGATGATTACTCTCTCTTTTTCTCTCTTGCTCACACACGTTTGCGCTTCTTTTTTTTCTTTTTTTATTTTTTTGTTTTTCACGGATTAACCGCCGCGGGTGAGATTAACTCGCGCGGGTATAGCGATAATGACGCTTTGTATTTGTTATTGTTTTTTTTCTGCTTTTTTTCTGCTTTTTTTACGGGTAAGGTTGAATTGGCTATTAGTCTTCCTTTGAGCTAAACGAGTTGCGGAGCGCTTTTATGTTTCAAACGAAAATGGCGGAAATATGGGGTGTATATATATTTGGCAGGTTGAATGTTGAAAGGGACGATTGAACATTTTGGTTTTTGATCGATTACGCGTTTCGCAAGGACTTAATGATCACCTGTTACCTTTCCTCCAAATAAATTCGTTATTATATCTTCGAAAATTTAAAATTTTTAGTTTTGTCTACTTTGTATTTAAATATTTTAAATATTTTACTTTACATTTGAAAATATAGTGTGAACATTAGTCATTAAGTCATTAAAGTTCATTCCAAAAGACTACTTAATTTGAGAATATAAGTTTGAAGAGTCCACAAACAACACATATAAGTATCTTGTGTTTCAAAGTTGAAAAAAATATTCTATGAATGTGAATTCTCTTAAATTTCAAAATTTTTTAAATACTTTTTATGATTTTATGAATTGATGCTTAAATTAAATACTCTCATGTTTTCCTTTACCAACGCAACAAAACAAACATTAGATTCATGCGCGAATTCAAGGTTTACAAGAGAAACTCACAAGAAAAATATCAAAAAAAAAGACACCCGCAAAACAATTCCAACACGCGTCCACTCATTTAGTCGAGCGAGCTCTTCTCTTTCGGATATACTGATGCGTACGAAGTACGAGTTGGTACATTTCCGATGTGCTTTCTCGTTCCGCGTATGCGTGCGCGTGTACATGGATCGTTCCATGTTGAATGTGATGTGAGTTTAGGGAAAAATAATTGAACGTCTTTTAATAATTTTATTCAGTTAGTCGTTGTACTACTTTTTTTGGCGAATGATTCTTGATGATGTAAAAATGCAAAATTATTATTTTAATCTAATGTGATATTAAATTTTCGTAAAATAAGTTTTTGAAAAGCATCGTACATATCTACAAACTTTCTATTAAAAAATATTTGACAATAAATTTAAAGGATCCTCGTGCCAATATTATTCCTTTAATCTTCATTCAAATATAGTATAAATCAAATTCTAAATATTAAATAAACTCAGGAATTTTGATAAAGTACTTAAAGCGCAAAAACATTGGGGAAAACGCCTTTTCAAAATTTTTCCTGTGAAATTCACCAATAGCTCCTTAAAAACTTGTCTGAAATTCACCGCGTAACGTCCCATATATATATCCGCGCAAACGCAAATCAGCAAACTCAGAGAATAGAAGAGCAGTGCGTCCCGTCAGCAGCAGGAGCAGCAGTGGTAACGTTACGCATCTGTACGCACGAGCGAGAAGGAGCGATTCACGCTATAGCCGTCTATCCACCCACACTCGCGAGCGCACAGATGTAGAAAAGGGGAGAGAAGAGGGAGGCAGAGGGTATGGGATGTTCGCGGAACGCGAGCAACGCAAGCTCTCGCCAACGCGATAGTAAATTACGCGTTGACTAGGCCAGTGACAAGCGCAATGCGCGACCCGCGCACGGATGCCACGTGTGCACAAGCCAGCGGGTCCAGTTGCTCCTCTATCTACCGAGCCGTCATTTTCCTCCCGTTTGTGTTCAACCTGCTGTACCCATATACATGTATATATATATATATATACGTACATGCATGTATATAGGCATGCGTATTTACGCGTGCCTACGTTAGCGATGCCACATTCAGCGAGACTGAGTTATAGTTCTACATAATCTATCTCTCTCTCTCTCTCTTTTTATAGTGCCTTATCTGTATTAACTTTTGTTATTAGTATTATTATGAGTCTTATATTTACATATTTGCTTAGTTTATTTTACTATAGTTTAGTTTTAAGTTTTAGTTTTGGTTATATTATTTTTCAATTGTTATATTGTTATATTGTTATATTGTTTCTGTTTAGTTTTTAGTTATATTATTTTTAATTATTTTTAATTGTTATTTTGTTCTATATTGTTTCTGTTCTACCATGTACAACAAAATGTACACGAATCAATCATTATCTATCTATTTATTTATCTATCTCTCTCTCTCTCTCTCTGTAGGTGTGCATCCGAATTCCCGGCAAACGCACGTGCGCGCCGCGCTTTATTAAAGACGGAAGAAGCGAGTTAGGGAACCAACAACCAGCCGGCACTGGTAATGGTATATACCGTACCGATGCCTGCGTTGGTAATAGCTTGCACATGAATCTCTCTCTCTATGTCCGCAGCAGATTGACCGAAGAGAGAGAGAGAGAGAGAGGGGAAAGTGGAATGTGTGCGATTGATGCAGATAGTTTATGATGCCGTACGGAGTAGAAGGAAAGGAAATATGTTCGCTTATTAAGTGCATCGATGAGTTTTAATGTTTGGAAGGAATTTCAGGATTCGAATTTGAGAGGCTTTTAAATTTATCGTTTTGAGTGATAGATTGGTTTTATAACATTGCCTATATCTTGTTTGAATAACATAGATTTTTCTTCGGCGAATAAAGATTTGTAGAAATAAAAATTTTAATCATAATTATAAATTTTTCAAAATAAATTTCAATCAATAAATATGTTTACAGTTGATAAATTCGCCAACAATAATGAATTAAATCTTAAAATAAATTGGCAATTATTAATCGACAAATTAAAAAATAATTTAATATACGAATCAATAAAAAATAAAATTATAATAGATGAATAATAAAAATTGTTGAATCGTTATTCAAAACGCAATGCATTATTTATTTGAGGCTAGAAAATACAACCGTTTTATTAATAATTCATCGAAAAACCATAAAAAAATAATCCTGCAGCATCCAACATTACTATTCCAAGTTTAACATTTTCGTATTTATAATTATATATATTTATCCTTATGGAAATCAAAAAAAAATCGCTTTGGTATCAGAATCAATATTTTATTTCCACGCACACATTGTATCTACGAAAAAAATCTATAGATAACGCTATAATGTAATCAATGTTATACATATATGCACGTTGTGTGCACTTCATTTATAAAAGTGAACAATTGCGCGTAATAAGGAGCAAAATCTAAAATTTATATTTATCGCTCGGGGTCGGTAAATACACTTTTTCTTTAGGTGAATACGGCTATACGCGAAAACTCGATAACTCAGCATTATCTACTTCCACTTATGTACTATCGCGAACAAATCCGAAAACCCATACCCCGTACACACACACACACACACACACACACACACACACTACTTCTCCTATACCCGTGAAAATCCACTATTTCGATGATCCCATAACGTAAATCGACATTAACGCTTTATGGTGTATGTACATGTACTAGTATGTGTGTGTGTGTGTGTACCGTTACGCGATTTACTCACGCGTCTATGTATAGCTCATTGCCGCGATCGTATATATCTTCGGAGGAGCGCGAATGAATGAAATCGGATAAACGGTCTAGGAATAACGAGGAAGAGCGAAAATAACGTCGCGGAGATTTTCCTCGCGTACCGGTGCAGTATTACATTTTTATTTATTATTCTTTCGTCGACAAGTTTGCCATTATTTTATTTATAAAATTTTTAATATTATCATTAAAATAAATGCTTTTCATAAAATCCCAATGAAACAAATCACAAACTGATTTTGAGCACAGCAAAAAGTAAAAAGAAAAAGCTCAGCGAGCTTTCATCGTCTCACTTTGCGATAATCAGCGGCAAACAGCGACGGTTACGTCCATCGGGCTCGCGTCGTAAAGCCGATGCAAATTTATTTCGTCTAAATTCTCTCTTGTCGGCACGCGCGTCATAAAGTTACAGGAGAGCTCTCTCGTAAAACCTCGTGTGAGAGAGGCTTTTTCTCGAAAGCGTCCGGTTACTATCACAGCGACGAAACTCCATTTCCGATGTATGTACAGTACTTGTGTTTCTCTTTCGCCGAGAATGCGACATATAACGTGTAGTTCGCGGTGAGGAAATATGTATACCTACGCTTAAAAATTCCGGCGGAAATTTGCCCAAGATTTCGAGAATGAATTTTAAAATGGAAACGCGGAGAGTTATACGTTTGTTGAGATGACGTTTCGCCGCGAATGTTCAATTTTAGTGAACGGTTCGAGCGGCTATGGATTTTATGTGCGGGTGTATACGTGTTCACTGGATTTATGGTATTTCTCTTTGTGACTTTCCGCTTAAAGGTTATATATTTCGACTGCATGTGTTTGTTTTCTTGTTATTTATTCGAAAGTTAATTAGAATAATTTTTTTTTATCTTTTAAATAAAATAAAACAGTAAAAAGAATAAGATTATATATATATATATATATATATATATATATATATATATATATATATATATATATATATTGTTTTATTTAAGTCTTAGTCACTATTATTTAATAACATAATTTTAAAATGTAATTTATGAAATAAATTAATAAAATAAATCTGAACCAAGCCGTAGGCATAATTTAATTTTGTACGTGAAACTCTAATCATTTTGTAATATTACATTAAATTAAATATAATAATTTTTAATATTAAATTAAATTAAATAATTACAACAATTTTAATAAAACTCCGTTAGTTAAGCAATTTGTATAATTTTTAATTGATAATTTTAATAACAAAATACCGCTAACTCACGTGAATTAAGAAACTTTAAAAATTCTATAGTTGTATGAGAATTAAATAATACCTATTACTAATTTATCTTAGTACACAATTTTTTGAGGGAATCAAAAAAAAAAATGCGAATAATTAAAATTCAATGTGTTTAATCTCGATATTTAAAATTAAAAAAATCACGTTTCCGACACAAATTGTGCGCACCGGATTTTTTTTTTTTTTTCTAAAATCTGATTAAGATAATTTTGTTAACAGCTTAGTTAACATAGTTAATTATTTACAAATCACGTTCGAGGTGACCTTACCTCGTTTAGAAAGAAATCCATATCCGGTATGAATTTTTCTCTGAAGCAAACAAAAAAAAAAAAAAAATAAGTATATGATCGTATGTGTAACTCAGAGATAAAGAATTAACATAAAATGTAAACTAAGTTGCGCTCTTTTTTACTTATCGCGATATAATTAATATTTAATCAAAGTACGTAATATTGAACAAAATAACAATGATACTTAAAGTGTATTCCATCCTTTTCCTCTCAAAGGACACAAACGCGTAAAACCAGTTTAGTTTAAACACACAGCCAGAGAAAGAAAGAGAGATAGAGCTCCGTAGAAAATAATTAATAGTCTCTGGGCCTCGTAAAAAGTAATGACGAGTTGAAAGTACGTTCTATATCTTTCTCTCTCTCTCCCCCTCTCTCTCCCCCCTCTCTCTCTATTTATATATATATATATATATCTATCTCTTTCTCTTTCTCGCGAATTATTTATTTAAGGCTGCGCGAGCTCGTTAAAAGTTACGATCATTAAAACACACGGTGCGTTCTTGCCGTAGCATGATGTACATGCCCGAAAATTTATTTTTCGTCTTGAAAACTTCTGCGCGTTTTAATGCCTTTTATACTCAATGATACCCTCGCGCTCTCGTACAAGTATATAGTTTCTTCTTCTTTTTCATTTTCGTGTAGAAAACATTGCCGAGTAATTTTATTTGAAATTTGTTTACTCACGTACGAGGCATTACTAGTTTGTAAAACTGCGTTAAAATATAATGCTATTGAATCATAATGTTTTAAGTTTATTCATAAATGTAAAAGGAAATATAAATATCGCGTAATTATTTGATTTCTTCTTATTATTGTATACCTCTGCATGTTATGCATATTCATCGCAAATGACATGTAAAAACATACGATATGAAAATACACTTATTTATCATGCGTATATTACATTTATGAATAGTTTGAAATTGAAGAAAAAAAAGTAATTTACTCATTAACATGACGACCTCAATTTTGTTTTTTCGTTGTCCTAGTTTTTTCAAGGTTAAGATGTCTAATGAGAAATCTAAGGTATTCTTTAAATGGAATTTACTACTGCTTAATGATAATTGGTTAATTATATACGCGAGTACTTGATTTTAATACTAATTTTATTAGACGATGTTTGTAATGTTCATAAGTCCGTTGAAAATCTATTTACGGTTTTATAAAACTAAAGGCTTTAAAATTTCATAAATTTATTTATTTATTTCACTTTATATTGTAACAAAATATAGTCAAACATAAATTATTAAAATTTAAATATAAGAGACTTAATAATACTAAAATAAAGTCCAGCATCAAGTTTGATTGAAAGATTCAGGAATTATTAATGAGGATGATTTAATATTGTAAGGTTAAAAACTAACTCCACCGCGCGCTCTATATTTTGTTAAACTCACGAGAAAAAAAAAGAGCCAGCGAGCAAAATTACTTCAATTCCAAACAACTTTTCACAGCAAAAGTATAGAAAAGCTCGAGCGGTCAAACGAAAGCTCGCCGATAAATTCCTGCATATATACATACAGGAATTGAGAGTGAAAAAGCGCAGCCAATAAACAGCTGAAAATATTTATGCATATAATAAATAAAAAAGAAATAAACGAAGACAAACCGTCGCACAACAGCTCGATCTTCTACAGACGCGTATTACACGCATAACCAATGTAGCTCTGTCAACTGCAGGGAGGAAAGGGAGGGGAGGGAGTACCAAACGCGTTGCCCTTCGCCGAAATGTCGTTGCGTCGTATGTAGCGCGAAATGGGTTACACATCTCGAAAGGAGGCAATGGAAACGGTTCCAACTAAATTGGCTACACGCCGCAGCTGTCAGGTACACAGACTTGCGCACACAGTCTCTCTCTCTCTCTCTCTCTCTCTAGATTTTCGAGTGAGTTATATTTCCCCCTTTATGTAACTCGAGTAATTATACGCGTATAGGTACACGGACGAAAATATCGTTCTTTCGCTTTTGTACACCAGCGGCTCTGCTTGATGATGACGCGTGTCGGGCTACTCCCATCGCTCGCGGAGGGAAGGGAGAAAAAAGAGAGAGTTGAGGCCAAGCTGTTGGTTTTTGTTTAGGTAATATTTGGAAGGGTTTTCGAATGCGCGATAGAGGGAGAGAGAGAGAGAGAGAGAGAGAGAGAGAGAGAGATAGATGATAGGTCGTTTGGTGAATTACGAAATGGGCACTGAGTATAGAAAGTTTTTAAGTGAAATGCATTATTGTTTATTTTTGAACATTTATCATATTGATATTAGTTACTTTTATACTTTTATATTCAGAGTTTCATAAAAGAAATGTAATATTACAAAAAATTTTCGTAGCATTTAAATAAGCGTTGAAAAATTATTATAGGTTTCTTCGTTAAGTTATGGCTTTTAAACTTGTACACCTATTTTACATTTTTGCTATTTTTACAAAAAATTTATTTCATCTATAAATTATTAATACACCATCATTCAAGAGGAAAAAAAGAACTATTTATATTTAAACGGTCCTTTCGACAATGAAAGAATTCATCATTTTATTAAGAAGTATAAAATAGCAACAATCGTTGCACGACGTACATTTGCAACAAACACTCTATCGGTAAAGGATCATTAATCATTAGTACGCAATATCTTAATTAATTAAACACAAATTTACAAATCTCTCGATTCACGTAACTACAATGGCTAATTGGTAAGTCATAAAAATTATCTATTAACATTTCATCTCGAATAACAGGCGTACGTTCCTCGTGTATCTTTATACGCTCGCAATCGGTTAAAAATTTCAGCAAGTGTAAGACAAAAGAGAGAAAAAAAAAATAAAAAATCGTTGCTCAATTCGAAACTTTACGTTATTTTTTCAACTCAAATTCTCCTCCAGCCGAGTGAACTAGGCTTCATGCCCCGATAACCCGTGGGTGCGCATCTCGTGCCTCTGATCAAATCCTGTACTTTACCACGAATAATCCTAAAATTTATCTCGTCGAGTCTCCTGGTATTCCTTACGGTCTTTTGCAATCGATTCGTATTGAACCAAAGTTCCTCGTCGCCGTAAGCGTTGGTCAACACCTTCATCCCGCTGACGTACTGTAGTTTATCCTCGTCCTGGGCCAACACGACGATGTTCTCAGAAACGAAAGGCAGCTCGATGTTCCAGCACGCGAGGGCCGTGTACTCGGCCAATTGGAAGAACAAGGCACCGGTTTTCGAGATCGCTTGGATACCGGCGTGACTTAGACGCTTGTTTATCGATTGGTAGATTATCGGCTCGTAGATGAAGCTGCGTTTTAGCGAGTCCACGTCCGTGAATTTCTGGTAGAAGCTTGCCAGCGAGTTGAAGTACATGTATCTGAAATGTTTCGTTAGAGTATGTACTCGTGTTATTTGGCTATTTGATTAATTTAAATAACACGGTTTCGTTGCATCGGTGGGTTACGTCACGCGCTTTTGTTCAATTTTGATCGCTGATGAAATAAGTGATTTTTAACCTTGAGATAGACGATCAAAGAGCGAGTGGTATTTCATTTCGAAACTTTGATAGATTTTCTGACACACATTCATTGTAATTTGTTAGATCTAGGATACGGTTAGTAAAATAATTAGTAGACGCTAATTATTAATCAAGTTTCTTTGAAATGCTTTATTGGAAAAGGTTAATAAGTATTTGATATTTATGATTAACAATGCAATGAAAAACTTTTATTTTATTAAAATTTAATTATTATTATTTAAGCCTGCTAATAAATAATTATTATACATTTAAGATAATTGTTAAAAATTCTTTGATTACAAATTAAATTTCAGTAAATATACAATTTTTTAAGAGCACTATTATTCTCGACGTAAAAATTAATGATTAATTAACGACAAAGTTAATTAAATTCGAGTGTCTTTGCGAAAATAAAAATAATGCGGTGAACATATGTAATGCGTAAACATGTGCGCCAACATTATGCTCTATTTAAGACAAAACCCAAGAATGTTTATCCTTAAACGTATCTCGTTACACGCGCAATTCACCCGGCAATCCTGGCAAAATTTACAAAACCGCACCAACACACATAAACACGTACGCGTATACGAAACCGCATCCCTCGACACACAACGGCATATCGTCAATCCGCTCAACCGTTGTAAACACACACACACACACATATAGAGTATAAGCGAATCGTGCGCTAGTAAACGTTATAACGTTGTCGCTCGCTCGTATCGTCACCTTCTCCTGAATCACCGTTTTATAAAAAGCATTGGCATGCGAGCTTCTCCCGCGAGTTTCGAAATTATGCGGCCTCGTCGGCACCATGAAAAGCAAACTCGACTCTCTCGATTATGTATACGTGTGTGTAAATGTGTGCGTGTGTGTGTATGAGCGATACAAAACACGTATAGGACTTTTACCTCTCCCTCGTACCCCTTTGGCAAACTTTGTATTATGGCTCGGGGAAGTTCGAGGGATGCGCATGGCGTGACCGTAAATTCGTTATTAGTTTCGGCCTCCCGGACTATATCCTCTCCACTTCCATCGTGTATATACGTATACGTGGGCCGAATTTCTCGATTGCTGACACTTCAAGGATTGCGACGATATATATTCGAGGATGAATAGGGCCTCCTCGCTCTCGGTTATTGTGTAAAAAGCAGTTTGCTAACTATATATATATATATATATATATATGTAGTTAGCAAACTGCTTTTGCGCCCGAAAAGCTGACTTGAAAATTACTTTAAATGGGTTTCAAAATTTTATTTGTGATTAACGTTTAATAACGAGTCGACGGTGATTTATTTTTTAATTAATCGATGAATTATTTCGTTAAAAGTTGAGATGCGAGGAATATGTAGTTTAATTTTATTTACGAAAATGGAATTTTACTGTATAAATCGTCAAATTGAATATAAGATTTATTTAAAAATTATAAAAGTAAAACCATAATACTTTTTTATAAAAGATCATTTTTTATTGAACAACACACGAAATTATTCGAAAGATTCGACTTTCTTTTCCTTTATTTAAAGTAATTGTTACATAAAAAGGAAAAAAAAAAAATAACAACCAAAATTCTCTTTAAATCTCGCTGAAAAACGTTTTAAAGACATCCGCAACTCGCGTAGCCGTTATTTTTCATAAACTTTCACGCTCTCGCGTGATATCTTGAAAGCGAAACTTTTACACAGGCGTTACGGACGCAAGGTCAGTTGGCAATGATCGTACATGAAACGTACGTGAGCACACCTCGGAAGAAGTCCGCGAGTGAAAGGTGATCGAGATTTTAACGTTTCACTGTCGCTCGTATGCATATATATATATATATATATATATATATATATACAGGTATTGTTGTTTCGTCGCGTTACGCAAACGAAAAATTCATAATACTTCATCGTCGTAACACGTATACCGCGTCGTTACGAAAATCGATGCCGCGCACTCGATTAGCTCGTGAAATTTTGACTAAACGGTTTATGTACAGCTTGCTGCAAGTGTGCGTGCACGTGCGTATATTAGCGACTTATACGAGTGGGATACTCTTGGTTTGTAATTTAGTTTCGGATACGTCATCGGTATAGCGTGAACGCGATGGATGGTTATCATGCAAATATAGAAGGCATGTTGTGCGGTTTATGTTCGCGTGTTTCGGAAAATTTTGCGCCGACGCGCTCTCGACTGTTGTTGCAGTTGATGCAGCTCTTGGCATATATATTGCAAATTAGGGTCTGAGCTAAAAATAGCATTATTTCTCTTTTTACTTTAAGTTATTTACTATACGATTCTGTTACCATGAAATATATGTAATTTTAAAAATATATATTATAATTAGTGAGCGTTTTCGTTACATTAACGTGTCGCATGTGATTGATGCTAATTTTAAAATTATTTTAATCGTATTATTAAACAATTATATAATTAAATGAATTATTTTATAATAATAATATTGTTAAAAAATTGAAAAACTTGTTTCAATTTTACAATTAAATACATTTATTTCACTAATAAAATGCGATATTTCTTTTGTATTTTATAAGTTTTTCATTAAAAATATTTTTTATTCAATTGTTGAAAATTATAAACTATTTTTATTTACATGAAATGTTAATTTATTTAACGTTTTTTAACTTATTTTAAAAGCTTTTAAAATTAATTTAGATATCAATTATGCAATGTATTACCAAGTTGCTTAATTAATTTATTTTTTAATTATATTTCAATTATGTTAAATTCAAGCTTTTTTTTCTAACCAAATTAATTTCGATTTAAATAAAAAGTTAAAAAAATAAATTTCTTAAGATTGATATCTAAAACTAGTTCAGTTTTTAGAGAAAGGAGTTTAGTTTGTAAAATATTTTATAGTAGTTTAGTAAATAAAATAGTCAGAACCGGATTCAAGATAACTTCTACTACAAAAAAAAAAAAATGTAATTTAAGTAAAATTTCTAATTGCATCAGAAATTAATATTCGTAAACAAAATAAATTTGCATTTAAAATTTTAAAGCAATATTTAGTATTAGAAATAAAATTCTTCACGCGTATCCACATTGTTAATTGTAAGATTAACCAAAGCAACCCAAAGTACCATAAACTTTTCGTATACCTTTTAGGATAGAAACCACGAGGCGACAACGACATGCCAAGCGTTCCGTCGTTCAGTTCATCGATCAGTTCGCCAGCTATGGTTAAATTCACAGCCTCTGGATCATTTCCAAAGGCGTTACCCAGTGTATTGTCCAATCTCCAAGATCTGTTGTCCTGTAAACTGTAGATGAGTATTCCGTGCTTGAGCACATCCGCCACGTAGAGATAAGTGTCCTTGCAAGAGTCCCCGACTTCGACGATCGGTGTTACGTAAGACGCGGTGTTACCGACCGTTTGATCCTCGGGAATGATGTATCTCAAAATAAGCTGATCGGTTTTCAAATCGAACACCAAAATCTTTGAGGGACACATCGATTTACCGTTTACCATCCCGGTATCCACTATCCATAATCGATTGCATTCGTCTATCTGCGATTTTTTTAACAATCGTTGTTGACACAATATTTATATTTACATCAAAGTTCGATTGATTTTTAAGTAAAATCAAGACTGCCTTTAAAGTTCATATACGTAATTTATCAGTACACAAAATGCTGTACTTGAAGTTATATTGACATTAATCATGGAAGGTAGTTAGCATGAAACAAGCTCTAAACTTGATACTCAAATGATTACGCTATTTTGCATTCTTTGACGCGTGCATTAAATTTTTAAAAATTTATATTTTAACTCTCTCCCGATACCATTAATTTAACAGTCGAGTTCAATAAACAATGTAATTTTTTGCACAACACTAATAAAATAAGCATAATATCTATGAAGAATAATTTAAAATTGATCATCAGTTTAATATTCGATAATACCGTCAATAAAAATTAAGACACAAACGTTTATTTGTCTCGGTAGAAACGAAAGAACGAACGATCTTTCAATGACCCACATAATCCGGGATCAAAGGCAGACAGCCAACATTCCGTAATATCCGTAATATTGATTTAAGAATGATTCGTAAAGCGAGTGACGTTATGAAAGGCAAATAATAAACGCGGTATACGTATGGATAGATATCCGTTTCCACGCTACGAAACCCAAAAGGTTATGTGTGCTGTTCTTAAAGCGAGCGCGGGGAATAAAAAAAGAAAAGCAATTTTTCCATGTGAGTCAACACGAGCAATTCAGGAAAATGGCACCTTACATTATTCTGAATACATTTTCACCTTGTGCTCGCACTCAAGGCATTTACATATATGTATACGTGAAAGATATGGCGCACGAGAATGCAAGGTTGAAAACCAGTTCTCCAACCAATGGCAAACAGATAAACAAAACACACCTACCAATCGGCTATTAAGCATAAAAATGTTATTGCTGGATAGTTCAGAACACGTGAACACATTTCGATCGTTAATTATTTTTATTTATTTACTTATTTAATTTTTTCGCGTTTTATCAAATTGCGAAAAGTTTTTTTTTTTCCTTAAATTATTATGTGTATACGTGAATACTAAATTGAGATTACCAATATGTTATTTAAGTTTCAAGATTCGTAGAAGGTTTTTGACTAACATAAAATAAAAATACATCACTTTGATTGACTAAACACTTTTTTAAATTTATGATAATAACTGTAATTATAAATTTGATTCTTCATTGAAATATATTAAAATATTAAATTTTCAATCTAGAGATATCTCCTTTAGATAATTTTTAATTAAATTTGTTATAAATTCAGATAAAATTTGTAGCTCTCAAGCACTCGTTATTAAATCTTATCAAACTTTAACTTTGAAAAATTTATAATCAAACGATAAATAATAATAATAAAATAATTTGAAATTTTTGTTGGAAAGTAAAACGCTTTCGTTGAAACTTTTTTTGTGAACCGTTTCATAAGAATTCAGAATGTATCGCACTTTCACCGTCAATGTCTTTTAAAAGCAGCCTCAAAGCAATCATTGATAAAAGTATTTCTCATAAAAAAAAAAAAAAAAAAAAAAAAAAAAGAATCACTCGAATAATTATATTGAGAATATCGGTTTAATAAAACTTTTATAGTTGTGACAATAGCTTAAATCCTAATAAGTTGGACTAAATTAACAAACCGCACAATTCAAAATAATTGATAATTACCGCAATTCTGTAAACTGACACCATACTACCACAATCAGATCGATGCCAGCTCCAATCCGGATACGGAGTAAGCATGGGTCCGCCAACGCCGTCGTAATCCGTAATCAAAGACAACGTTATCGGCGTCCCTTCCAGCCATTGGGGTGACGTAACGAAGACCCTGCCTCTGGTATCGATATCCACGTCCTGAATCAACGGGTTCCCGACCGTGAAATTCTTGCCGGCAAGTTGTACGCTCGGATGTACCCAGTCTATGAATCGCCATTGAAAGGCGACCGTTAAACCACTGCTCGACTTGTCGACGCGCGGCGCGTGGAGTATCGAGCCCGCGTACCCGCTGTTTTCGGGCTTGAACAACGGTGGAAGCGTGTTGACGAAATCGTCGTTGCCGAAGGAGTAACCGACGCTGGTCAAAGGTAACCGGGGGAAGGACGCGGGACTGTAGGAAATTACGAGATCCGCGGAGAACAGCGTCAGAGAGAGCAGCAGTGGTAACATCTTTGATCGGTGGAATCGTTCGAATGTTTTCGTGATGGTGAGACTAAATGGAGTTTTTCAACGTTGTTTTACAAAAGATTTTTTTATTAATTTATTAAAAATTATTTGATGAATTTTCAAGTATGCGTTAAAGAAAACTAGAAAGTTTCAAGTTTGCTTGCTTCGAACTGCTGTGTAATTCTAATTATCACTTGAACATTAATTGAAAATGCAGTTATGTTTGCTTTAAACTAAATTGATTTTATTTAATTTATATTAAAGCGTGTTTTTATTGAAAGTTTGTTCAAAGTAACGTTTTTATTTTTCTTAAACAATATTTAAAATTCCGACTTAAATTCGTGACTTTAATTATCAGTAATATTCTACAAGTTTTTAAACTATAAACCTTTATGGAACAAAAATGACAATGATTCACACTTTTTAATTTACATTTACAAAAATAAAAAAAACCGATTAACTTTATTCTAAAATTTAAACTGTTGTTTTCATAAATAAAGCGAACAAACTAATATAATAAATCAAAAATTTTTCTTACTCTTTTTTTTTATCAATCGATCATCCACACTATCGACAACAATTTCGACCACTAACCAAAACAAACTCAAACTTTTCACTGAAGAATCACGAATCTTATTAAAAAAAAAAAAAAAAACGAAAGAAAGAAATCTCGCGCGAACAACAGCGACACGATACAACTTTAACGAGCAACGGTCTCGATATAACACTCCGTGTGTGCGCAAGCGCGTGCGCGTATGAGTCTCTTTTCCGTATGAGCGCACGAACGGCTTTGAGTAAAAAAAAAAGGAAGCAAAAGAAAAAAAGGACGTCGGTGAATTGGTGGGGAGGCAGAGAAAGATGTAATCGCGTTCTCTCTCTCTCTCTCTCTCTCTCTCTCTCTCTCTCTTTCTTTCTCGCTCCCCATGGAGAGCAGAGAATTGACTTTTGCGTGTCCTTGCCAATGCTTGGATAATATTAGACAATGGATTTTCGCTATTTCTTCTTGTCTGATCGTTTGGTTTGACTAATTGTTTCAAGAGTGATCTGTTATTTTGTATTATACTTTTTGAGAAAACGAATTGAATTATGCAAGGATAGCTTCTACAATGAACAATGGAATGAAAAAGATTATAAAGTTTAGTTATCTGTTTGGAAAATTTTTTAAAGCCAAAAAAAATAAAAATTTTATTGCGTTATAAAGACACATTGCCAGTATTCTAAAAAAATAAAAATAATTATAATTTTCTGAATTCAAAAGTAAAAATTTTAAATTAAATGATTACACGAACTACTTGTATTAAATTCAATAAAAAAAAATCTACACACGCAATCACAAAATGATTACTAGAAACATTGGTGATTGAGCCCATATATTATATAAATTTATATATTATTAAGAAACAAATATTAATTTTTGTAGCATTAAACTCTAATTATAAAATTTTTCACAACTCGCACGTACAACACATCGATAAACAACCATTCACACTTCACATTTATCCGATCGAGGCAAAAAGAAGAAAAATTATCGTTCGCGAAATGAGCATATAAATCTAACGTGTAATTTAACCAGCAAATTAACAAACATGCAAATTTTTTTTTTTACGATACAATTTCAAACCGAAAGAAATGTACATAAAGAAGTAATTTACACGTCGTGTAAAATTTCAGTGATGAATTGCAAAATTAGAATACCTAAGCGTATCTGTTGAACTATAGCTAGGTCCGGTTTAAAGTAAGGAAGGAAAAACGCGCATTAAAAATAATTACAAATAAGTTATTAAAAATTGATTACCATTATTGAAAAAGTGTGGAATTTAAATAACTCTATAGCCGCTGAGCTGTTTATTCATAAATATTTATTAAGCAACAAAATGTGTAAAGTCATCAAAAATATATATTTTATGTGCTCTGTTTCGAAATATTTTACTAAACTAATATTCCGTAAATTATTGGTCAAGGTAAACAACGCGAACTTAAAAAAACCACCTTTGCTTTACTCCACTTCGATCTATATTTCCAAGTCAAATAAATTAGATTATCGTTTGCCAATACACAAAACCATTAGCTCGCGATCGCTTTTTACGCAAATAAAAAAAAAAAAAAAAAAAAAATGGACAACGCAACATCCCGAAAAAATTCAACGGCAACGACAACAATGCACCGAACCACGATAACCCACGACACTACGGAACCCAATATAACTCGATTACCAGTCACATATCTCATTTTTATGAAAGAGAACGATATCTTTCAACAAAATAAGAACCGAAAGAATTTAACGGACGTCGTTTCGGCGATATATTTATGCGCGTATATATGCGCGATTTCTTCCACGTGAAATGGATTCTCTCTCTCTCTCTCTCTCTCTCTCTCTTTCTCTCTTTTTCTTTTTCTCTTTCGATATCGTTTTCCCGATTGTCCGGCTATTACGGCAACATTGTATAGGAAAAGAGAAACGGCTGGCAATGATCCAGTCGAAGGTAAATCAGACGCGATTTGCGATTCAGCGACACGAGTCGAGAACCGATGGGGGAGTGGGTGAGGATGGAAATGGACTCTCTCTAACTCGATCGGATGGATAATGCGCTTATACATTTTTGAGAGAGAAAGAAAGAGAGAAGTTCAATTGTCTTCTTTTTTCCTTTGTACCTTAGACATATCATATAATTGTAATGTGTATAAGGTTATTGCGGTCGAGTTCATCTGCAGGAATTGTTTACATTTTTATGACATAATGGAGTATTGTGTAGTCCGGTGCGCGTTACGGAGTAAGAAATACGGCCATTGTTGTAAAAGGAAGTGTTTTAGGTTTTTTTTCATTCGCATTGCTTAAACGTAATTTAATGAACGAATAATGAACTTTTTTATTCCGTGTTTTTGTTCCTCTATTTTGCAGCGAATGTATTATATTGATATTAATGTAATAGAGGATAGAAGAAAGAACGACATTTCTCTTTTATGCAATCGTGAGAAGATTACAAAGTGCAAAGATGAGAATGTGACTTTTGCTTCGAGAATCCACATTTAACGACCTTACGTATTTCATTTTGACTTTATCATAGTCGCGTATGCATGTTTTCAAAAGTATATATTTTTTCACTTTCACATAATTTTCCAATAAATTAACTGCAAGGTTTTAAAGTTACTCGTGCGAAATGATTTGCATCGTATTTTAGAAAAGATTTTATTATAATTTATAAACTATTTTCTTAGCAAAAGATATTCCCGAATTTGCATTATGAATATAATAAAAAATAGCATTACTTTGAATAAATTAACTAATCATTTTAAGGAGTGTTCTCTTCTTGCTTCATTTTAATTGAATAAAATAATAATGGAAATTAAGAGTAATAAGAAAAGTATTGTCATAAAATAATTATAGGAATATCTTGCTAAGGTTTAAAAAAAAAAAGAAGATAACAAATTCGCTGCAATTAAATAACGGTAATTGTACACTTCAATCGTATAATTCTTATAGACTGTTAAGTCTCGAATTAAGACGCGCTACAACCAATTAAATTACCAACCGATTCGATAATTTTCACCATATATAGCGCAACAACGAGCGCTGTCGCTCTTTTGGTGATATATATCGGATGGTTTATTGCACAAGTTTACCGTTTGTTTATCTGCGACGCCGTGACAAACTCGGGTGCAAATTATACGCGCGAGAGAGGTATGTCAAGAGAGCGCACCTCGTTTAACGATTTGTACACAGCCATAAAGATTGGAATTGCGATTGTTTTTTGATCGACGTCATTTTTGGATTGGGATAAAAAAATTTGATCTTTGTTTTATTTACACGACGTCTTGAGAAAAGTTCACCGAGAATCTATATTTATGATCTATGATTCGCCGATACCGATTGTTGACAAATAAAAGTAAAATAAAAAGTCGTTGATGTCGGGTGAGGAAATTTCAATAATAAGTATATTTAATAATTTTTTGGTAATATTTGTAAAAGAGTATTGGAAAAAATTAAATATTTTGTTAAACTTACGTAACACAGAAGACTTAATGATACAATGAATTTTCAAACTCACCTGTAACAGAAAAATAAATGAATAATTATATACATGTGTGCAGATAAAAGTGAAAGTAAATATTTTAAAACTGTATTTCTTTTTATTCAATATTCGTAAAAATTTTAAACATAAAATTTTTAATAACCGAAGCAAGCGTACGTATAATCCCTCCAAATCTGTCGCAAACAAGGGGAGAAAGGAAGAGAAAAAGGGAGAGGTAAACGCGAAAAACGTAGAGTATAGAAGTG
Source organism: Chalcis sispes (assembly GCA_949987625.1). Lineage (NCBI taxonomy): Eukaryota > Metazoa > Arthropoda > Insecta > Hymenoptera > Chalcididae > Chalcis > Chalcis sispes. The sequence continues at coordinate 62,992,619 of OX465096.1, read as the reverse complement.
GCAAAGAATAAAAAATAAATAAATAAATAAATAAATAAATAAATTAAATAAATAAATAAATAAATATAACGGAGACACTCGCACGATTTCCGCGTGAACAGCTGGACGCTTCCCTATAATTACAGCGGATCATCGCGTACACAGCGAACGCTCCCTTCCTCCTTCTCCTCTGTATGTATAAATATATAGCGTAAATTCCGTTGCGTTTTTCCGCGCGCCTGGATTACGTCTCTGCGCGTATATGTAATGTAGACACAGGTGCCGTCCGCGTACACCGAATTTATTTACGCTTCACGTGGCTCTGGCTATATTGGTTAAACGTTAACGGCGAGGGTTAAACTTTCTATTATTGTACGAGTGTGTATTGTGCATGTACACGTAGCGAACATTGAATCGCTTTTATTATTATTATTATATTATTTTTTTTTTTTTTTGTTAAGGACAAATTTGATACACCGACGATATCGTCGTTTTTGCATAAACGTAGCAAAAAGACAGCGACGTCGAGAATTGACAAGAAATAAGGGGAAAGTTTACATGTTTTGGCGAAAAAAAAATATGTATATCTCAATATTCGGTTATGCGAGTATATCGAACAAGTAGACGAGTATATATGTTTTCTACTCGAGTGAAGCCTGAGCGCGCAATCTCTCGTCTAAATTAGGAATGTAGGACAAATCTTCTATCGGGCGGGAAAGTATATTGTATACGTGAAAGGAATGCGAAACAACGGCTCAAAGTGATTCGCGTCTCGTTCTTTTGATCTTTTATATATTTTATAATTCAAAGCCGGCAAGTGCGCAATTTCCGCAAAAATTATACGTCAGTGGTATTAATTATACGATTCGCGGACTGTTATCGTTATACGCTTCTTTAAGCCCAACGTAAATAAACTTTCGTAATTTAAATTTAGCGGAATTGTAAAGATCGATCAAAGGATTACTCGTGGGAGATTTCATTTTCTTTTTTTTTTTTTTTTTTGCGGTAACAAGCTTATAATTGATAATGATTTATTATGCATCGATGAAATTTTTTTTATTCTCAGCTTATTCCAAGAAACGGATTTTTATTGCTAAACATACGAATATTTTTACGTTTTCCGCAGGCCATTTAAAATAAACGAAAATAAACAAACAAGTAAAAAAAAAGTCAGCATTCCAAAAAGCATCAAGAAAACTATTCCAACGATTTGAACTCGCGCGCGTAAGTGATTAAAAAAAAAAAAAAAAAAATAAGAAACTTCGATAATATTTTGTAAGAATAACAATTGATACCGAGGCGCGTTTTCGCTCCAGTTTAAGGCAACGCGAAAGAGTTTCCTCAAAGCAATCCGGAGAATAAGAAAGAGAGAGAGAGAGAGAAAGAAGTATACCGTGTGCAGAGCAGTTCCCACAATCGTTATTACGTATAGAGAATCACGCAAGACCATATAAACCTGTATACGTATACGTGTGTACACTATGCCAGACTTTCAATTTCACCGAGAGTCAAGTGCATGAATGAACTCGGCGAATGGTATGTGCGAAGGAAGAGAACTCTCAATGTTTTCTGGGAAGGTTACAAGAGAGTGAAAGACACCCATTAATTATTTACTTATATACAATGCATACACCTACATTCTCGCTGAGGTTCTATTCGTGATTTTCTTTGGTTACCTAGTTTTTCCATCGATTATCCGATCTTTTTTTTTAACCCGTCGCGTGCGATCGGTAAGATATTCCTTAGCGCGTAGATGTTAAAGGAAGTAGTTATTTTGTATACTTTCCGGCGACGTATCGCGTGTCATTACGCAATATCAATATATACATATATTTGTTTTGTTCTCTTTAGAGTTACGGAATTTTTCTGGCTCTACTTGTTTTTAACTTAGGCGCAAATGTTTGCGCATTATTTAAAAGCTGCGGCTGAAAGAGACGGATTTTAAACGAAAAACTATTGTTAATAAACGTGCAGACACAACGCACAACGCACGTTTTCTCGCGCGAAATAAAAAGAAACAACGCATGAGCGCGAGAGCCGAACGACTGTCAAAAGTAGTGAACGCGTTGGTTGCCTCGAGCGATACGAATAATTTTTTTTTTTTTTTTTTTTTTTTTATCTCTATGCCGCTCGTAATTAGGACGGCTTTTTAACGAGTACACAGAAGGGAAAAAGTGGTTGTTCCCGCTTTCCTTATTTTGTTACGAGCACTGAGATACGGATAATGACACTTGTTATTAAAATACCGAAATTCAAAATGTTATTCAAAATGTTTCGTTGACGTGTAACGTTGTTCTAGGACATATAATTGTTTTTGTCAACATGGAACGAATAATAAAGCACTGTATAATAATTTATGACTTTTCATGTTAATGTTGTATTATGCAAAATGAGTTGATGTAAAAGTAAAGTTAAATATTTTTAATTTTAATTGCATTAGAATTTTATTCAGCACCTGAAAAATTTAGTTTTTTTTTTTATTTTAAAGCAGTTGATTGTTTATTAATATAGAAATTTTATTATTTACATCATATTTCATTCACTGGAAAAATAATAAATGCACACTTTGACGTGGAAATTGGCGTATAATTTGCGAACAAGTGAATTACATACGATCGTGTTACGTCCAAGAATAAATAATTATTCACATAACAAAAATTTAATTGTCTATGTATGAGAATCGATCGATACTCACATAGACGTATTGCTTCTTTTGGACCTACGATTTCTCGACGCTTTTACACAACTAGACCCGAAGAGTCGAGCAGGGACAAAGCGTACTGTATTATAGGAATGATTTGTAACTAACGTTAAGAGTGAAGCAACGGCTTACACAAAACTAGACCGAAGCCCAGCAGGGATAAGGCGTACTTAATCTTAAGGAAGGATAGGGTGGATACACCAAGGATTCGAGATTAAAAATGAAAATTGAAAAATTAGAAAATAAAAAATTGAAAAATTGAAAATTTGAAAATTGAAAGGTAAAAAAGAAACAAATGAAATTAGAAAGATCTAGAAAAAGAAAATATAATTAGAAAATTAAAATCAAACAGAAATTCGTTTTAAATCTTTCTTTATTCAAATTGTTAAAATTCTCGACCGTGTGCACTAGGCTACTCGGGATGAGAAAAGCGAGTCTCTTGAGCTAGTGCTCGATAGGACTGTTTTCGACCCTCTGAACAATTGGAAGAAACTCGCTATATTTCGAAATATAATGTATTTATGTAAAATTAAAATTCATTATAAAAGAATTAACTAAAGCTTATTATACGTAAAATATCAGGAAGGCGTTAAAATTGTTATAAGTTTTATAATTACGATAAATTGCTTGAACAAAATTATAATTTTAAAAGAAAAAAAAAAGAAAATATGCATCCATGAATCCTTAGTCCTTTTCTGCGCTCGTTGTTTGAGCTGCGCAGTGCACATGTGCACATCTAGCCTGCGGAGAGGGAGTAGGGATAACTCGCCTTCGTAAGACTTTTCGTACGAAGAGACATAAAAAAAAAGCGAAAAAATTTTTTGATTTTCGCTTAAGGACGTAACAATCGTTTCTCGATTGATAGTTAAAATAGACAAACGAGTGCAAAATTTATGTGTTTGAGAATTTGCTTTAAATTCAAATTGTCATGATGGATTCCCAAAGTTATAAAGTTTGTATTATGATTGATTATATAAGTATGAATTTGTATGAAAATTGCTTGTTTTTTTAATCATAACACACTTAAGAATTCTAACGATTAATGCGATAAATTTTAATTGCATTATTATTATGTGTGAACGATGGAAAAATCTATTGAAATGTTGAATCGAAAAAAAATAAATAAATAAATAATTACAAATCGTAAATAAGTTTAAATGAAGATTTTTTAAACATTATTCTGAATTTAATTTAATAATAATAAAAAATAAATGATTTAAAATGTTGTCAAAATAATTGCAATTAATGCAGCTTTTCTAATTTCGTCATGGAATTGAAATACTTATTAAAGAGTATGCAAAATTTTTAACGTTACGAATGCAAATTTTATGACGAAACATAACATGAATAAGAAAAAAACCAGAGATTGCCAAATAAGATAAATAAATTATTACAGACTAATGCAATGGCAATATTAAAAAAACATTTCTTAGAACGTTAATTATTACGATAAAATAATTTGGCTCGTATTAGTATCCATTATGTAATAGATAATCCGTAAGCCTTTCGAAATATAACGTAATACATCATGATTTTATGTTACACTAATTTTTTCATGACTTTTTAACAAGTCGAATGATATTTTATCTTCTGTTTAAAAAGATGAATAAACATCAATAAACAACAATTATACATCGAAATATATCGAAAACGAACCAAGTAAAGAAACGTTTTGATCATATTATTAAAGTGAAAAAAAAAACTTTCCTTCTCAGTTTAAAAATGATATTGAACTTGAAGCGGAAAATCGTTCTGAAAACATTGATGTCTCCTTTTTTCTCAGTCGAACGAAAAAAAAATAAATACAAAAAGTAAAAAAAAAAAAAAAATAATAATAATAATATATAAGAGTCAAACACCCAAGAGACAGACATCCGCGGAAACTCGCGGCGAAAGTGGCCACTTTCCGCAAAAAGAATCGTCCGGAGAAAGAGGAAGCAAAAGTACACACATACGTATATATATATATATATATAAAGCCAGAGTGCGCGAGCCGTTCTTTATTCGGGGAAACTTCCGAAACTGCCATTCCGCCGGAAGCTCGCGCGCGATTTTCTACATACTACGTGTATATACATACGTATACATTTATATATGTATGTATGAAACGTACGTCGATGAGTCCTCTTATACTATACAGGAATGCGATGCCCGCCGAAAGAGAGACGGTTCTTCTTAAACTGAGTTTGGTAAACCTTCCCCTTGCATCCTCCTCCTTCTCCTCCCTCTTCTTCTGCTTCTTCTTCTTCTTCTTCTTCTTCTTCTTCTTCTTCTTCTTCTTCTTCTTCTTCTTCTTCTTCTTCTTCTTCTTCTTCTTCTTCTTCTTCTTCTTCTTCTTCTTCTTCTTCTTCTTCTTCTTCTTCTTCTTCTTCTTCTTCTTCTTTTTCTTCTCGTACTCGTCGTCAAAGTTGCGGCGCATCGCGGAACGTATGTGTACGTACGCGGTAGGGAGAAAGAGAGCGCTCGCGTAAAAGTTGCCCCAAGTCAATTTTGCAGCTGGAGTTGGTAATGCGATTTGTGCCGGAATAAATAGTTGGAAAGAGAGAAAGAGAGAGTGAGTGAGAGAAAGAGAGAGAGAGAGAGAGAGAGAGAGAGAGAGAGAGAGAGAGAAAGAGACAGGCAAAGAACGATGCTTTTTTTCATCTAACTCTCTCGCACTTTCCTTCTATGCCTTTGCAAACTCGTTTTCCGCTCTCGCTCGAACGCGCCTTCTTCTTTCGTGTATATATGTATATATATGCGCTCAAGTTTAAGGAGGATTCTTTCCTTCTTCTTTTACTTCGTCTACTTCTACTTTGTGTGCTCCTTCTTCTTTCTTCGGCATTTTCGTGCTTACTTTTTACTCTACTCCTCCCTTTTTTATCTTGAGGGAAGTTCTTTTACTCGTCTCTCCTCTCCTTTCTTTCTCGTTGCTTGCGTGAAACCTTTTGAAAGAGAGAGAGAGAGAGAGAGAGAGAGAGAGAGAGAGTGAGAAAGAGAGAGAGAGAGAGAGTGAGAGAGTGAGAGAGAGAGAGAGAGAGTGAGAGAGTGAGAGAGAGTGAGAGAGAGAGAGAGAGAGAGAGAGAGAGAGAGAGAGAGAGAGAGAGAGAGAGTGAGAGAGAGAGAGAGAGAGTGAGAGAGAGAGAGAGAGAGAGAGAGAGAGAGAGAGAGAGAGAGAGAGAGAGAGAGAGAGAGAGAGAGAGGAGAGAGAGAGAGAGAGAGAGAGAGAGAGAGAGAGAGAGAGAGAGAGAGAGAGAGAGAGAGAGAGAGAGAGAGAGAGAGAGAGAGAGAGAGAGAGAGAGAGAGAGAGAGAGAGAGAGAGAGAGAGAGAGAGAGAGAGAGAGAAAGGGAAAGTAGTTATGCAAGATTGATTTCGAGGTACTTGAGGGTCTGTGCGAGTGTGAGAGAAAACGTCGCAAGATTATTTAGATGCTGCGAAGAGCCTACAAGACCCCGACACTCTGTGTAAAACGTCGCTCTTTCTCTCTTTCTCTTTCTCTCTTCCTCTTTATCTTCCCTCTTTTTGCGAGAGAGAGAGAGAGAGAGAGGGGGGGGGGGAACAGAGAGAATGTGAGAGAGAGGATATTTCATGGTGAGTTTGTTGCATGAATGATATTCATGAGTTTTTGAGTGGCACATATCCAAAGTCCCGAGCACTAATGCATCGTGAATTCGCTGTTATGTTTGTTTAATTAAAGATTTTCGCTTTAGGGTGAAATTGAAAGTTTAATTTTGGTTTTGATGTGACCAGGAGGAACGCTATTTTTCCTCCACGTTCGTTTGAATTATGTACTTCATGCATTCGTAAAATCATCGCGACGTGGAAATTCATAAGTGATTTGAATAATTCAAAAATAGTCATGTATTTCGAAATTTATTTAATATTCATAAACTTTGAAGAGTAATTTTATTACTATTCTTATTAGCTATTTTATTTTTTATTCTCAATACAAGACAAACATGCAACTTTAATGTTATAAAATAATTTTATTTATAACTAATTAGGTTTATTTATAATAGTTTCATTAATCAAATAAAATTAATATAAATAAATTAATACTTTTGCTAGAATTATATATGAAAATGAAAACGAATCTCGAATTTCGAGAAAAAGAAACTGCATTATTTAAAGAGTTGAACCCGCTTTAGCTCTCTAAATACACACAATTATTTATTAATCATCATCCTTACTCCTACTTTTTCTTTTAAAATACTCGAAATAACAAGTCATAAGAAAGTGGATATCCGCTAAACATAAAAATTTCTCTTTGCCGTCTCGTACACCCGCGCAGCTGTTATGAACCAAAAAGAAAAAAAAATAACCTTCATAAGCGTTCATAAAAAACTGCTGCACATATTTATACCAAAAAAAGGGAGTAAAAAAAGTTTAAAAAAAAAGTGAAACATATACCGATACGTGTATATTCATATGAGAGAAAAAAAAAATAATAATAAAATATCCACATCAGAAATTTTCGGACTACACGGCACAGTATTTAATAATGCGGTGCAGACGCATACCAGGAATCCTATATAAATTCAGGGAGCCGACGAGTCTCGTCAGAAATTACGTCGCACTCGTCCGCGCTTGCGCGCGTCTCTAAGCAGCTAATAGTCGCGGGGCTTAAGTTAAGCCGCGAAAACGCAATAATAAAAGGCGCCTGGAATACTCGTATACGAAACTCTTCGTTTCTCTCGCACCCTCGTGTTATATTTTCTACTTCTTCCCTCCTTTTTATCTTTCTCTCATTATTGTTCTTTTACCCCGCTTCGTTTTTGTTGCTCTGCTTTTTTAGACTCCCTTTTACTCTTTTCCTTAATCTAAAGATACAGCTAGAGTTGTATTTCCCTCTCTCTTCGTTTTTCGCTGGCGTCGCGACGCTACCGCGATATCGTAAAAAATGTGCGAGGAAAATGTTGGTATTTAAGTGTTAATATATTTTAATGCTACTTTAACGTATGAACGACTTGGTAAAAGTATATCCGTGTATTTTCTTACCTTTTTTTTTCCAAGTACGCTTTTAAAAGAATGTGGTTGTATTTTTTAATAGCACGAAATTTTTAAATCGTTAACTTTTATAGTTTGAATGAAAATTTAATAAGTGGATAATATATTTTTATAAATTTTATTTACAAAATAAATTGTAAACGTAGTAAACATACGTTTAAGTATATTTCACAAAGTAATATCAATGCCTTTTTTTAAGTACTATTTTACATTTTATATTAAATAGCATTTAAACGTTAAGCTTTCAAATAAATACTTAAGTTCACAGATACAGTAAGATTTACTTTGTTAGTACAACAAAAAGAAAAGTAAACTTGCAGTGTATAAAATATATTGGAAAATTTTGAATGTCCGTCTGCTTTCTAATACTTATCAACGCGACAGAAATTTCTCAACGAGTATTTAATGCATTTCCGCGAGTCTATTTTTCTATTTCCTTTTAACGTTTAACAGTTTAACAGTCTCGCATAAACGAGTTTATTTAATCGTAAAAAAAGGAACAAAAGCGCGTTCCTTATCATTTTCCACTTTCATAAATCCAGCGGTGCAAGGCGAGTCGGCTAGATAAACGCGAGAGCGAATAAAATAATTTACAACAAATTAATGGATATGTGCGATATATCTCCGGATTTCCGATGGTGTGTGTGTGTGTGTGTGTATGTGTGTGTGTGTGCGCGCGCGCGCTATCTCTGAATACCGTATAACGCAGCGTTGATAATACGCTGTGCTCTATATAATCCGCGCGCTCGAGATAAAACAAACAGCGAACAACGAATACAACGAATGCGATTCTAATTCCAATCTAATTCCAATTCAAACTTCCTACCCCCTTCGTTTCTTTTACCTATCCGTTTCTTCCGATCCCATCTCTCTCTCTCTCTCTCTTGCTCTCGCTCTCTCTCTCTCTCTCTCTCTCTCTCTCTCTCTCATCTACGGGGCCGGTCTTTTGCCGATGCGCCATAATCCCAGGGAATGAAAACTTACGCTAATTAAACAGTTAATAGCTCGATGCGCGTGTGAGCGTAACGACGCACCGGGTTACTTAATCCCCCGCCTGAAAGATGAAGGAAAAGAGAGAGAGAGAGAGAGAGAGTGAATGAGAAACGTTCGTAGCGCGTGCGCGTTTCGGTAAATATAGACGCCGTGGCAAGTAATTGCGCACGAGCGGCCGGTGCAAATTACGGCAGGCGCCTGAGTTTTTCTTTTGTTTTTTATTCTATTTTTCCAATGACGAGTCGCGCGGTTGTGTGTTGAGAAGCTTAATTAAATTTGAATAGAAATTTTTACGAGCGTTCGAAGATGATCGTTGATGTAGTTTATGGGTTTTTTTTTCTGTAATAATGAATTAATACTGGATCAGCGAAATGAGATTAATGGATTGTAAATATAAAAAGATGTGTTATAATGTAATGACTACGTTTAGTTTTTTAGAAAAAAATTTTAACATACGTTTGCATCGTAATGCCAAAATGATAATCGATTTTGCTTTTTCGAAATACTCAAATTTTCAAAATCTTCACGATTATTTTATGTACTTATCTTATTTTATAATTGATTATAAGTGACTTATTGTCAAATTGTCATAAAATACGATGCGCTAATTTCATGATTATACATTTTTTTGTAATCCGGTGCACTTTTATGCTATTTGTAAAACATAAAATTAAATTATTTTTGTTGAAAATCGTAAAAAATCTCACGTTAAGCGTGAAATATTACCGAGAGAACGAAGTAAAAAGAAAAATAAGAAAATTTTAAAGCTTTTATCCACTATATGTTCGAGATGAGAAGTTTAAACTAACATAAAGATAACGTTCGTTGTAAAACCTTTTATTAGTTTTGTATAGCTTCGATATTAAATTCAAAAATTGACGTCATAATTTATTTGATACCCCATAACTTATTAGATTGCCGATGTATATATATATATATATATATATATATATATATATATATATATATTGAATTAAGAAATGTGCAAATAGAAGTACAAAAGTTACGTTGCATAAAAAATTGTTTGCCACTTTGGTCATATTTTTTTTTATTATTTATTCTTCTGTTTTTTACGCGAGCAAATCATAGTAATTTTCGTTTACTTTAATAAAAGTGTTCGCGTATAATAACAGCGTAAAAGCTTTTATGATTGTTTGATTATTTAAGTATATTTTCATTACTTACTTTTTCCGCTTTACTATATTATTTAATATAAAGCTGCTTATTAAGGAAAGAAGTTATAAAAATGCATCAAAGTTTCCTTTAATATAAGTAATTATACAGATGTAATATCAGATACGTTTTTCATGAGATTATGTTATTTTACACGATTTTACTCAATATCACCGTCAATTAAAAAGAACCTATGCGCGAATTTCCTCAAAGCAGTCGCGATTTTTTAAATAAATATAAATACTTTGCCAGTTGTCGTTTTATGATTTCTCGTATGTCCTTATAGATAAAAAAATTTTAGAACATTTGAATGTCCTTTTATTTGAAAAAATAACTCAAATGACACAAATGGTTACCTACATTTTTTTTTACAAAAGTCAATTTGTTATTGCCTTATCATTTTTGTAAAAGTTGTTAAACTAGATTACCGAATTAATTTTACTCAACGTTGGATAAATCTTTCATTCGTTACGTATCTAATTTTTATCTACGTGAATAAATCAAGTGATATTATTATGAATTTAAAATTATGATGTTAAAATTTTCATAAATAAAAGAACGGCATATGAATACGAAATAATTTATATACAAAACAAACAAATTTTATATGCGTTAAATAAATATAATAATTACAACAGCACTTAACCAATGTTTATATCAGGACTTTTCTCAAACCAGATTATATTTTTCTAAAACCTGTAAATTAATAAAAGTTTTCTATTCACGTCCGACGTTTACATATCCCACCATCACGTGCGCATATCAAAACGTTTTATCACCGTCTTTCACGTATACGCGCTTGTAAAAAATTGCTCGACCTTGTAAACTAAATTCACAGTTCGGTATATGCAAAATTCCGCTACAAAAACATTATATTTTCCCTCTCGACAGTCTGTATACATACACACACACACACACCCGTAAAGAGAACTAGACGAACTACTGGGTCATTATTCAGAAAGGACGCACTGTATATCCCCGACACGCAGGTGTGACAAAAGAGGGAGGGAGGAAGGGAAAGAAAGAGGGAAAGAGGGAAAGAGGGAAAGAGAGAAAGAAAGAGAGAGAGAGAGAGAGACAGAGGCAGGCAGAGAGAGACAGAGAAGAAGACGACGTCGCGAGAGTAATCCTACTTGACTAACATAAGCTTAAGGTATGCGTGCGACGGACGAGAAAAATAGTCGGTCCTACGGGAAACAACGGATGGATTCTTTGGGGGATTTTTCTTGAGCTAGTGTCTCGAGAAAATTCCACCGGCACTTTCGATAATTACACGAGAACTTACCTTGATGGCTTGCTGCTTGCAATATAAATGTGAATGGTTATGTGTGTATATATATATATATATATATTTTTTTTTTTGGTTTTTTTTGAGTCAATGTGCTTACGTTGCTTTGTGAAGTAACGTTAAGTTTTCAATATTAAGAATTATATTTTTTGGCATTAAGATTGTATTAGAATTTATTTCAATTTATTTACAAAAATTACCGTCCAATTATTTTTGAAAATTACTTAATATCGTAATTTAAGTTATTAAATGCGTGTCAGTATCGTAATGAATACCTCAAATTAACAATTTCAAGTCTATATACCTCAAAGCCTACAATCCTTAAAGAATTTGCGGTTTTAGGATTGTGATTTAGGGTTTATAGGGTTCATTTAAATTGTTGACTTAAGGTAGTTACCGAACCCACCAAATCCAGGCCCTTAAGGTTTGTAGGCTTGGGGTGTGTAAATTTAAGGTTGTGAGCTTGAAATTTACAGGCTTAAAATTGTGGACTTGAGATTTATGGGCTTGGGATTATGAGCTTGGGGTCCAGTTTAGAATTCTAGACTTTAGGTTCATTAGGTTTAGCATCTCAGGCTTAAAATTATGTAGAGTTTATTGATCATGACATGACTTTTAAATGACCTTAAATTTGATTTGTTAAAGTCAAACAGACGCCAGATTCAATTTCAGCGATTCTAAAAACCCAGTAACTAATACGACTATCTGTTTTAAATCTAATTTTTGAGATTTGACCTTCATTTAACCTTATCCTTGACTTATTTGGATCAAATAAACATCAGATTCGGTTTCAGCGATCCAAAAAATTTATTAACTAATTAGATTACTTGTTTTATAGCTGATTCTCAAGACTTGACTTTTAGTTGACTTTAACCCTAACTTGTTTAAATCAAGCGAACACCAGATTCGGTTTTAGCTACCCCAAAAATATATGAAAATGATAGTCTTTTCTATAAGACCATTCATTTGTGTAGTGGAAACAAAAGCATAAAGTTTTGGTTATTTTACTATAAATGTTGACTAATTTACACCTTTCAGGAGTGATTTATACTCCAAATAATAAAATTGGGCCGCTATAAAAAAATGCCTATCTCATATTTTTCCATTTTCTACCACTGTACGAAGTTTCATTTGATTTGGTGAGTAGCAGTTAGGTAGGGTTACTTGTAAGCACACAAATAAAACTGCGCCATAAAGCCACGCATAACCAATTAAAAGTTTGAAAATATTTTCATTTCAATTGTCAGTAAGTGATTTAAGAGGAAACGTATACGTGATGCAAAAAATAAAAGAAAAACCCTTTAACATCGAGTTTTACTGCGCGGCATCGACAGCGACGTTCAATGGTTACACAGTAATAGTCCCCAACGACGATGTCGACGAGGACGACGACAATCCGGCGCTCCGGTATTGACACCGACGTCACATTAGGCGCCGAGTCTCGCGCGGTATAACGATTTTCAATAGGGACAATGAGAACGTTATGTACCTTTATACGCGCACGGGTAAAGAAAATTCATCTGGACAGGACAATATGTTCGATTATACATGTATATGGAAATGTGTAGAAACATAGCACTTTTTTCTATTTCTCTTTCTCTCCTTCGATCTTTCGAGATGAGTAAAAAAATAAAATAATAATGGAGGAAGAAAAATACGCGGAAATGGAGTCGAGAGAAAAAGAAAGAGGAAGAGAGCGTAGAATAAATGAAATTTATAATGCCAATTGATTCAATGGAACAAAAAACCTTTTTGATTTGTAGCATCAGGGAAAAATTCATAGCGGATAGAGAGATAGATTTTTTCGAGCATTCACTAAGCTCTCTTTATCTTTTTGTTATCTTTGCTGCACGAAGCGCTCTTTTAACTTTATTTTACTTTTTATTATCGTAAACATTGAATGATCTTCTAAATTGTAATGCATCGGAATAGTAAAAATTTCAGTAGCGCGGAAAAGATAATCTGATAATCGATAGTTTTACCCAGCTCTATAGGTTTCCCGTTGAATTTTGCTTTGTTTTAACAATTAAAAACGTATAATTGAATCATAACTTACACATACATTCATAAATTAGGTTATTATAAGCAATATTTAACAATTTCTAACTAAATTTACCTTCTTACGCACTTCTTATTATCAACAAGAATGTATAAATTTCATCAACGTTTCTTATTGTTGACGCGATTTTCATGATTTGCACGAGATTTCCATTAATAAGCATATTTTAATTTACCACATCGTAAACAGAAAAAAAATCTTAGTATATAGGAATATGAATCATTTCTTACTATAATAGTTATTTTTTTCAAAATTGTACTGAGCGATTTTCCTACTAATTATATCTAAACAGTTAGAAAGCTTGTAGTGACAAATAGAATCAAAATGAGTTTCGAACCAAATAGTGAAGACAATTTTTTCAAATAAACCTAAAAAAATTAATTTTTAAAAAGTTTTTATTTGAATCCATGTTCTAATCACCCTCGTTATCAACAATCGTTGCTTGTATCTAAATTTTCAATTTTGGATTGATAAAAATAATTGGTGTGAACTGAAGATGGAATTTTGTATAGCATACAAGTTTTGACATTTTTTGTCAGATAGAAAAGGCGTGTAACGATTAGAATGAATGGAAATCAGATGAAATATCAGGCAATAATGGCGGGTGAGGCAGTATTTTCTACGGCAATTCATTAATATCTGTTGACAATCGTTGGATAATTTTCAATTAAAGATTGATTTATGTGGTTTAATTATTCATTAAAGGTTTTCATTCATAGTATATCCAAATTTCATTTCTTTATTTGAAAATAAAGGATTACATGAATATTCCCTAAATATTCATAAGCAACTTGTCGGGATATAAATCTGGCTTAAAAAAATTTCCTGGCCTTATATTCGCAAAGAATCATTATTTTCTACATTTTGAAATGTCATATAGGACTAATTTTTCATCTACAATTATCAAGCGATCAAAAAACACAATTGCATTGTACTGTTGAAGCAATAAAGTTACATGCGGTAAATTTGTTTGCTTCGTTTCGTTCGGACAGATTATGTGGGACTACATCTACTGCGTATACTTAATTAATTTGTTACAAACGTTCTTGGATGGTCGACCAAGAGTGGTTTAGAATGTTTGACAGCTCTTTGATTATCTGTCACAGATTTGTTATCATTTCAACCCTTATCATATCATTGCCTGAAGTTAATGGTATTCTAATCGATACGAGTCAAAAAGCTCGATCAAAACTTAGAAAAGCACCTTTGAAATTTACGAACGTCTAATGCACTTAAACAAACATCGCAAATATTTTCAGTAGCAGCTGCTGCGTTACGACCCTTACAAAATTAAAAAAGCATAAATTACCGAATATGTGTACTCGGAAGTATTTGACGGACAATTTTACCTAAATTTGAAAAAAAATTTAATATTCAATTATTTACAAATAAATAAGTGACTTTATATTTAAAATTTTTTCGGCACTACCTTGAAGTATTCAATGAGCTGGTAATGATAATTGGTAACAAATATTAACATGTACAAAAACGACTAATTAAAATAAAATAATTAAAAATAGTTACATTTATCTACTGATACGACAATTGCACAATTAAAACTAGATAATTTATGTATAGAAAGAAAAAGATGAAAATACTTTTTTAAAATTAAAAGAAATTTTCCCTTACGATTAGATTTTCGTTGTATTGAATAATATTTATCAATTTCATTAAGTTTTTACAAAAAACTGAGTCTTCAATATGCAAAAATAAAGTTTTATATTGAAGTTTTTAACACTAGATTTACGGATCAAGCTAATTTCACTCATTTAACTTCAGTAAAACTAGATATACATATAATCAATATCCGTAAATCTAGTGTTAAAAATTTTTCAATTTAATACGGCGTGAGATATGTCGGGTGTGTCATGCCAGAGAAGTTTTCAAATGCAAATTATTAAAAATGTAGTAATTTATGTATATTATTGTACAGATCCTATTATTAATGTCTCAAGTCAAAAAATAAATACAAAATAAAAAAAAAAAAGAAAAATAAACACACCTAGCTTAGGACAGGTAAATAAACTTTGCTATAGGTATTTGCGAAGTAATTAAATCTAGAAATTTTTATCGGATTTTCTTTTTAAAACTTGCCAAAGCTTATTTTTAAAGAATTTTATAAAATTAAACGTAGAAATTTAAATTGAAATTTTGAAATAAAATTTTAGTCTTTAAATTTGTGTGCGTATTAAAAGTAAAGAATTTGACTCAATGTCGAAGATAATGGCAATTTTATTGCATGCGTGTTGATGAACGATAATTTATGCCAGAAAAGTAGATAAAAAAAAACAAGGCAGGGACATTTTTTAAAATATAATTGATAGACTGCGATACGAAAATAATAGTGGGAAATACTTGAAGTAAATTGTGTTTGTGCTGGCTGACGACGAGTTTATTTCTTATCAGCTGTAAAAAAATTAGATCGAAGCAATACGAAAAATATTTTTTATAATAAAAATAATAACAAAAAATGTTTTATTAACACTAGATTCAAATAGTTAAATGCTTTTAAGATTGCATATCTTTTTAAAAACTAAAGCAAAGGAATACTATTATTAAATATCAAATCTATATAATAATAAAGTTCTTTATTAAATAATAAAGTAATCTATAAAATAATAAAGTTTTTTTTGATAAGATAATTATTAAATTGTTACGTATTATTAATAGATCAAGAATAAATCAGTATCTCAGCAAATTAATTATTTCAGTATTTTTAAGTAATACAATGCGCTATTTTTTAACATAATTGAATTAAAACATCAAGCAATTTCATAGATTTTAATAAATATTGTAACAATTTGTCAATATTACCAGTAACTTCAAGATAAAAAAAAAGCTAATATTTTATGTTTTGTAACAGTATTTTTCTGTAATTATAATACGCTTAGATTGCTCGGCCGAAATCTGCTCCAACATGGAGAAGATCTCGTGGTTCTTCAATTAAGAAAAAAAAATATAAAGACACACGAAATTATCAATCGAAAAATATAAGTTTAATTAAATAATGAACACGTTTAAAGAAAGTTTCTTTGCGAGGAAAAAACCGAAAAGTAAGAGTACACTGTTTCAAGATAAAAGTGGCGATGGTGACAAAACGTGAAAAATATATTACAATTTAAGAAGTTTCGAGAAAATATTAAATCTCATGCCAGCATTATTAGTCAGTCAGAATGAATCTGAATATTCGAACGTTGTCGTAAATGAACATTGTCGTGAAAATTGCAGAATCATAATACTAAAATTTTAAGGAATAATTAAAAATAATTATAGTCTTATCTATTAACACAATAATTACACGATTGAAAATAGACAACGGGGGTATAAAAAGAAAACGTTGAGAAAAATGTTTTTAAAACATAAAACGAACTTTTTTTTCCTTATGAATACATTTTTATTGTATTGAATTATATTCAGCCATCTTGGTAAGTTTTTAGAATAAATTTAATCTTTGTACTTAAAAATGAAGTTATATTTAAATTTTAAAAATTCGTCTTTTAATTTAAATAAACTTTTTCTATATTTCATAAATTTTGACTATTTTCCTTCAAAAATAGTTGTATACGAGGTCTGGCAATTAAATAACGAGACTGCGCACCTAGAGGGCGCCGTAGAGGGGTGGGGAAAAAAACGAGTAGTGCGTTGGGTATCTAGATATCTTGTCTATGCACGTACCAAAACACGCTCTCGTCACTATTATTGTATTTGTGCAGTAGCGGTTTGAAATGAACGTATTTTTTTCTCGTGCCGAAAACCATGTGTGACGAAAAACAGGAGCAACGTATCAATCTCAAATTTCTCGTTAAATTGAAAAAAACTCCGACTGTGTGCTGTAAATTGTTGCAAGAGGCCTATGGGGATAATTCTCTATCTCGTGCGCGTGTTTTTGAGTGGTGTAAGCGCTTCAGTGAGGGCCGAGTGAGCACTGAAGATGACCAACGCCCAGGTCGCCCTGTCACTGTTTCAACTCCGGAAACAGTGACCAATATCAACCAAATCGTGCGTGCAGATCGTCGAATGAGCATCCGGATGATTGCCGAGGCTGTAAACGCCGATAAAGAAACGGTTAGACAAATTTTACACTAGGAATTACACATGACAAAAGTCTGTGCGAAGTTGGTGCCAAAAAACCTGACTCCTGACCAAAAACTCTTGCGTCAACAGGCAATCTGCTCAGATTTCCTTGAAAGGTTAAAAAAAGATTCCGGACTGATGAAAAACATTATTACTTGCGACGAAACGTGGATTTTTCAATACGATGTTGAAACAAAGCGGCAATCGATGCATTGGAAGACGCCTGAATCGCCCAGAATCAAAAAAGCAAGGATGTCCAAATCAAAATTCAAGGCAATGTTGATCGTTTTTTTCGACATTAACGGTATCGTGATGACTGAATGGGTTCAGAGGGTCAGACTGTCAACCAGACTTACTATTTGTCAGTTTTGGCAACACTGCGAGAACGAGTTCGTAAGAAACGGCCCGAGTTGTGGAAGAACAACTCGTGGATTTTGCACCAGGACAACGCACTTGCCCATAACGCGCTATCTGTGAAGCAGTATTTGGTCGGTAAGCGCACTCCAGTGCTCGAACACGCACCGTACTCGCCAGATTTGGCACCGTGCGACTTTTTTTTGTTTCCAAAGATAAAATCTGCTTTGAAAGGGACCCGATTTGAGTCGATGGAAGCGGTAAAGCAAAAAATGGCAGAGCTCCTAAAGGCCCTCACCAAAGAAGACTTCCAGCACTGCTTCGATCAATGGAAAAAACGTATGGAAAGGTGTGTGGCGAGGGAAGGGGAGTATATTGAAGGGGAGCATTCGAATGTAGAATAATTTTTATAATAAAACCCTTTTTCGTAACCAGTCTCGTTATTTAATAGCCAGACCTCGTACTGTCATTTTTATAAAACCTATTTGTTTATAAAATTGTACTTAGACTTAAGAATTAAGTTGATTTGAATGTAAAATTTAAAATTTAAAGTTATTAAATTTTGTATATATTTTTTTTTTTTTACATTTTGAAATCAATCTAATTTATTGAAAAAATGAATTAATTTTATTAAGTCTAAATAAAATTGTCAATTAACAATATTTACTAAACAATGATTTTGCTTAAGAAGATACCGGACCAATTATAGTAGACAAAATGCAAACACGATTATATTTGACTCCTGTATTAATTGATACAGAAACGATTGTCCATAAGCACGTTGTTTGTAATAAAGAGTATGCACAAAAATTTAATTGGTATTTTTTAATCATATAAATTATGAAAATAAACTGATTTACTGCAATATTCAAATCAAGATGAAATAAAAAAAATTAGGACTGAATAAAAATTTTCATTGAGAAGAGGCATTGCAGTGCTATCACACCAATAAGTGCTCAATTTTCATTGATTATTATTATTTTTTTTTTTTGTTGCATATTGCCGCTTGGTCACTTTTCATCATTTTTCAGGTATTTTTCTTCATAAATAGGCACTATATCGAATCACATATTCTTGGAAGATCAATGTAAAATTAAAATTATAAAAAAGACAATAATAAATTTAATTTTATTTAGTTACTGTAGCTGAAAATAAGGTAAAGCTCAAAAAATCCACAAATTATGGGTAACGAAAAAAATTTCTCAGTTTTAGACGCTATCTTGGATCCACCATATTGGATCATGATTTCTGACGTTTATCTCTTATAAATACAACTATTGGGTGCACGATTTGATCACTTTTTAAATTGATGAAACACTGTTTTCAGTGTCAAAATGTCGCACAAAAATAGATTTCCTTAAAAATTTTTGTTTTTTTTTCATCATTTTTGAAAAGGAAACATGTACAATATTTTTTGGGAATTTTTCAAGCAGCGCCATTCGGAAGAGTGCATCCAAAAATACTGAAAAAGATACTTCAAGAAAACACCCTACACTCAACGAATGAACGTCAAAGTTGCAGGTACCTATAAGGCCGTTTTGCCCGTTAATGAGTTAATTTAAATCCAAGGTTAAATTTGCGCTATCTTCTTTTGATCTGTCAGTTTTGTTTGGTTTGTCAGTAGTGAAGCAAGGACCATCAAGTGAAAATGACTACAAGTGTTAATACATATCATTGAATGCAACGATGCTGAATTTGAAATTTCGAAAAATGTTTTTATTGTTTTTTCTTTTTGTAACGTACTGTTTTGTTCTCAAACGATCTATGTTAGGGATTTCTTTTTCTTTTCTGCTTTTTCAGCTGTGTTTCCCTTTTAAGCATCCAACAAAAATTTGCCATCATATTAACATCCAACCTTCCTTGGTATCGTCGCTCTATCTCTTTGGTATCTTAGTGAAATCTTTCACCTTGTTTTTCGCTGCAATCTCAAAGATTTTCCGGGAAATAATCAAGAGAGTGTAGAAAATGAAATTGCAAATTCATTGAACAGCCTAGGTTTTTGTGATTTGTTAACATGTCATCAACTATATCAATAGTTAGGATTTACAAAATATCTGATTGTTTTTTACCATTATATCTGTATATAATGACTCTCTTTAGCTCTACTATCCCATAAGCACAAGAAACATGGATATTTCGTGAATATGAAGATTTCTCATGTGTTCCGCTTTTAAGGGTAGGTTTTAGCGATTTAAATAAAAAATGATGTGGTGGGGAGCACTTTTGGCTTCAGATTTGGATTCAGTAAGCAAAAATACATGTCGATAAGGTATTTTAGTCACAGTTAGCCTATTTCCCAATTCCATTTGCTTAAACAGTAAAATTTTTGCATATTTTCCGCTTTTAAAGTTGGTTTTTGGCCATTTAAAAAAAAAAAATGACGTGATGAAATCCACTTCTGACTCCAAATTTGGATGCAGCCCGTAAAAATACGTAAAAACTGATAGGTCTAGTCTCTGGAACCGACCACATTTTTGTGTGCTTGTGTAATATGTTTGATGGTTACATAGAATTGATTATTATTTTTTAGATATAAACTAATAATAAACGCAATCCGATCATTTTTATTATTTATTCTTCTTATTTTTATAATTTTCAATGCGGAATGCAAAAAAAAACTTCTAGGAGCAGAGTGCAACAAGTAAAAAAAAAATAAATGTCAGTCGGATGTATATTGTCAATGTCCTGATTATTTTGATAAGACGTGCAAGAAAGGGAAATGTTGAAAATACGATTCTAAAAAGTAAACCAATTTACCAATTGCAAATTCATGAATTACGAAAATCGTATAGAGATTAATTAAACATACAGCATTCTATTGCAATTGAATAATAACTAAAATATACCAACAACGAAGATTGTATGTAAATTTATAAATAATTTATTCCTTTTTATACACCAGGCCAAATACGTGACTATCGAGTTCGCCGTCTTTTCATGCTTTCTTCCTTATTGTTTAATTTTAACGAAAAATGTTTTTCTATTTTAAAAATATTAACTAAAATGGATTGAATTATTCGAAATTCACTCATTATTAATACTAAATATTTATTGGATTCTAGAATTTCTACTCTTGATTTTATATTAACGTACGTCTGTAGATATTAAAGACCAAGAGCAAGAATTATTAAGTCAAGTGAAAAATTTATCTCTAAAACGACTTTGTTGGTTCAAAATTATTTTTCTTGAGCCATGTTAATCCTTCTATCGGTGTATATATACACATTTATCGACGAGCGATAATAAATAAATTATGATAAGATACTTTCAATAATATTCGATTATTGCATAAAAGAAAGCAGTTAATGAATTGTTAGCGATTAAATGTACGTTTATCTAAACATTTAAGACGACGATAAATAAAAGTTATTAATTAATTTAATTTGTAAAAACAGCGAATATTGATCAGTTAATCATTTAAAGCATACATTTTTTTATTCATTATTTTGATCTAAAATTTCTCATTTAGGGGTTTTCGGGATCGCTGATTACGAATCCGATGACATACTTTTGATTTTTTAAAATCCAAGATAGCAAATCTAAACTGGCAGACGAAAAAATTAAAAAATAGTGTATAAAAGTTTGAAAATGTTAACATGGGTGTTTTCGGGATTGCTGATTACGAATCAGATGTTAGAATTTTGTTTTTTTTTTTTTCAAATCGAAGATGATGGATTCAAAATCAGCGCATACGTAATCAGCAACTCAGAAAACTACTGGGTAGATATTTTCAATCTAAAATAAACTAATTTTAAATTTTTTTTGTACTCCATTTTAGATTCGCCATCTAAAATTTAAGAAAATCCAGGTCCTGACATCAGATTCGTAATCAGCAAAGGAAGCTCCAACTTTCTACTTTCAGAACTGGCCATAAATATTTCTGATGATATGCAATTTTGAAGTAATTCTGAGAAAACCACTAAAAATTAATTTTCTAAATTATCGCTTCTCTTAAAAAAAATTTGCGGAATTCAAAAATTGTTTTTTTGAAATTTCAATAAAGCTTATTTACCAAATTTAATTTTCATATTGTTAAAAAAATCAATAGACTTGAATTATTTATTAAGATGTAGTTGATGTCTTTGTGCCTGTTAATCTTAATACATTCGCGTTAATATTTCATTTTTTAAATAATATAACCTAATAACTCAAGTATAACCCATTAACCCAATTAAATAACCCATTAAACTGATTATAACCCATTAACCCGATTAAATAACCCAAATATAACCATTAACCCAATTGAATAACCCACTAACCCAATCAACAACCTATTAACCCGATTAATAGCCAGTTAAACCAATTCGAAATCCATCGACCCAGTTAAAATAACCTATTACCCCAATTGGAATAACCCCCTAACCCTAATAAATAATCCATTAACCCAATTAAATCACCCACTAACCCAACTAATAACCCATTAACCCAATTCGGATAACCCATTAACCCAATTCGGATAACCGAATAACCTAATTCAGATAACCCAATAACCCAATTCAGATAACCCATTAACCCAATTCGGATAACCCAATAACCAAATAACCCATTAACCCAATTTAATAACCCAATACCCAAATGAATAACCCAATAACCCAATACGGACAACCCAATAACCCAATTCAGATAACCCAATAACCCAATATGGATAACCCATTAACCCAATTCGGATAACCCATTAACCCCATTCGGATAACCCATTAACCCAATTCGGATAACCCAATAACCCAATTCGAATAACCCATTAACCCAATTCGGATAACCCAATAACCCAATCTGGATAACCCATTAACCCAATTCGGATAACCCAATAACCCAATTCAGATCTATTAACCCAATTCGGATAACCCAATAACCCAATAACCCATTAACCCAATTTAATGACCCATTACCCGAACTGAATAACCCATTAACCCAATTTGGATAACCCAATAACCCAATCCGGATAACCTATTAACCCAATTCAGATAACCCAATAACCCATTAACCCAATTGGAATAACCCATTAATCCAACTGAATAACCCATTAACCCAATTTAATAACCTATTAACCCAATTGAAATAACCCGGTGGACAACAAGCGGATGCGGCTGTTAACTTCGAAGCAGTGTTTCGAGCAATTTAAGCGAGATTCGAAGGAGTTTTTGCGTCGAGTTGTCACCGTTGATGAAACCTGGATTCATCATTACACACCAGAAACTAAGCAACAATCAAAACAATGAATTTCTCCCGGTGAATCTGCTCCAGAGAAGGCGAAGACGGTCCCATCGGCCGGAAAGGACATGGCGACGTTTTTTTGGGATGCGAATAGCATCATCCTCATGGATTTTTTAGAAAAAGGAAGAACGATCACTGGACAATATTACAGTGAGTAATTGGACCGCTTTGACAAAAAATTGAAGGAGACACGGCCGCATTTGGCGAAAAAGATGGTGCTGTTTCACCATGATAACGCACCAGCTCATTCATCCGGAGTTGTCGCCGCCAAACTGCATGAATTGCGTTATGAATTGCTGCCACACCTCCCGTATTCACCTGATCTGGCTCCCTGCGACTTTTTCTTGTTTCCTAACATGAAGAAATGGCTCGCGGGAAAAAAATTTAGCTCAAACGAGGAAGTCATCGCCGAGACGGAGGCGTATTTTGGAGAGTTCGACAAATCCTATTTATTGGAGAGGTTAAAAAAATGGCAGGAACGTTGGAAGAAGTGTATCTTTCTAAGAGGGGACTATGTTAAAAAATGAAAAAAAATTTTTTGAAAAAATGGTGTCTTCATTTCTAACACGGGTACTTATGTATTGAACCGCCCTCGTATTTATGTACATTTTAAGAATGTCTGTTGTGCTATTTCAAGGGACTTATATTGTACTTATCCGGGATAAATCATGTTCAATTAAAGCAACTAGAAGAGTATACTAATATTACGAGGCGCTACTTATTAATATTACCAAAGTTACTATATTTCTAGAATACAGCAAATTATACATTTCACAAATGCAACACATACACTCTAGGACTAAAATTTATTCCGTCTCTAAACTAAAAGAAGGTTCATCGAAAAAATTCAAGCAGAAAAATTTCACAGCGGTCAAATACGTGATCGCACGAAAGAACGCCAAAAAGCGCAGAGGAAATCGAAGTAGTAAAAAAAAAAAAAAAAAAAAAACGAAACGACTCGCACGAATTTAACTTGTAAAAAAGCAGATGCGCAGGCGTAAAAAAACACTGCGGCGTTCGATCGCACGACTCAAAAGCTCAAGGTGGAAAAAATAATAAAAACTAGGCTACTGCAGGTAAAACAAACCATTGCTACGAAAAATATAGAACGTATACGTGTATACACATGTTTTTACTAGTTGACTTACAGTATGGTATTTTTCTTACGCAAATACAAGTTCACGCACACGCGTCTACCTTGCTTAATTGTTTTTGATTGACAAGCTGTTTCTTTTGCAGTTTGATAGAATTCCTCATAAAAGTAGGTAGGTTAAAGTTCGATATTGAAAAACAAGTATAAAAAGTTTAATTTTGTAATCTGACTTTCGTTAATTAGAGACTACAATTATTAGAGTTTTAAGCATTTACGAAAATCTAACTTAAAACCGAAATCTTCGATATAAAATTCTCATTTTTTTTTTTTAAGCTTATTATCCGTTTTGTCCGACCTATGTGGACAAAAAGAATATAACCTATAAATTACCATTAATAAAAAAAATCGTCACAAAAATAGGATTCTAGACTGATGTAAAAGTATTATAATTCATCAGTCCAATCTTAGTACGTGTCGCATTCGATTTAGTCTTGCACTGGAGGTAAAACATATTTATTCTTATATGTATATAGTACAAAAGTAGTAATGTTCATTTTCTACATGAACTTTTTTTCTTAGTTAAGAGTTTTTGTCGCTTAACCTTAACTGGTCGAAGTCCAAACTCAAAAACCACATATTCTTTTTACTCAACTGATAAAGCATCGAAACAATTAGATGATAAAGACTTAAAAAATCAATATTGAATTACCTTCAAAATAAATTTTTTTTTGTAAAAAATGGAATTTTTAAAAAATTTTAACTTTTTTCAAAAAATTAATTTTAGCTCTAAAAATCAAAGTTTTTAAACTTAATTTTTTTTATTCACATCACATTATAGCACGAGTTCAGCACACATTTCAGCACAACATTTTTTCTAAAAAAAGACAACATGGCGAGGCTAACTTGATGGACATGAATTTTTGTTATCCTGCACTCATTTAACTCCAGCCCATTGACAAGTCGCTACTTGTACGTCGCTAGATCGAGCCTATCTCATGATCCTATGTTTAACACTTTGCAATAAGTAGACAGTAGACTAGATAGATTTTTCTTTTTGCGCGACATCTTTGTCTTACTCGTCCTTCTCCTATATTTACAACGTAATTTTATTTGTAAAAATAGTTAAAAAAGAGTATAAAGTAAAGAAAATCTAAGGTTTTATCGAAAAGTTATGAGGTATAATTTTATGACATCAAAAATTCATGAAATGATGAAATCTGAATTTTACAAAAATTGAAAAATTTTATAAAATATAAACTATAAAAATTATTAATGTTAAATGAGTTTTATTATGAAAGAAAGTGTATATTGAATGTATATCTGTATATATACATCTGAAGAGAGTGATATTTTATCTCATCGGTATCATCATTAATTTAAAGTTCGTTGCACCTTAGTTCTCCGCATAAGCGAGAGAAAATGAGCGTTCGATTTGCGTAAGGTTTATCCGATTACGAATTTTCAGTTTCCA
Source organism: Chalcis sispes (assembly GCA_949987625.1). Taxonomy (NCBI): domain Eukaryota; kingdom Metazoa; phylum Arthropoda; class Insecta; order Hymenoptera; family Chalcididae; genus Chalcis; species Chalcis sispes. The sequence goes on along the minus strand of OX465096.1, from coordinate 62,967,233 downwards.
CGGGAGTTCTTCGTTAAAAAAACAAAAAGAAAAAGCAGCTCGGGTCGTCAAAATGAGACGCAAACACGAAATGAGTATACGAGAATGGAAAAAAACGAAAGAGATAGAAATCGTTGGAAATAAAAAAAAAGGTGACCAGCCAACAGAGAAAGATAAAAGCGAATGAAGCAAGCAGCTAAAGAGTGGGAAAGAAAGGATGAAAAAAAGTTAACGCAAAAATGGAAAGACCAGAATCGGCAGGATCGCGGAGTATATATGAAAGAAAAAGAGGAGTAAGCACGAGAGAAAGAGGGAAGCAAATACATGTTGATTGGTAGGCGAAGAGATCGAGATCGAGAGAGAGACAGAGAGAGAGAGAGACAGAGAGAGAAAGCGAACGGTGCGGTGATTTGAGGTAATCTACCGGTTCTTGTTACCCGCGCACGAAGACGAGTAATAACCGTAATGGAAGGCTCCTAACTCGAGATTCTCTTCGAGTGGGGTTATGTACCCGTTAGTTTCACTCCCCTAGCTACCTTTTACCTCTCCGTCTTTCCTTAAGTCTTTTCGATTCCTCGTCATCAAATTCATTATCTGAGCGTTAATCTATAGAAGACGCGAGGAAATCCGAAAAAAAACGGCTAACGAAACGCTTTCGGTTAATGGCAAAAGAGAGAAAGGGATCAAGTGGAAGATATCGTTAAGCCTTTTTTTTTTCTGGAGAGATGGCAGTTTCGAGTTCGTTAATGACTGATATACTTTTGATAAAAAGTGCTTGATTTGCGCTGCTAAGACTTTTATTTGCAGGATTGCATGATTTTTTTTCTCACTTTTTTTAACTGTGAATTATAATAATATTTTTATTGATAATTAGTATAATACTTCTCCTTTTCCTCGATCAAGAAAAGGTTGAACTAATAGTTTTTCATGATTTATAATTAAAGAATTATGTGAAAATATTTTACTATAATAATAAAAAAAAAATCTTTGTACTATTTGGAACATCTGTATAAACAAAAACAAGTTCTACACATTACATAAAATAAAATTCCAGCGAGTTGAAATATAGAAGTTCATATTTTTACATGAAATATTAAAATACTATAAAAAGTAAAAATTATACAAACACTAATACTACCACATCAATATTACCATATGCAAGCATCATAATGTACTGTACCAATATGATAAATAATTTCTTAACTCATTATATACGTCACTCTAAAAACACTTTCACATCCTACTTCATTTTTTATGCAAATAAGAGACTCGCGCAAAACAAAGTATAGCAACATAGTATCCGCATCACCGGCTTAATGGACTCCAAAAGCGAAAAAGGAGGAAGAAAAAAAAAATTAAAAAGAAGAAAAGCCGTAGATGGTAAAAGAAGCCGGGATAAAACTTCGTTAAAAACTGTGTCAAGTAACCCCAACCTTTTGCATTATTTCGCAGCATACGAACGCAGGCGCTCGAATTAAGTGGCCGCGGAATTGAAGCGCTCGCTTGTAAGCTTTTATAGATACGTGGACGAAGATGCAAAGACTGCCTTGGAGAACTTCAAAAGACTACGAAATATTAAATTTTTTCCAAGCGGATGCTTGCACCTCACTTCTGCGGGTTGGGAGGAGAACATGGCGTTCGACGTTAGGCTGAGATAAACGCCGACGCAAGAAAGAAAATTGAGGAGAGAAAAGGAGAAAGTTAAGAAAATATTGTCTGTATTTTGTTGAAATATTACTAATTCTTCTCACTTAATTCGATAATTTGTTAAAAGTGAATTTCAAACGATTACAAGATATCAATAATTTATTGTTGATTGTAACAAACCTTTTTTAATTTTTATTGTAAAGAATTTAATGATTTACAACATTTTACATCACACATCGTTCAATAAGTCCCGAGACTAACCCAGAGATGGTGCTAGTAGTACCAAACTGGCTACGTTTCCATAGAGTGCGAACCTTTACATGAAACCTGTAAAAATTTCACGTCGATCGGATCACAGACAGCAGAGTTATCGAGGTTAGAGTAAAGTCACTTTGTAATTTGTTTGAAAAATGGAAAAAAAGCGAGTTTCGCGTGTTGATAAAACATTGTTTTTTAATGGGTAAAAACACCGTAGAAGCCCAGCAATGGCTTGAAAAAACATTACTTGGACTCCTCTCCATCCAAACCAATGATTTGTCGTTGGTATGCTGAGTTTAAACGTGGTCGTACGGACACAAACGATGCGGAACGTTCGGGTAGGCCATTGAAAGCCGTTACACAGGAAAATGTGAGTAAAGTGTTAAAAATTGTAATGAAAAATCGCAAAGTGAAGGTCCGTGAGATTGCAGAAATGACACAGATATCATCTGGAAGCGTATTTACAATCCTTCATGAAAAATTGAGCATGAAAAAGGTTTTTTCCAAGTGGGTGCCGCGATATTGCTTTGAGTGCAACAAAAACAGCAACGAGTCGACGATTCAGAGAGCTGTTTATCGCTATTTACTCACAATCAAAAGGATTTCCTGCGTCGATACGTGACCATGGATGAAACATGGATACATCATTTTACTCCGGAGTCCAGGGAAAAAAATGTGGCTCGAATGAGGAGGTCATTGCCGAAACTGAAGCCTATTTTGAAGCAAAGGATAAATCCTTCTATAAACATGGTATAGAAATGTTGGAAAGGCGTTGGAAAAATTGTATCACTCTAAAAGGAGATTATATTGATGAATAAAAATGATTTTTGAAAAAAAATGTTATTTTAGTTGTTAGTCTCGGGACTTATTGAACGATGTGTTATATTACATGAAGGAGGCGTCACGACTAGGAGGAACTAAATTGCAGGATAAGTAGATTAAGACAATGATAGAAGACCGTGTTTGGTTTTAAATACGTTTCACTTATTAGATAAGTTTAAGTTATGTAGGTATTGTAAGGGTTGAAGAAAAATGATATTATTAATTACGTACTTTTGTTCAATTTAAACGTTTCCTATTTTATACATACATTTTTTTTTCTTCCGAATTATTATAATATTTTATAATCATCAATTTAATTTTATCTTAATAAGAAATAAAATTGTCAATAAAATTATATAAGTTTATAAAAATAGCCAATTATATATAAATTTCGTTGAAATCATAGTAATAAAGTAATATATTTAAATCGACATTAAAAATATAAAACGTTCGGTAAAAAAAGCCTTGAACGAACTAACTTAATTTCCAATTAAATTTATCTTTCACTTAACTAGTTTAGCAGAGCATCCGTGACTTACCACTTTTCTCCGCAAAAAAAAGCATCAGATAAAAAAAATTAAGGAAAGAAAAAAAAAAAAAAACCGAAAAACGAGCGGCGAAAATAAAAAGGAAGAAAAAGTTGCTAAGTAAGTACGTGCAAAGTATCCCGTGGAAAAACAATTAAAAAGTTAAAACTCCAACGAAGAGAACGTTTTTTTTTTTCATTTTACACGCGCGCCGATATATAGTAATTAGCGAGGGAGCACATAAATAGCTAAATCACACACGTAGGCGAAATTACTATACACGCGGACTCAGCTGGATACAGCCGTTATCGCAAATGCATATTTTAAGGAATAAGCGCTTAACAGCACAGTAATCACGTGCGTTTAACGCCTAAGGACGACTTTCCTATCCTTTCTCCTGTTTTCTCTTTTGCCGAGATGGGTTTAAATAGATCAGGATAGACGAAAGACTGCACGCACAAGTTTTGAATTGTGCCCTATCTTGTTTTATTTTTTTTTATTTTTTATTTTTCTTTTGGAAGGATGTTTCGTGTTAGATATGTGATTCGATGTGATTGATAAGTAAAGAATGAATTTGAACTTGCGTAAGACGAAAGGTTATAGTGTGTTTTTGTTAATTATGAGATAGAAGTATAAGTTTTAGAAATTTTCTAAATCTTTTGGATGATTGAGTTAACAGAAATATTGAAACTAAGAATTTTAATTATAAATAGTTGATAATTACGTTTGCGAGTGTATATTACGTCTCATAAATAAATAAGACGATAGCTTGAAAATATTTAAAATATATGAATCTTACAAGATAACTTTTATCTGCATATTTTGATCGTTACGTACGCTAAATTTTTAAAGAATTTCATAATCAACTTGATTAAATCCTTAAAATATTATTGTAAGTAGCTGATATTCAGAATTTAGCTAGTTAACAAATATTTTAAATCCACACAATATAAAATTTTTTTATGTCTAGAGCAGCAAAAAATTAGGTCGATCAGAAAGAAGCTTTTTTGCTTCATCTTACAGACGCTGTATGCGATGATTGAAAAATTTATAGTCCGGTTATTTACGTCGCTACATTGGAACCGTCTTTATTTTTAAGATTTTTATTATTAACGAAGTCGCGTTTTATTTTTTTTTTTACTTTATATACGCGTGACATTCGATTGTTTTTGTTACTCGTCATCTACGAGTACGAGATATTTTATTAGCGGCGATAAAACAGTTTCTTCATTTAAAATAGCTATATTAAATCAAAAATTATTTGAAAGTGTTTGAAAAATTAACCAAGAAGTCGATAAACTTTGTTTTACAATCGTTCAAAGACTTTAATAATTCAAACTTTTTTAGATCACAATTCATTCACCAAAACTACGCTTGATGCTGAAAGTAAATTTTGATCAAAATTACTCCAGCAATTTTTTCCTCACTCGCACTTAACAATATATCGACGATCGATTCTCTATCTCAATTTCTTTCAGTTTTTCATCTTTCTAAGTGAAGATCGTCGCGCATAAGCGAAATTTTCTTCGCAAGAACCGAACAAAAATCTTGGCACGCGCAACTGCACGATAGAGAATAATTCCCTCTCGTCTGTTTTTCACTGTACATGCGAAGAAATTGAATGCATCGAATGATATACGTGTATCTCCGTTGCGCGACGAAGGGACGCTTTGCGTATGTGTAGGCACAAGCGATGTGTACGAGACATTTTTGTGCAAGCATGTATATATATATATACTCGCGATATCTTAATCAATTTATCTAAATTATCCAGCAAGTTCGAGTGTTTAGATGAAACATGGACGAGATATAATGGTAAATCGTTCTCAAAGTAATCTTTTGGATTCGGTATAATGTGCGTAGGTCATGAGTTTTATGGATGGCATAATGGCCCCTTGCATAATGTGGATGAAATGAAAATATTGAATTTTTTATTGTACGAATATGAGGCTAAAGAAATGCTGGTACTTTGGGATACTTGGAGAAACGTTGCTTATTGCTTTTTCATTCTTATTGACGTAATTATGTATCATTGATTATTATGCCTTTGTAATTTACATGCATTTGTAAAAAGTTTGAAACATTTCCAAAAATTTTATAATACAAAAACGACTCGTTGTTTTTGTTTAGAAAAAAATATTCTATTCTTTTTTCCAAGAAATTCATCACCTTCACAAACATATATAGAATTTTAAAATCTATTTCGTAAATGTTCTCTTTCACTATTAATTATCATTGTAATATTGCGATACCAAAGTTGCTTAAAAAATCTAACGTTAATGAATCCCATACATATGTACATATACGCGGAGTAAAGTATCAACTCGCCGTTCTCTTAAAAGCCAAGTTAAACGTCGGCGATCAATCTTGGTTTAATGAACTCTTAATTATTTCGAGGACACGAGAGAAGAGAACGAGAGACGAAGCGGAGGAAACTGCCCATGTAATGGAGGCGCTAAGTGCGCGCGTGAAAATCCTCTTCAGAAACTGAGAGAGAGAGAGAGAGAGAGAGAGAGAGAGAGAGAGAGAGAAGGGAGAGTCGGAGCTACTAGATAAATATACAAGAGAAAGAGGAGAAAAGCGTGCAAGGGTCGAGCGCGAAAACGAAAATGAAAATAAAGGGGGAAAGCGAAAGCGTCGCGCTTTTCCTCGAGTGTAAGAGTCCGCGAAGAGGATGGAGATTTAGAGACTAAGCGACAATGCGTTTCCCCGTTTTTCTTCTCTTTTCGTTTTTCTTTTCTTTTCTTTTTTCTTTTTCTTCTTGTTCTTTTGTTTCAGAGAGACAAGTAAACGAGTGCGAAAGGAAGAATTTTCGAGAAGTTGCTCTTAATGCGCAGAGAGTATAAATTTTGTAAATGATATCAGAAGCGACATTTTTATTTAGTTTTATGATTAGTTTATTCAAGAATATTTTTTTGTATAATACGTTATTTATTTAAGTAATAATTACGCAAATATTGAATAATTAATTTTATACGAAAAACTTCGACGAATTATACATTTGTTTTCATGTTTTTAAATATTATTTAATAGCAAACATCTAATAGTTGTAGTTTCAATTTTATTTACAACAGTTGCTTAATCAATAGATAACATTTTTGCTCTGCAATATCTTCCCCCAAACTATAGAATCTAACACTAAAACGTTACATTTTAGGTGCTATTATTGTTTTTATTTAGTACATTTTTTTTTGCAAGCGAATTCATATAAATGGAAATATACAAGTGACCTCGTTTTCGAAAAAATGGCTTAGTCGAGCTTTCAACTTTTACGCCTGTTTTATTCGTCCGGCACTACGCCATATACATATAAATATATGTATATATTTTTTTTCCTTTCGCAATTGTAAAATAAAAACGTGGAATTTCAGCGGATCGATTTTCCGTACTTCGTGCGTTATTTCTCAACGATGCATTATTTTTCGAAGATGAAAGTAACGCCGGCGCGTGTAAAAATTTTGACGTTTATTCACGCTGCCGCGTTAAAATATAACGCGTTTTTGTTAAAACATTTTTCGTTTCTCTCTCTCTCTCTCTCTCTCTCTCTCTCTCTCCCTCTCTCTCGCTCCTTCTCTTTCGTTGAAAATTCTACAGAGTTGCTATGAAAGAGTATGGGTGCAAAATAACCTGGTTTCAAATGAAATAGTAGCACGCATATATATGTTTTACGAGTACTTTTGTAAATGTCATACATGAGCTAGCACACACTGGAATTCAGTTTTTTTTTTGTTCTATTTGGTTTCTTCTCCCTTTTTTCGTTGTTTCGTTTGATAGAGTTGCATGCAGTCATAGAATATCGGAGATCATATTTTGTGTACATTTTTAGAAACATCAGCGATGTATTTTCTCCAGAACAGAAAGTCTTGAATTTGAAAATGTTTCCAAAATAGTACGGTATTATGTAAAATTTTTTACTTTTCGTACTAGCTGATAAATTTTCTTTTTTAAATCGTATTTTTCGAAGTTTCAACGTATTTCCGAAATTTAACGTTGTATATTCTTTCTATCAACGTGCTTTTTATCCGCAATCAATTTTTATTTTATAAACAGTTACGAAATGAGTAAAATGTTGATATTACATTTTTATGAAAACGTATTTTAGTATAAATTCAAAAACAAAATTTAAAAATGTGAATACATTTAAATTTCTTTTGAAGATCAGTGTTTACGGTTTCACCTTGCATGTTTCTATTTTTTTTTTTTTTTTTTTTTGTACCGTAATTTTTCATAGGCTTTTAACTAACGATTTTGACAAAATTTATAACTTTTAGTATATTGAGAGATATGACTTTTATTCGCGGAATGTTTATTCCATTAGAGGATACCGAATAAAAGTCTGCGTAAGGATTTTTTTTATGTAAAATATATGACTAACAAAAAATGCTTAATAATAAATAAAAAATAGTATTTGTGTGGCAATAATAATATTATTAGATATATCAGTTTTTGAAAAAATATTATTTTTTTTTGTGTTTAAAAAATAATTTGCAATTGTCGCAAATAATGGTTTATATGACAATGCTGCTTTAGATTGGTAAAACGGCAGAGTAAAAAACTAATGATCCATTAACTACTTAGTTTTTTTATGCTTACGAAGATACCAAATAAAAATTTTAGAAATATCAAACGAAATTTATTTTTTAAAAAGGTTTAAAATTTTCTTTTTCCTGACATAATATCAGTTCCTATAAATACAAAAAATACGTTTAGAGTTTTAAAATGTTATAATGTTGCTTCTTGTATCGGAAACGTTTCACTTTTTCATAAACGTTTCTAACCAAAATCACCTTAATCTCAAACAACTTGAAAGCTCAGAAAGGGAATACAAAAAAGACAATTAGTTTTTTGTATTGAAATTTTATACCAAAGGAAAAACAAAGTTTGTTCTCATCCCGAGCATCTTTTCTCTTTCTTCGTTCATAATAACGAGTTACACGTGAAATCTTCGAAGTCAAAACGTGTATAAAGTAACGAACGCGACTGCGAATCAAAGAGAACATCGAGGAATAAAAACAAAGGAAGAAAAGGCGAACGAGTGAATTCCGCGACTGTGGTAAAGCTGTGACGAAAGAAGATATAGTACATAAATACGTAGGTAAGAGAAAGTATTAGAGCAGACAAGAACGATCTTCCGTAGTTTTACTCACTCAGTGAGGCATTTTTTTTCTTTCTTACTTCGCTGACACTTATGACTCTGTGAAACACGTAAACACGTGATTTGTTCTTTATTTTTTTGGTCAAAAAGTTAATCGAAAATTTCTCTCCGTTGTTATGCGTTGAGAAGAGAAAAGTGTCAGCTTGAATTTTCAGGGGGTAAATTGTTTTAACCACTCGCAGGATATTCTTTGAAATGTACAGTAGATTCTCTTACTGACTTTATTATTTATTTTTTTCCAAACAAGTCAGTAAATTGTAGGTTATCTTTTAGTAATATAACGTAAAATATTACGGGCGGCAGCGATGCTACTCTGAAAAAAAGGAAAGCTTTCAAAAAATTCGATACTATCTAAAAAATCAAATTCAACTATCGGTAAAAGAATATCAAAAAAAAAAAAAACCAGCAATATGCAGAAAGCAATCGAACGGCTATGCAATACAGTCGACACGTTACACACGAGAGAACAGTATTGCATGCAGTATTGCACCTCTTCTCACTCTCTCTCTGTCTTTCTATACTCAACGAGAAGTTTCGGATCTCAATCGACGTAGTTCACGAAGGAGGAGTTAGCATTTCGCTTGAACAGAGGGCGAGAGAGAGAGGAAACGATGTTCAGGTTTCCTCTCTTGCAGGGGCTGAGACACAGATATAAATAGAAACGAGAAACTAATTGAAGAGAAGTGTTCGCGGCGACTACGAAACTGCCGGCTGGTCTGCTCTATATCCAGCGCCAAAGAGATGATATCGCGTTTCTACGATGTCGAAATTAGAGAGAGAGAGAGAGAGAGAGAGAGAGAGAGAGAGAAAGAGGAAGAGAAGGAGAGAGAAAGAGAGCCAGAAGGGAGACTCGGTGCATGAGTTAACTGCTCTCTCTTGTTATCCCTATCAAGATGTAGTTTTGGAATGTATTACAATTTTAGGGTTGGAAATTAGATGTTTTTAGGTTAGAATGAAGTGAACAAAATGATTAAGTTGATTAAAAAAATTTGGAAACAGAACCTTGATTTTTTATTTTAGATAATATTCAATTGAAATGCTTGAAAAATTTCCATTATTTTATTAAAAATGTATTTATTTCTAAATAGCTTAATAAAAAATGTGTTTTTTATAATTTGATTAATAGTAGAAACAAAATAAACAAAGTTGGGCTTAAATCTTTAATTCAGGTGGAAACATTTATTTTATAAATTCTGTTACAGCAGCTTTTAAGCTTTAACACGCAATCACCTTGTTTAGACCGTTTTCTTATATTCGACATTGGAAAATAAAAGATTTAACGTTCACTTTTATTTGCGCCGACTAACAAAAAGCTTTTTCTCGTTTACGCGAGAATAAGTGACATTTCGAATGTCGGATAAAACAGGAGGATACAGAACATCTTTCTTTATTTTATCCCTGAGATCTTATTCCTTTCTACATAAGTTGGAAGGAAAATAGGGCAGGCGAATACAAGAGAAACAACGTGAGGAAGGAAAGAAAACAAAACTGAAGGCTGTTTATAAGAAATGAAAAAAAAAGAGATAACGGGTAAGGCTGTAAAGAAAAGGGATGAGGATAAAATAAAAATATAAGGAGATGAATAAAACGCAAACTCGGGAATTGTTAAGTAAAAAGGGAATAAGGTATAACGATATAAGTATATATATATATATATATATATATATATATATATATATATATATATATATCATTTTTACTTAAAAAAAAAGAGCTGAATATGGAAATACGCAGAAAAATGTAAATAAGAAATATTAAACAACTGATGAAAAAGTTCTTTGTTGTATGATAAAATATATTTCATCACATTTATATGTTGCAATAACTAAATGTCTTTTGTGAATGTGATTGTTAGTTTTAAGGATATTTCTGGAATTGGTATACATTTTTTTGATAATTAAATGACAACAAAACCAATTATTATTTTCAATTATTTTCAATTGGTCTATTTACTTTTGCAAGTATAATATTAATTTAAAAAACATTTATTTTCCAAGTATCACACAAATTCTTTATTTATTGATCTACTTTACACTTATATACCGAGATTAAAAAAGAAACATCTACCTTATTTTCACTATAACAAAAAAAAAATGTGGAAAAAACCTTTTTTGTTCAACGTACCCACTCGCACAAATAATGGGAAAATCAATCAGGTTGAATCTTGCCTATATATATTGGCAAGATTACACGTATAAAGAGAGAAAGAGAAAGCGAAATAAAGAATGTAGCAGGTACGACGTGGACGCAGGTCGCGTCAAACGCGTCGAAAGCATCGTAAAGAGAGATAGAGAGAAATAGGGAGAGGGGAGTGAAAGAGAGAGAGAGAGAGAGAGAGAGTAGAGGGTGTTCGGAGCCGAGACTCGTCTGTCCGGCGCTTCGATAACGAAATCATCTTAATCCTCGGGGCTGATCGATTGACGTTTAATCGATCGACGCCCGATCAGACCCGGAGTGAAGCTCAACGACAGCCTTCCATCCGTCTCCCTGCTTGCTTGTTCCTCCCTCTCTCTCTCTCTCTCTCTCTCTCTCTCTCTCTCTCTCTCTCTCTCTCTCTCTCTCTCTTTCCTGCCTACTGCGATAGAACGATGGAACGTAGTCTTAAAGAGGACAACGTAGTTCATGGCTTGGGAAATTCGCTCGGCGATGGTACGTTGCGAAATTTGGTCGAATGTTTGAAAATCCTGAGTTATTCGTATCGCGAGATTCTCGTGTTGAAAAGTAAAATTAGTTCAAGCGTTTAATTGATTATAAAATGAACTTCAATTTCTAAATTTAATTATTCATTCATTAAGGGGGGAAATCACAGTAGCACACAAAAAAATAGGCATATTTTCGGGAATTAATTTTGGATGAATAGAAGTATCAATCGAAAATCTGTAAAGTAGGTTTTATAGCAATACTAAAAAAGTACAAAATGTAATTTTTTCAATAAAAAATATTTAAAAATGGCGGCTGCGCAGCATATGCCCCAAGGCGCCTATTTTTAAAAGCGTGTCAATGGCCGAAGACGTAGACTCCTTAATTTTTGACCTGGAAGAAAAAACCAAAATTTTTTAGTTTTCATATAACAACAGCTAGCGAGCTACATAGGATTTTTTTAATGTATTAATTTTTCACAAAATGGTGCATGTTTGAAAATAAAGTTAAATTTTTAACAAAAAAAAACGCCATCAAATCTTCGATAAAAAAAACTAAGCCATATAAAATAAAAAATCCTACGTAGCTCTGCGGAAAAAGATATTTCGAAGCTACTGTCAAAATTTCAAGTTGATCGGTAAAGATTTGCTCGAGTTATGTCTTCGGCGAGTTCAAAAAAAGTGGTTTCGAGAAAAACGCGTTTAAAGTTTTAAGTACTGACATACCATACCTGAGTGGCGTTACCGCAGAATGAAAAATTTGGGCACTCGGACACTTTTGCCGTGTTCCATCATTTGGTATATTATTTTTAAGACCCTAAAGCACCTTTTAGGCGAAAAAAATTTTTTTCGAAAAATTGATAATTTTACTGTGATTTCCCCCCTTAAATACTGTTGGAAAATGTAAATTCTATTTTTGTTATTTGTTTCAAATATTTTTAGAACGAATAAAATATTTTTGTTAAAGAAATACGAAAACTGTTATTTTATAACGAATATTAACAATTAAAAATAAATTTAACTTAAAATGAAAAAGTAACTACAGTAAATAAAACGATAAAAGCTCATCCTTTATATATCCCAGACGCGTATAAACTCGTCGTCGGTGTACGGCTTCAAGCCGGATCACACTAATAAATCCGACTCGGCGACGCTCGAAAATTGCAAAAAGCTACGTGAGAAACAGAACGTAGGATGCACAATTTGCACAATTGTTGATTGGCACTTTTAAACATCAGAAATTTTTTGAAAAATTTTTCTTTCTTTAAAAACGGTTCATGTATTGAGTTTAACTTTTACATATTGCAAAATTTGTTTTTAAAGATTTCAAGATGAAATTGTCACATACTATTGATTACCGAGAAGCCTTAAATAGTTTTTTTTAAAAAAACGTTAATAGAAAAAGATTTTCGTCTAGTTTTTCTGCAAGAACAGCATATTTTTTGATCGTCGCTTTTATACGACGGAAAATTACAATCTTAATAAAAAAATATTTTCTCACATGAGAACGACTCGAAGCATACATTATAAATCAAAAGAATATAAAAAAAGGAGTGTAGGAAATAATTTCGAAGCGCAAACAAAACGGTACCGAAACAAGAAAACTAAAATATACACGAGCTTGCGCACAAAGTCTCGACGCGAAAACAAACGTATGACAAAAGCATACACACACAAGCAAAATCATATCCATAAGTCGCAAGAAGCAAAGTATGCGTCGAAGGAAGAAAGGGGAGAAAATCGATATTTAAGACTGTCCGTCGACCGTGAAAATTTAATAACTCCCCTTCCTCTTTTTACACACGTCAGCGTACAAGTGTGTGAAAAAACGTTCGTTGTCGTACGAGCGCACAGGGTCGATATTAAATCTCCCCCCTGTGCGGAATAATTAAAAGCTCGAGACTCTCTTATTTTCTTGTGCCTTTTCCGATTCGCGCGGAAAGATGAAAAGCGGACATTTCGTCGCGCGTTCTGCTCTCGACTTTTATCTTCTTTTTTTCTTCTTCTTAGTTTTGGAAAGTGAAGATAGTCTCTTGCGATTTCGATCTTTTTTAACGGCGATGATCGTCTTTTTTTTTTCTTTGCGTTCGACGTCGATTATCTTTCTTTGTCTCTTGGGAATATCGTAAATAGCTTTAATTTGTCCTTTTTTTTTTTGAAAGACGACTTTTGAGAAAATAAAAATAAAATTAATTTTTCGACGCACATAAAACAATACCTCTAAATTAATCTTAAAGCAATTGACAAAGTTTCTATTGATAAAGTTTTTAAAAAAAAGAGAGAGAAAACATACTATATCGCAAAAATGTATACGCTGGAATGCGCTTAAGGGAATTTTCAATATAGATAATAAAAGTATGATCTTGATAACATACTTTGAATCGACGAAAATAAATCAAATCTATATTCTCTCTCTTTCTCTCTCGACACAAAAATTTCGAATTCAGGACAAAGCTTTTCCAGAACTTCGACATACTTTTACGGTCATAGATAATATATACGTGTATATATACGTTGTATATACATATACAAGAAATTTAATATTGGAAGTGCGAAAAAGATTGATACATTCACCAAATTGAATATTCTTAAAACGGAACTATTCGTTTTACTTCGAGAAAGATCATTCGTGCTTATTTTCGAATCATATTGTAAGAAAGATAGATATGTTTAAAATTATTAATGGACCCCACTAGGCGATTTCTTGCATAAATATTTGTAAGAAAAGGTATTTTAATCAGGCTTTTTGTTTATGTATGCTTTTCTAATATTATGCATAACATTTTTGCCTTTTACATTAAAAAATAATCATTTTTTGTCTAAAAAGCAATATTATTTCACGATTTTCTTATTCAAATTATTAGCAAGAATAATTTTTTTACTTATAAAAAAATATATCCTTGGATAATACTTGATTACATGGAGTTTATACATAAATATTATTTACTATATTATTTACATCGAATTTATTTATCTATTCGCAATCAAATTGAATTTCCTTGAATCGAGTACTTTTAGGACATTGTACAATAGTGACAAAACTAATCATTCAACTGTATTTTGAATCTCAAAACTCAAATGAATCTGTTATTCGATTCTATTCCGAGTTCAACAACGACATTTCAAACTTAATTTTGCCAAAAAAATTCAAACTTTAAGAAGATTCTATTGCACCTGGAATAATCTCACCCACCCACACATCGACAATAACGACGGATCACCAGTTTTCCCTCGAGACAAGAGTTTTGGCAAGTTGGGTATGGGAGGGACACGCAACATCCGTAGGCTGCTGCTGAAGCTACGTCTGTGAAATCCATTCAGCGCAATTAAATCAAGAGTTAGAAGCGAGAAAGAAAGAGAGAGAGAGAGAGAGATATTAATATCCGCAGATGTACGTACAAAGCGGAATAATAATTCAACGCCGTTGAAGTTTCGTAAATGCCGCCGTCTCTACTGCCGTAAGGCAAACGCGAATTCAATTAGTTCGTATTTATTACCGCGGGCCACTTCCTCAACTACGCGACGATTTATCTTACGCTCTTTTTACCTCTACTCCCCCACAACCGACGCGTTACTTTTACTTCCGACTGTTCCGGTAATCTCAAAGTTTACCTTGGCTTCCACTTTTCCGCGGATCTTTTCTCGCTTTGATAGCGCGCGTATACGGGGATGAAAGTTTCCGTTTGACTTGTGTGTTGGTTTTTCGGAAGGTAAGTCAGGCTTACGATGAGAGAGAGAGAGAGAGAGAGATTTTGTTTGCTAGACTGCTTGTAGGTGTTAGTTTGCTCTGTTGTAGGTCGCGCAATGTTAGCTTTTTTGATCGTCGCTTTGCTTTTTCTATTTTTCTCTCTCTTTCTTGGTTTCTTTTTATTTGTCGACACGTTATTCTAGATGCTCTTTACGGATGTCGAAAGGAAATGAGTAATTTTGGAAGGGTAATTGAGAACTAAATTTTGTTGACGTGACGTCGAAAACTTTTAAGAGAAAACGAGATTTCTTCTTAAAATGTATCTTATTAATAAAAGATTACTAAGAATGATTTTTATTAAATTTTTTTTTTTCAATTTTTGATGTTAAAGTTATACAATTATATTTTTATATAATTATAAAAAGCCAAAAACAAAACAAGCCTGTTTTTGAATATCAAATTTATCTTTGGAATATCATACGCGCGCAAAAAGGTGACGTTAACACAATTTAAATTTACAAAATTGTGTCACAAAATATTATTACTGCGCAAAAGTGTATTTTCGTACTAAAAAAAAAAAAAAAAAAAAAAACAAACAAACGAGTTTACAGTTTACATCGTTTTGAATGTAATTTAAAAAGACGTGTTTTCTGATAAAAAATTTTAAATTTCAATTAAACTTAAAAAGTCAAGTATACATGACCCTCATTATCATAAAATATATAAACACGTTAAAAAAAAATAATAAATAAATGAAAGAACGTGACAACTCGACAACATGAGATTCCGCAATTTACGACAAAAGTAAAAAAAAAAAAAAAAATCCGCACCGAAAATATTTCCCCACACAAGAAACTCCTTCCTTCGCCTCCTTCGTTTCCTTGTCGTCGTAACAAACTACAATTTAATTCCATCAACGAATCTTTTCCTCGTAGCCCAACCCAAACCAAACCCACCGTTTCAGCCACACCACCGTCGTCTTCCGAATTAACAAACCCCCGCGCTTACATACATATAAGCGCGCAATAAAAATGCACGCGAGGCAAAGCCACCGCAAAGTAAGCGCAAAAGGCCGACGCGCTCCAAAGTATAACGGCGACCACACGCGAATGAGAGAGAGATACCAGTGAGATAATGCGCTTGATAGCATAGGGATAAGAGGGGAGGGGGGGGTTGAAGGGGGTTAATTGCGAGTTTATGCGTTGCTTAGCCGCATGACCAATTAGAATCTTGGCCGACTACCGCCACCGCGTAAGCTCGGCCACGCCTTATCCTTCCGCCCGCGAAAAATTATGTCCTTCTGGATTTTGTACGTATGTGTGTACGTGTGTATGTGTGTGTGTGTGTGTGTGTGTGTGTTTGCGAGTGCTTTCATGCGTGTGTGTGTGGTGATTCTTTTGTTTGTAGGTTTGCTGCCTGAACGTACGCTTTTCTTTTTTTGTACTTTTTTTTTTACGGTAGGTGTGCACGTAGAAAAAGCTTTTTAAGCGCGGTTGAGTAAGATATATTATTTTGAGGGAATTTTGGTTGTATAATTACGAGTTTTAATGATGCAGAAAGATAATTTTTTTTTTTTTTTTAATGCATATAGTGTATTATTTTTAAAAATGATCATAAATTTTAAATTCAAAAAAGGTTGTGAAATAATATATGTATTTATAAATAAATACATTTAACACCGATACAATTAAAAATTTAATTTATATTTAATTCTTTCAATTACCTCATACGTTTAAAAAATGTTTTGAAAACTTTAATAATAAAATAATTTAAACTATTGTATTAAAATCTTATAAATACATTCACGAGTCAGTATTTAACGTAAGTTTAAATTACGCAAATTAAAACAATCATAATGAAAAACGTATGGTATGCAATTACGAGGCAACTTTAAAAACTAAGCACCCTTTAAATTTAGCAGGAACTCGAAAAATTTTTTCCTAAACAAAAGAGGAGCCACTTTTTTTTTATTTTACAACGAGAACGCGAGAGATTTTCATATTCGCATTCCGCACAATGCTATATCGTATATTTGCAAGTTTGCCTGTATGACTGGCTTTTTTTTGTCGTCGACGTGTATGAAATCCTCGTAACCTCAGGCGTACTTACAACATGTGTATATATATATATATATATATGTATATATATAAAATTCGCCCTCAACGCATAAAAACATCTTTATCGCGTGATTAAGTAAACAATCTTTGTACAATCAATTGATGGGTTGTAAATTTAAAGGGTCTAAATGCCAATTTTATTATTTAGAGATATAACAGAAAAACATTATAAAATAAACAACTCAATGAAATAATTATTTATTTATACTTAATTCAATTGAACACATATCTAAATTTCAAAACAAAAATGCACTTGGATCCATTTGGATATATTATTAGCCTTGGCACTTAGATCGTATTTTCGTAAAAACATTAACTTTGGATTTTTTGGCAATTTAGACCCTTTAGACTTACAACCGTTCAATTGTATACACTCGATCGTTATCGAATCATTAGTTTTTATTATTTATTTCTATTGTACCAAATGAAACTCCGCGGGAAATAAAGATATACTTACGAAAAGTACTTTTAGTATTTTTTAAAACCATCATACACAAGTTAACTGTTAGTATTTAAAACCAACAGCATTCCAAGAGAAAAAAAAAATAACGGAAAAACAAACTAAACTGTCATATAATTTCGCTCTCTCGACATTTGTATACAAACTTACTTCACAAAATGTGTTTATCTTATTCTCTCGGCACCTACCCAGCAAAAAAAAGGGAAAAGAAAAAAGAGAAAAAAAAAGTGTTGAACTCAAAACCCTATCTTCTTCGCATTAGAACAAAAAATAAATAAATAAATAAATAAATAAAATAAATAAAAAAAAGGAGGGACTCAAAAGAGTAAAAAGAGAGAAAGAGAGACGAGCATAGATAAAAAGAGTAACAAAAGAAGAATGCGCGAAAGCAGCGACTAACTTCTCCACAAATTACATCGTCGGGTAATACACGGAACGTCAAAGCCGTGATATATACACACATACATATACACGAGCGGATGAGAAGGAAAGCGAGAAAGGAGAGAAAGAGAAGGAGAGAAGCAGCAAGAGTAGAGGCTAAGATAAAGCACAACACTCACGTACAGAGAGAGAGAGAGACCGAGAGAGAAAGAGAGAGAGAGAGAAAGGGAGAAGCAAAGGGGGAGGGAGGGGGAGCAACTCGCTCGCTCTCCTCGTGAGACATAAATTTTGGCGTTATCCTTATCAATTGAGCCCCAGAGCCCACGTAGTCGCACTAAAGCGCCGAAACACAGTCGGACTTTTAACGCCCGGAAAATCGAGCGTACCCCGAGCAGCTCTCTCTTCCCCTTTCCACCTTCGTCTCACGGTTATACTTCCCTTTCCTTTACTGGAATAAAAAATGAAAGAATGAAAAAAGATATCCGCGCGGAAACTCGAAACATTTATTTTCGGCTGCGATGATTAATGCGACGCGTTTTCTCCTTTCTATCTCTCTCTCTCTCTTTTTCCCTCTGCCTTAACGTTGAAAAAATCGCGGACTCTTCTTTTCTTTTTTTAATTTCAGGCATAAGCGTTCTGGTAATTAGAGGCCGAGTTTTTTCAACGATAACGTTAATACTTAACTTTATTTCTTTTTTTTTTTTTTTCCTTTTCGATGGTACATCCTCGACGATTATCCGCGTCATATAGTCATATTTTTTTCGTATTATATATACATACATGTACGAATATATATATAAACGTCGAAGATAAAATAAATTATAAAGAAATCCGGCGGACGAAATCGTCTACTCGGGGAGAAAAAGAGATGCGAGACGAGCGCACGCGAGCCGTGAATTTAGAGAGTTCAGTTGTTACTTTCGGTCAGACTTTCTTGTAGATTACACGTAAAAAATGGTTAATCTAGAAGTCTTACTCTATCTTGTTTTATATAGAACAATAAAATCTCTTTTGTTGTCTTGATATAGACTTTCCTTGGAAGTTATAGCTTCGTAATCATTTGTTTAGACGTAGTTTCGAAAAAAGTTAATTCATTATGCGTATACAAAGAATACTGTAGTTTTACAATTGTATAAAAAAAAGCAAAGAAATCAAAGCTTTAACAATTTAACTACAACATAAAGCTTCAATAATTTTTTAAATTATTGCAGAGATAAAACCGAACGATTAATTACAAAGTTTTTTAAACGTAAAATCATCCTTTCACTAATTCTTCTCCCTCCATCTTTCTACGTCTCTCTCTCTCTCTCTCTCTCTCTATGAGAGCTAAACAAGTAAGCGAAGCGGGTTTCCGGCCGAGAAAATCCAGCTTATACGCCTATGAATCAAGCTCACGTAATGTCGAATTTAAGCAACGGCAACGCGACCCTCGTCGTCATCGTAAAACCAGCCGATCCCTCCCGCCAGTCGACTCGAATGTACAAAGACAATTGTCCCGTGTCCATAAACTCACCCGCGCGTCATTCTGCTACGTTAAGTCCTAGTCGTAAGGAATGAAATAGATATAATCAAGTTGACGTTGTATGAATTTTCATTAAAGCGTAAGATATGTTTGTATTTTTTGCAAAAAACTAGTTATTTTAATTCTGTTTTTAAAAGGTTAAGAAATATTTGTAATTGTTTTCCTTTTGTTAAAGGAAATGAGATTTAATTTTTTCTGGATTTTATGAATATGTCGAGAATTTTCTAAATGACATAAATGAAAAAAGAAGAAAATAGCCTATTTTCATAACAATTTAAATAAATCAAACTACTCACGAAGCGGACGCAATATAACAAAAGAATAAAAAAGGAAGCCATCACGAGCCATTTTAAAAACCTTAGAAGCTCAAGGTACTCGAGTATATACTTATATATATGTACGAGGTAAAAGCTCACCGCTAAAGTTGCGTTTTCTTCTAGAGCTTCGCCACGAGAAAGGGAGAATGAGAAGACGAAAAGAAGATAGCAGAGCGAACGCACAGAAGAAAAGCAAAAATGGCGACGAGGAGAACGACAACGACGAAGAAGACTCGCTGAATAGACGACGCAGGACAAATGATATAAAATTTCTTCGCTGAAAGATGTTCCTAATAAAATGGACGGTCGTTTCGTCTCTTCTCTCTCTCTCTTTCTCTCTCTCTCTCTACCTTTTCTTCTATTCCTCTTATACCATTCCTCTGGGAGACATGCGTGAGTATGTGTGTGTCTACGAAGGAAAGATGTGCGGTGGCTACTTGACGACCTCCACCTCCGCCTTCTCAGGAAAAGGCTTTCCCTTCAACCGGACGCAAACCCGAGCGAGCCCCCTAAAGCTTTTCCACCATTTCTCTCTCTCTCTCTCTCTTTTTCTCTTTCACTCTTTCCAGTGGGATCTTTTATGTAAGGTATTTTCTTAAAATTTATCCCCTCGCTTTTTTCCGTGTCCTCCTATTTCTTCTTCCCCCTTTCTTTTTCTTTTCGCTTCCTTCCTTCCGCCCAAAGGTGAAAATTTTTTTTTCTACCACGAAAAAATGAGTTTGTATAAATTTATAAGGGGAGTTTCAATTTATAACATTGTTTTAAGTAGAAGGAATTTACGAATTTTTTAAATACATTTATCGGTGATGGATTTCTACGTAATTTCTAAAGCTCGTGAAATTTTTTGAAAAATTTTTTATCCATTTTAGGGTTAACAAACGTTATCCAGACAATTAAAAAACCAATGAGTTTCAGAATAAGTTGGGAACACAGGAGGAGACTTAATTTGCCGTTACTCAGCAAAGTATCGGATAAAGCTTTCAATACGATTTAATTGACTTAGGGTGCTATAGAAGCCTTATAGAAGATAACTTGGAGAGTTCGTAACATTCTTAGCTATTCGTTTCGTATAATCGCTGTTGACTGCTGATCCAACATTTTAACGTCATGATTTTTTTTTATTCAATGGAACTTAACTCATCAGAAAAAATCGTGAACAATTGAAATTTTTAATATATTTACATTCGTCATTTCTTAATAAATGTTGTATATTTAAAAGATAAATTATTTTTTCTAATTATTATTTTCATAATCTAATGATAATCGTACTAGATGTAAACAAAACGTAATCTTTGTCATCGCAAAATTCAAAATTTAAAAATTCAGAGAAAATACATCACACTTGGAAGGAAAACTCAAGACAAATGCAACAAAAAAAAATCTCAAGTTCAACGCATGTTGGATATAACCTATTACCGTTTTGCACACTCGCAATCGTATACATTCACACACGTCACGCTTACATATAGACGTGTGCTCACACCATAGACATTTTTTCATCGAAAAAAAAAAAAAAAAAAAAAAAAAAAAAAAAAAAAAAAAAAAACGCCACGACAGCCACGGGAAAGTTTTTCTTTTCAATGTACACAAGCAGCCTGCTTACACACAGGCGCGTCCCTTTGAGTTGAAAAAAAAACATCCCGTAAGCAGAGCTCTCGACATTTACCGTCGCACCCGTGAAAATTATCGTAAACCACTGAACGTCGACGCGCCTCCATTTTTTTTTTTTTTTTTTTGTTTCCTATTTTTCCACTTACTTCTTTCACTCTTGACGCACCTTTCACGGTCTCGCTTTGATTCTCGGGCTTCTTTATGCCGAGCGACTTTGGCCTCTTGATATTAACGCCGATGCGCGACAAACGCGACACACACGTAAGTAAAATACTCGCTGGGATTTTGAAAAAGATCGCGGGGAGAGGAAAAAATTTTAAGTCTTTTTGAAGATTTTTTTCACGGTGTCTTTGATGTTGTAGCGCGTTAGATTTGTTATTGTTTTGCAAGCTCTTAGATTACAGTTTGTTAATTTTTTAATTTATTTCTTGTGTAACTTTGAAATTTTTTGGTTACGTACAAGAGAAAGAGAAAATTTTTATATTTTTTAAGACTCTAGAGTTGTATAAAAACTTTGGTTTTAATGAGTTTTATTTTTATGGGAATTTGCAGTCAAAGCAGGAACAGAAATATTGAAAATCTGTTCTTAAGGCCTAAATTTACTTGAATTATATAATTCGATCAATATGAGATCGCTCATAAGATGTTTACAATGTTTAAATTTCAATTACAATCCTTCAAGAAATATAATTAAAAAAAATTGAATTCAAGTTAAATTTACTAACATAATCATACTAATTATTGTGTTTGAAATTTACTTTTAACATTACCTATTTCAGATGTCATGTTATTGAATTTGTAGAATAAACATATAAATGAAACAAATTGTTCAGCAATGAATGGCTTACCTAAAACAAATAAAAAAATTTCAAATTAATTGACATACTATTTCTAGTAACTAAATTGTAATTATATAGATGTACATTTACTCGTATGTTTAAAAAATTTGATTTTGCTATTATATATTGTCAAATAAAATTATGTTATAATATAAATATGTAAACATTTTACAGATATTTAAAATTAAAAACAAAAAAAAATTGTAAAAGTAATTTCCATCATTCAATCTAAACAATTATTTTATTTTTTTGCAGAAAATAATATGAAAAATCACATTAAAATAATTCTTATTCAACCTTCTTTTTTCAATAAGAAAACTTAAAATCAAAATTTTTAAACAAAATCAACTCCTCTATTTCTACAACGGAAGTCTACCGAAAGTGCAGGTTCGGTGTATACATTTTCCGCGATCGTCATTTCACCGCAAAGCGCAATCTCGCTATACCAGAAGGAAGAAGCTCCTTCGTAAAGAGAGAAAAAAGAAAATAAATAAAAAAAAAAAAAATTGCTCTCTCACTCAGATGTCTCTGAATAATGCGAATATGATCAAAGCCTCGCGAAATAAAGCATCCACCGACTGTGTTAGACTCGTTCGCGAGTCTCTCGCATTAGTTCATGCGAGAATTTTTTTTTTTTTTTCTTACTTCCTCGCGTGCGGAGAATACATGATAAGAAGAACGTAAGATATCGCGAGTACAATTGTCGAGAGAAAGAAAAAGAGTCGAGGATCGAGGGAAAGTTGATTTAACGCGCGTTGAACAATTTTAAGGGTCTTGGAAAGTACAAATCCGTGAGATTGTTTTGATTTAATGGTGTAAGTTTTCCTCGATCATTTAATTTAAACACAATATTTTTTTTTTCTATTTTGCTCTCCTTCTTATTATATTATATGTTATATATTTTTTTGTTTGTACATTGTTACTTATTTTTCGTTTTATTTCTTTGCTGCTATAAAATAAACGAGTATGTAACGAGTTATTACTATACCAAATTTTTTATTTAATTATAATAAATCAAGATTAATAAGAGATCGTTTTTAACATTCATATTACATTTACAATGTACCCGTATGTTTAAAATTTGCTTTTGCGCTATTAAATAGAAAATATTGATGGACCTCGATTATTTTCACCTTAACGCTGCGTAAATACTAGTATTCCAGGGTAAATTTAAACTAAATCTGTTCTCCTCTACACTTGTATTATATTCTACGCGTATCGATATTGATTTGGTAATAAAAAGCAAGAAAAAAAAGACGAACTGACCGTCGAATCAAAATAAACCATCCGTAGGAAAATTCGACACTGGCAGTCGTTCGCAAGAGAAAGAGAAAGAGAGAAAGAGAGAGAGAGAGAGAGGGAGAGAGAGAACGAGAGAAAGCAACAAAGCAAAGACGATGAAGTGAGCGGTTGCTGCTGTTGCTGTTGCTGCGTCGGCAGCAACCTCTGTAAGGAACGCAGACTAGGCGAGAGGAGGGTATTACACTATCGCACCCCTCGCGCCCTTCATCCCATTCCTACTGCCTACGGGATCTCCTTGCCGTAGTCGATCTTGCGGAACATTTTAATGACAGCTTACGGAGCTCTCGCGCGTTTAAACTCCTCCGAGCTTTCCTCTCTTTTTCTCTCTCTCTTTCTTTCTCTCTCTCTCTCTCTCTCTCTCTCTCTCTCTCTCTCTCTCTCTCTTTCTCTTTCTCGCTTAGATGTGAGTGTGTACGCGAAGGATGTGGGTGAGTAAGTTGGCGAAGGCTAGAAATGCAACGTTCGATGAAACGAGCTCCACGAGCCTGGTTAAAATCTCCTTTGACGTTGACTTTGCTTAGCGCGAGGGCATATTTTTTACTTACTTTTTTTACTTAGCTTGCGTTTGAATTTTCCTTTTTTTTTCTTTTTTTTTTTTATTCTTTCGTAGCCGTTGGTTTTTTGAATCAAAGGTGTTTTTAAGGTGGGTTTCTTACAAAATCTGCATTAATAACTATTGCACATGTAAAAGATGACAGATACATAAGTATCATATTTACGTCTATGAAAATAATGGTTGAATATTTTTTGCATGAGCAAACGATTTAAGCTATTCTTATTGTCAATCATATTATTTCAAGAAATTACGAATAATATTATTTTCTTTCACCTATTTTTTCATATAACTGGAGTCAAATTAAAGAATTTTTTTTCATTCAAGAACTTAACTATAAAAACACTTTTTCTTTACACCTCGGTTTGATTAACTTTTTGACCCGTTAATTAACAAAAACATAAAAGATGTAGCACGAGTAACAACAACAGAAAAAAAAAACGGAATATAAAAAAATGAAATAATGACAAGTTTAACGCGCGCGTCACGCAAAGTTAAGGCTAAGTAACTTTAATGGCGCAAAAACCAAACGTGGTTGGTTTGCGAGTCAAACTTATCCGGACGCACTTCGAGCATACGACTGCCTCCTATTACCGCTAAGTTGCAGCGTGTATCTGTGTGCGAACCCGATGATGGAAGGAGGATAAGTTACGAAAGAAAAAATATTTACACTTTACGTGGCATAAGATATAATTTAATTATGCGTATTTCGTTATTTATAAAATTATATTAATATAAAGAAAAAAAAAATAAATAAATGAATAAAGTCATTACTGCACGGCTATTTTTAACTTTTTCAAACATTTTTTTTATCAATAATAACGATATAATGAATAAAAATATTATAGTAGTTCCGATATCGATTATAATCGTTCCACATAGCGATGATTCACATCGGTCATATATTAACATCAACCAAATAATTCTTTTTAAATCAATCGTTTATTCGATACCTTTTTACTTTTTTATCGTTTTCCTCGAAATTTTTCTCGACGATTCACGGGAATGGCAAACGCACGCCTCCTATTTATGCAAATGGGGCCAACTGTACCGCGATGTTTACTTTTTTGCAAATCTAATTTCGTGGCTGCTTCGCATGCGAAAGGAAAGGAAGGATTTTGGAATAGAAGAGACACAGGATGGGCAAATTTTCCGGCAATCCTTTACGATCCGTCGCTTTGGGAGGCAACAAGGCCGTGTCCCTATTTCTTTTCGATAAAGGAAACTACGTTATTTTGTAACATTTTTTAGAGAGTAAAAAACTTGTGACAGCGACATTCTCATGCACAATGCGATTCTTTGTAGTTCTACACTTAACAATATGAAGATCTACGTATACAATGTGAAGAAGAAATAAAATTAAGTGAAAGAAAAAATAAAACTGGGAAAAAGCTGAATATTTAAAAAGCAATATATACATATACATATATGTAAGGAAAATTGCAAAGAAATTTTCAGACTTTGAGACTTTGATTAAAAAAATTTTTCAGTAATTTACTCGATTTTTTTTACTAATTATGAAACAAGCTTACAATTCTTACGTATAACAAGTTACTTTTGACGTTTCCTTACGGCAGTTCGCTCCGTCGGCCGGATACATATTCTGCCATATACGAGTATATATGACACTCGTTACAAAAGGGTTAAGGATTGTTAGGTAAAAATTATTTAAATAATTTAATTGCAATTTAATTCTTTTTCCAATTACTCATTAATTAAGCAAAATCGAAAATTTTAAGGTTATTTTAATTACAAATTTACATTCTCTGTCTAATTAAAATGCAAAATGAATTAAAACTCATTTTCCATTTTTAAGAAAACTTCATTTTGAAAATCGAAAAATATGAAAAATGAAAATAGAACTTTGATAAAATCGTTATTTTTATTTTTCAAATTACAGAAACTATTATTATAAAAAAAATAATAAATTTAACATTATTGAAGAATGATCGAATAATATTCAACACATTAAAATATTACGAATTTAATGTCAAATATACGCAGTAACCACTTTTTTAAATAAATCTCATAAATTTTCAATCGAGCATTTTTAATGCATTACAATTATTCTTAGGAGTAAGCAATGACGAATTAATTCTTCCGAATGTGCCGGGATCAAGATACCCAGTAATAGTGATGAATAGTAATGTGGACTATGCATATCAAGCCGGAACCAATAGCTTGCGCCAAAAGAGAAAACAATTCGTGTTACTGGACGCGTGGAAAATTAATGGGCGGTTGTAACTCTGTCTATACTGTGTGATACGTTCGAGATACTAAACAAGACAATCATAATGGAAACAATTTATGCGTAATGCTGTGAAACGAAATTATTAAGTTATATTATAATTATTACAAGCTGAAAGAATTAATATTTATTGGTGAAAATTACTGATTCATTATTGATACGAGTGATTTTGTTTTAATGTTAATAATGTATAAGCTATTTAAAAAAAAAATTTCGAAGAATAAAAATCATTTTGGTTGAGGATACTTATGAAGGATCGCTGAAAGGATCCAGAATACTGGAATATTTCTTCAAACTCGATATAAAACTTGGCCGGGTATTCATGACATTCAAATAGGTATGCTTGGATTGCCGCAAACGGCAAAGTATACCGGAGAATTTTTATCTTACATACCTTGTGCATATCGCGATAAAGTAACAGTTTATAGTATTTTATTGAATTGTCGAAGTCAAGGAATAAGAACATTAAATGAAATAGATTGTATTCAAAAGCATTTGTTGATTTAAGCAAATAATTTGACTCAATCTGTAATGATTTAAATAAAATAGTATACTAGGAGTTACGAAACAGAGCTCAAACATCATTTTAAATTGTTTTTTAATTAGAAATCTCAAAATTACTTTGAACAAGATACTAGCAAAATATAAGTAGATTATAGTATGTGATCTTGATTAATGCTGTTGGTACTTGGGATCGAAATAGATCCGAAAGATAATTCCAAAACTCTCCTAGTTTTAATTTTCAAAGTTTATGGTACCAATGGATTGTCTTCGAAAAGTATTCAGTTTATGAGAGGATTCACCAACGCACTAATAGTTATGATTGCTAAAAAAGCGAGTAACTTGACAAAATAAGAATGGTTGAATGCAAGTAATTATAATTAAAAACAAAATGGCAAAAAGTCCCGAAATTTTTATACGAAAATTTCACTTTCCTCTTTTCTTTAAAAAATGGTATCGACTTCAGGACTTTCGTGTACGATGAAACACCTTTTCGACGCAAAATAGAAAAAAAATAAAAAATAAAAACAAAGAAGACAGGATGTACATACACAAAGAAAGCTCGTAAACAAAAGCAAAGAAATAAGAGAGGACGCATAAATTACGCATCCACGAGAGCACGGGCCGCGACAGCTTTATCGTTTTCGCTGAGCGTCGTCGTGTCATTGTCGGCTGCGCCGTCAGCTTGTGCCTTTCCATCTTCTCTACTCATAATCCATAAATCCTTGAGAAGTAAGCGTCAGGCGTTCGAGAACCAAGCGAAAAAGGAAGGCGAAAAAGAGAGAGAGAGAGAGAGAGAGAGAGAGAGAGAGAGAGAGAGAGAGAGGAAAAGGGAGAGAAAGAGAGAGGAAGAGGGAGAGAGGGATGGTCGTTGGTTTTCTCAATTTCGCCACCAGCTAGAGCCAGAGTTGCCTTTGTTCGCGTCCATTTTTCTTCTTTGTCTCAAGCGCCGTCGTCGACTTACTTATCGCACCGCCGAAAGAAAAGAATCGAGAGAGAGAGAGAGAGAGAGAGAGAGGGGAGGAAGAGGGTTGAAAAACCGCAACAACCGCTGCTTTCTTTCTTTTTTTTCTCTCTTCCTCCCTCTCTCAATTTCTCTCTTGCATGCTTGCGCTCGTATTGTATTGCGCGCCAACGCGGTTAGAGCGTCGTGTTACACAATGCGCGCCTTCGTTTTCCTTCCTCCTTTTTTTTCGTCTCTTTTTCGTTTTTAATTAAGAAAGGCCGTACCGAAGAGCGAGAGAAGGAGGATGAGAGCCTCGAAATAATAATCGGGAAACGCGTCGGCATCTCACGCGGAAGAAGGCGAGAGAAGGGGGAAAGAAGAAAAGAGAGAGAGAGAACAAAACTATTTTGTGAAGAGCTCTAAGCATTAAGTGGAGCGATGAAAGCTTCGTTTTCTTTTCTATTTTTTTTTTTTCTCCGTACCTTCGTAGCTCCTCGTCACAGTGCTGCGGTAGCACTGGGATACATAAAAATACGATTTTCATCCGATTCTTAAATTCCGCTTTGGATTAAATTAAAAAACATTCTTCTATTAAGATAAGGCTTTCATTTTGCTGAAAAATGTATTTCGAAGTATAGGTAATAGGATACATTTAAATTATAAAAAATAAGTATTTTAAAATGTATCTGAGAATTGTACAATTTATACTAAAACCGTTATATTTTTAACCAAATTCAACAATGATGTTACGTCCATGAACACGATCAAAATTTTTTTTTTTTCTCTTCCTCTTTTCAATTCACGACAACTCTCTCTACATGGAAAATTTTACAATGGAGAGTTATCCCTATTTTCTCTCTGCAGGCTAAAAATAGACGTGTACATGTCTGCTGCAGAGCCGAAGCAACGAGTGTAGGGAAGGACTAAGGATAAATAAATGCATTTTTCCTTTTCTTTCTTTTAAAATTCAAATTTATTTATGCCAATTATTGAACCTTTTAACAATTTAATGCCTTCCGAATATTTTACGTATTTTAATATAATAAGAATGTAATTAATTCTTTTTATAATGAATTATAATTTTACAAAAATATATTATAATTCGAAATATAAAATATATAAAAAAATATAATTAAATTTGAGTATTTACAATATAAGAATATATTGTTATAATTATAAAACATTATTAATATTAATACTAAATTGAATTAGAAACTAATTTTATTATATATAATTTTTTCAACTTAGGTTTATTACAGTTTACTATTATTTATTTATTTTTAATTATATCGATTTTGTTATTTTATTATTGTTATTAACTTTAATTTTTAATATACTTTTAATTTTAAGTACAAGTTTAAGATTACTTTTAGGACAATTTTTTCGTAGTTAATTATATATATATATATATATATATATATATATATATATATATATATATATATATATATATATATATATATATATATATATATATATTTATTAATATTTCGCCATTATTAATATTAATAATAATACTAAATGAGTTATTATTATATTTAGTTTTAGTTATTTTTTTCTAATTGATTTTAAGTAATATTTTAGTTAATTTTAATTTTACAACAGTTTTATAATTTTTATACGATAACTTAATTTTATATATTGTTATTTATAATTATAAAATACTTGCGTTTAAGTTTTTAGAAATATTTTAGTTTATATTTTAAGCTAAGGAAGGGAAAACGCATGAGCGGGAGAAGTCCCAAGCATATGCATATATCCCTTCACTGCATATCATGCTTTCTTTCTTCGACGCGTTGTACGTACGATGCGAGGGCGTAACATTCTTTCCGTCCGCGTTGAGCAATACTAGAATTTTAAGGTCAGTATTCGAATTAGAGAGGAAAGTGATTTTTTATTTGACGTTAACTGTCCCCTCCGTATTTCTATCTCCTATCTGCGTCTTTCTAACGGGTCTTATGGGCCGATTTTTGTATAAAATGGACGAGTTTCTGTAAATCGACAGCAGTTCTAACAAGCTCTAGCTCGAGACCTTTGCTCTTTTCGTCCCGAGCAGCCTTTGTGCACTCGATCGAGTTTTGTTACCGAACTTTAAAATAAAACGCTTAAAAGAAATTTTTCTCTATTTTTCTTTTTCTAGTTCAAATTTTTAAAGTTCTATTTTTCTTTCAAATTCAAAATTTCAACAATCTCTGGATTCAAATTTTTCTAAATTCAATTTTAATGTAAAATTTTTCTAAGTACAATTTTAACGTGAAATTTTTCCAAACTCGATTCTACACTTTTCAAAATTTCTAAATTCCAAAAACCTTGGTGTATCCTCCCAACCCTTCCTTGAGATTGAGTTTGTTGTGTCCCTGCTAGACTTCGGTCTAGTTGTATGCAAGCGGTGGTTACATTCCATCTTCCTATTTTAGAAGTAATGCAGCTTTGTCCCTGCTAGACTTCGATCTTATTGTGTGTAAGCTATTATCTTACTCCGTAACGTTAGTTACAACCTTATCCATAAGACAGTGCGCTTTTTTCAGCCAGACTCTTCGATTCTGTGTAAGCGGCTGCCTATTTTCCTCTTACTCCTCATGCTTCGATCTCTTTTTTTATTGCACACGTCTTCAAAGCATCTACAATTGGCGAGGTAAGTAAGAGAAAGAAATCGCCGATATCGGCGCGGTCAACGCCGCACAGAAACGCACGGAGCGCCGCCTGACCGACGAGTAGCGCTTGCAAAGGCAGCGTTAGTTTTAGGCTCGGGTTTTTTTTTTTTTTTTTTGCATAGTTTTTTTTACTCTACGCGTTCACGAAAAAAAACTCGTTAAGAAAATTTTAGTTTTCATTAAACCGCCGACATTGTCACTTTGTTTAGCTAGTCCGAAATATTGCGAAAAATCGTAGGTTTAAACACTACGCGTTTATCCAATTTAGTTATCGTAAATTCAAGCGAGTGCAGTTTCAAATTAAATGCGTGACGTGATAGTGTTCTGTGCACTATCTCGGACGTAACAATAAAATAATAAAAATAAAAAATTTTTTTTTTAAATTAATTTACAATTTTAAAAATTACATAAAACATATTTTTATACGTAGTCATGAGCTTTGAATTTCAATAATTTAAAAACATGCAAAGCAATCTCGGAATCGAACGAATTCCTTCAGCATCATCAGCATATTCGATATCCAATAACGCATAAAACCAAAGGACGAATATCATCCTACACGTTTCCATGCAAAAAAGATTGAACGACGTTATGTTGACTTTACACCTTTCTTCCCCTCTCCTTTTCATCTCTTCTGAAATATAAATCGCCGATCATTTCAACCCTCAAGATATTGGCACAATAAGAATCGGGATCAACGCTTATTTCTCCTCAACGCATGAATAAGTTTGCACCTTTGGCCCCAAATCAACTGGATAACATCACATGAAACAGAAAAAAAAAAGGAAAAAAAATAAAATAAGAAGTTGCGCGGTTTTCCATTCGGAATAAAAGACCGTAATATTGGCGTGTTATGTTACGCGCAGCTTTTACGGCCGAGTTTACGTGACTCCGAAAAAAAAGAGAAAAAGAGAGAGCGAGAGAGACTTAAATAGAACTCGCGACTTGATACACTGTGCGCTGCCATTTTACGGTCGGAGAAATATAAAAACGTGTGTCCTTTTTTTTAAGCGTGCAGCAAAATTTCTGTCGCTAGAATTGCCACTAAATGCAAAAGAATAGAGTATAGAAAGAAAGGAAAGATTTTGAATTTATTTTGATGTGAAAACTAATGCGATAAGATATGAGGAGGTCATAAAAGAGAAAAACGAGGTCAATGGGTATGCTGTTGTGTATTTGCATTATGCTGATATCTCACAGTAAACAAACGGAGCCAATTTATCTGTTTTGAAATGAGACACTTTTATTTTTTATGATTGACTTTATGATTGCATTGATACACCGATAGAAAAAATAACTTATATCAAGAAACATTTTCTCTTTATAATGGCTTTCTTGTTTCAAATTATTCTGTTTTTTTTTAATTCAAGAAATTAACTTTCCCTTGAAGAAACTAAAATTTCTTCATCCGAAGGCTTGATTCTTCAACGAAGCATTTTTTTCTTGAATTGTATTTAATATTTTCCAAACAAGATAAATAAATATTGGTCTCAAGAAAATATGGATTTGAGCGACGACATTTTGATTGGGAATAATCGATAAATTAAATAGAATAATGTAATACGAAGGTGGGTGATAAGTTTCCGGCCAGAGCTAGAGATGGCGCCAGCAGATCAAGTGTTTGGCTTGCATTCTGTAGCCCGACATCTCACTAGCTTATATATAAATTTTCAGGTCGATTGCTCTGTTAGTGCGGTTATCAAATACTTCCATTTAAATGGCCTAAAACCATTACAAATTAAAAAAGAGCTGGATTCCACACTGAAAGATTCTTCTTCCTCATATTCAATGATTAAACAGTATGTTTCTGAATTTAAGAAGTGTCACACGAGCACTTCTGACGAAACAGTTTAGGACGCCCTGTTGAGGTTATAACTCCTGAAATGATTGAAAAAATTCATAAAATTGTGATGGAGGATCGCAGATTAGAAGTAAAGGAGATAGCTGAGGCTACTAAGATGTCAACTGAACGTGTATGCAATATTTTACATGAATATTTAAGGATGGAGAAGCTCTGTGCTAGTTATGTGCCGTATATGCTAACGGTCGTTCAAAAATTCAAACGGAAAACTATTTCAATAAAAAATTTGGCGCTGTACAAGCAAAATTCTAGCGATTTTTTGTGTTGTTTTATAACTTTACATGAAATTTGGATTCCCCACTACACTCATGAAAGTGAACAACAGTCGAAGAAATAGATGGGACCAGATGAACCAACCCTAAAGACAAAAACAATTTTATCAGCGAATAAGGTTATGGCGACTGTTTTTGGAATGAGCAAGGAATTGTTTTTATTGTTTACCTGGAAAAAGGTAAAACCAACACTGATAAATACTATGCAGAGTTATTAAAGCGTTTGAAGAACTAAGTCAAAAATAAACGACCTCACTTGGCGAAGAAAAAATTTTGTTTTACCATGACAACGCACCTCTCCATTCGTCGGTTGTTGCGATGACTAAAATCAACGAATTGAAGTTTGAACTGTTACCCCAACCACCATGTTCACTAGATTTATGATATATTGATGACCGCTCGCTTCTCTGACTTTTCCATTTTCACGTAAGCAATTGAGGCTTCTTGTTCAATCAGCTCTCAAATGTAGACTAACGGAGTAATCAATCTAAAAATTTATCTATAAACTAGTAAGATATTGGACTACAGAATACAAGCCAAACACTTGACCTGCTGGCGTTATCTAAAGGTTCGCAAACTTTTCATCCCATCCTCGTACTTTTATAAACTTTTACTCTCAAATTCTCATATAGGAAAATATAATCTGTAGCCATCTAGTAGGTATACCTCTTGTGATAAGAAAAAAATATTTTTCTTTATAATGATTTTTTTTATTAAAAAAATTTTTAATAATAGAATCAACATTGGCACGGCAAAATTAAAGTGTAAGTTTAAATATTTTCAAAATAACTTTAAAATTGTCATTTTTTCGCATTGATTCCATCCAAGCATCTCAGAGGGAAAAATCACTCGACAGACTTGCCTTCGGCATCAAGTTTCCACAATTTCTCTTCCTCAAACGCAACACGCGCGTATCGTTAACCTCAAGCTTTTCGCTCGAGGTGAGCATGTAAAGCGCGGACAGCGTAACGGTGCGTAGTTATGATTTTCACTTCCTCCTACTCGCGCGCGCGACGTCTTTGTTCGCACGAGTTTCCGCGCGCGTGCGTTTTGGCCTGCTTCGACTCACTCTCTCTTTCTCTCTTTGCATCTCGTTTGTGAGCTTTAACGGTGAGTCGCTTCTCTTTATCGTTACTGCTGCCGGTTTTGCTGCTGCTTTGTGCTTGTTATCGTATTTGTTTTGTTCTCCGTTCGAGACTTCTTGGTGAAGCGAGTGAATTGTGAATGTATAATAGGTGAAGTCGCTTTGTACGGTGAGTTAGTGGTTTTGTGTGCATGAATGACTAACGGTGTGATTTTTTTCCTTTTTTAATGTTTTATTTTATTTTATTTATTTTTTTTTTTTTTTGCAATGAAAATGCCATTGATTTAATTAGGCGAATAATGTTATTTTCTAATTTGAAATTGGTAATACAAACATTTTTTACTATCTCTTAATTATTAAATCGTTGAAGTAAAATGAAAACTTTAAAATAATTTATAAAACCATGAAATGTCAACTAGAAGATGTTTTCTAGTGTACTATGGCAAATCTTACGTCTTCGTAAGAAAACCTTTCGGCAATCGAGGGTTAATATTCAGTTTGTTTTTACTTAAAAATAATAAAGAAAAATTACAAAATATTAAATTACTAAAGCACTTGTCTATTAAACTTTTTTTTTTTAATTAAGCTAACACATAACGAGCATAGGTAGATTTGAAATTTTTCAAAATAAAACGTAATTGTATACATATTCCGAAAAATATTGCATTACATACACCTATCGGATTCTCCTTCCATAAAAGGTGCAGTCAAAACTTCATGCTTCATTTCTAAAAAAAAAATATCATTTCCCCCTTTTTTTTTTTAAATGCAGATCGAGAAACAGATCCATCGATCCGTCTGTATATGCATTTCGCAATACCGACGGATAGTCTATTTCTCTTCGCTTCTTTTCCAATCCATTCTCTTTCTCTCCGTATCGAACTTCCCGCATTTCGCTCGACGAAAAGTTTCGGCTAGAGAAAGAGAGAGAAAGAGAGAGAAAGAGAGAAAGAAAGAAAGAGAGAGAGAGAGAGAGAGAGAGAGAGAGAGGAAAAGAAAGAGGGAGAGAGAAAGAGAGAGAGAGAGAGAGAGAGAGAGAGAGAGAGAGAGAGAGAGAGAGAGAGAGAGAGAGAGAGAGAGAGAGAGGGAAAGAAAGTGGGAGAGAGAAAGAGAGAGAGAGAGAGTAAGAGAGAACGTCTCTCGTTCGAGTGAGGGATAACTTCTTTCTCTTTCTCTCTGAAACTTTACTCCCGCCATTATTCAAGGATTGACAGCTAACATATCACACAGACGAGCGCTCGTGGTGCTTGTTTGTGTGCATTGACGTTTTCAAAGGAACAACGTTGTGGCTCTATCGGCGGCTCGGAAGAAATGTGCCGTTACTGTGTTGCTGCTGGTGTCAATTTATTTGATTGCGATCTCACTCTCTCTCTCTCTCTCTCTCTCTTTCTTTCCCTCTTGCTTCCTCATGCGAGTAGCTTACTTCGAGACGTATTGTTTTGTATATGTATATACATAAATATATATATATGTATACATATGCATGGAATTTAAAAAAGTTGGCTTTGATACAAATTTTTGAAGACCAAAGTTACGTGCATCAAAACATTCGACGATAGTTTGTTTATTGTCGTGAGACATTAAAATTATGTTTCTCGTGATATGATAATACTGTGATTGAAGAGTCAAGTTTATTTATTTTATAAATTTTAGAATCGTAAATATGTAGACATGTGCACGATATTCTATAGTTTCACGAAGTGAATTTTTCTCTTGATAAAACATTTGTCGATAAAAAATGGTAAAAGAGCTTTTTAATCGTAAAATTATATTATAATATATTTTCGAATATTTTTTGCTTCAAATTTTTAAATAATTAAATTATACATACAAAATGAATATTTAAATTTTACATTGTTTGAATGAAATAAAACTTGTCTAATTTTTTCTTTATGCATTATGTATCTAAACGTTGAATAATAACTGTCACAAGGAAACCACAATTATTTGAGGGCATTTAGAACAGATACATTTACAAGACTGTTCACCTTCCGTCTAAATTATAAGAAAAAAAAAAGACAAACGAAAGAAAACAAAAATTTTCCTCGCTGTGCTTATTTCCGTTGAAAAATAAAGGTATCGAAAAAATAAAGAAAATAAAACACAAAGAAAAAAGATACGAATTTCCCTCGTGTTATGTTTTCGTCCTCCGTCATTGGAGTTTAACGAGGAACGAATTCTTCGTTATCTTGTACGTCACTTGCGTTATTCTATTTCTCTCCCTCTATATATATTACTCGTCTTCGTATCTCTGTGCAAACACTTGTATGCATCGAGTTCCAGCTTGCACCAGGACACGATAACGGCGAGTTTTTCCTCTTGGTGCGTCGTCTCGTCTTCTTCGTTATCGTCTCTCTGGGTACGGAAGAAATGCCCGAGGAATTTTCTTGCACTTCCGTGGACACCGGCGCGAAATTAATCGCTCGAGCTTCAATGTCACCGTTGCTTCGTTTCTCGTTTATTTATTGCTTTTGGTTTTTCAAGGTATATTCTATTTTTATTTTTTTTTTTTTATTTTTGGTTCTTGTTTGGCGTGAGATCTGATTTTGTGATTTGGTTTTTAGTTTTTGATTATTTTTTATTTAAAATGATTTGAACAACGCATAGTGTAGTAATTTAATATTAATCAATCAATCTCCGTAGGTTCTAAAAAATTTTATCTTAATAATTCTAAATTACAAATTAACAATTTATTATATCCTACATTATTATTCCTTTTTTCTTATGATAAGATTTATATTTAAGGGATGTGAAGTGTCGAGATGATGTATGCTATATTAAGCCTATTATTATCGTCACGAAATTAAAATTACCTAATATTATACACTTATTTATATATCACTCATGTATATGTGAAAAACTTTTCTAAAATTTAAAATAATTCTAATCATTATATAAATCAAATCAACAAAATCTCGCTAAAATTATAACAGTCAAATTAAAAGCACAAACCACCTTCTCTTTACCCTTTTTTCCTTATCTTGCATCATCGAAACATCCTAGGCCTTAGTTCTACATTAAACGGTCGTATAGTCACGTATACACAGACAGCAAGTGAAAAGGAGGAAAGAGGCGGTCAACTCTCTTTGCAATCCTGATGCGAAATACACGCGAAATACGGGGCGCTAAATTTCCAGCAGCAGTGTAACGTAGACGCCACACGATGAACTATATGTGCGCTCGCGCTATACGTTCAAGACGGATGTTTCGCGCCCGAGCGATTTGAGCTTGTATATATATAAAGCCCGCTGGTGACTCAGCATACAATTCCCGAGAAAGAGAGAATTAGCGCGGAGAATGAAAAGTGTATTCGAGCTACGGTAAATTTATGCATATAAGCACGTTTAAGAGATAAGAGATAAAAAGTCAAGTTACTTGGATATGGATGAGTTTGTAGATTCGAGCAATTGCTTTTTTTCCTTTTTTTATACATGTTTTAAATTTCTTGAGTTTTTATTTTATTCTTTAACGAAGGTTATATAAAAGTATTGAAGGTTGCAAAGACAAAGTCAAGTAAGAAATCAAATTAAAAAGTAGGTATTTTGAAAAACTTTCCATTAATCGTAGCATGTGAAAAATTTAAATATAAAAAAAAAAAAAAAAAAAAAGAATACAGGAGCGTAAATTATAATCGCAATTAGTCTCGTTTATCCAGTTTTATATTTAAATGCTCGGCTTGCACACGCGATAGTTTTATATGTTCCGTGAAAAAATAAAATTATTCTTGGTAATCTTTAAACGATCGTTTATCAGCACTTAAAGCGATCATTATTAATATCAAACGATTAATTATTGTTGAACACCCGTGCTTTTTCACATAACGCGCACTGGTATTAAAATTCAAGCTCGAACACGCGTACGCTGATTTTGTATACAATAATAACAGTAATCGAAGAAACGACGCTTTCCTCCATTAAAAATAAAAGCGTGCAATATATTACAGCCACCCTCTTTTTTATTTTTTTTTTAAATTTATTCACTTACACTCCTCTACTCGTAAATAACCTCAAAAGCCCTAACAACTTAGTACAGACGGAAAAAATCGCGGCTGAACGCGATAAAAAAAATTCTCTCGCGTTGGCAATGTGATAAATCATCGCCGAAAAAAGTATATAACTCGAGCGCACGCGCGATTTAAATTTGTGTTTTCTTTTTTCACGTACGTTAAATTTTACGTGTTCCCAGCGTGAGCTAAGTACGTTTTAAGATCATCGGCATGCGGAATGTTCGTTCGAGAAAGAATGGTTTGGGAGAGAACGGTGCAAAGACTATGCGGTTATCTATGAAAGGTGTGTGTGTGTGAGAGGGGGGGGGGGTATGCGAGCAAAAATTGTCGAGTGGTATTCGCTGTTTTAGAAAGTTTTTATGCGCGAGTTTTCGTTCTCCTAGCGGAAGAATTTACAAGGGTGGAATTTTATTCGAAGCTCTTTCCTTTCATTCGTACGTGGACATAATGCGTTATGAGCTGAGATAATTCGAAATTTGATTTAAATTTCCTTTATATTTTTCTATGATGTATAAAAGGTAATATTGTTAACAATAATTTTAAATCATTTACTCGTACAATCAAGTTCTTACAAAGCTATCATCCAATACTTTTGCCTAAATTTTTTTGCTTGCATAAAAACTCTCGTCAACATCTCTACTCCTCTCTTACGAAATTTACAACAACAAGATACAATAATCCCCAAGAGCTTGTCTCGAAGACTTTCATCTCCAAAATTCGCTCTGTCTATTTCTTTACACGCGCACACGCTAACACATATAGAGTAAAAGTGTGGCAGACCAAGACGACGCTACCTGAATATCAACGAGCGCTTCACGTGCGCGTGACCTTCAGACTAACGCCGCCGATCTCTATTGGCTCTCTTATTTTCGACTTTCTCGATTTTCTTGTTTTATTTTTTCATGAGAGTAAGATGTTGTAAAGTGAGAGAGGAGATGATTGGTGTCTATTGGATGTAGCAAATTGAATAAATGACTAAGTTATAGGGGAAATTGGATTGAAAGTTCTTCAAATATTTCTCTCTAACTTATTTATTTATCTATTTTTTTTTTTATTATTTTATTTAAAAAACCTATTTAATAATAAAACGAAAGCAACCAAAGTAAATTTCACTTTCCAAATCAATTCACGAACAATGCAAACTGCAGCTACAAGCGATAAAAAAAATTTTCAAATACAGCTATCCCCTTTTCGACCACACATCGATACACAGCATCAGCAGAGAGTGCGGGTAACGCATACACACGCTTGGCCACCGCAACCGCACATTAGCAGCGAAATCACGCATTCCGCGCGCGAGAGAGCCAGCGAGCGAGCGAGAGAGAGAGAAAGAGAGAGATGAGTGAAATTGCAGCTTTGTCGACAGCCGACGTCGCTTACTTTATTTGCGTGTATGCGCGCCTACATAATCGATGACGCACGCAGCCGTTCTTAATTGTTGGAGAATTAACGCAGCGGCTCCTCGTCGACGTCGTTTTCGTTGCTGCTGCTGTTGCTGCTACTGCAATTACACAATCGCTGATATCGTCGAACTACTCTACCTCTACGCCACGATTTGTTATGGGTTAAACGAGAGTTTCAGCTTACGGGTTAGCTGATGCTGTTGCTGCTTTTTGGTCGTTTGTTAGCGCAATGATTGAGAGAGAGAGAGAGAGAGAAATAGAGAGAGAGAGAGAGAGAACATGAACGGGTATGGGAATGTGGCTTTTGCTGATTAGATTGTTTGGCTTCGAATTTTGGGTGATGCGATGTTTAATTGTTGCTTACGTTTGCTGTATGATTGATTATTTTGCGGCCATTCGATTGATTCGTCAAATTTAAACGAATTTTATTGGAGAATAAGTAGAAATTTGCCGATTTAGTCAGACGAATGATGTAAGCAAACTAAAAAGTTACAAATATTTTGTGACAATCTAATTGTAACAATTATTTATCGTTAAAATTTTAATTAACTAACATTTTTAACATCTCTAAACAATAATAATTAATTTATAAATTAAAAAACATTTTATGACAAAATTATTAATAATCAATTGAGAAACAACATCGATTTTTAAAAGTTGATAAAATGATCATTTAAATGAATTAAAAATAAAAATTTTTTTCTCTTAAACATGAGTAGCAAAGCGTCAATTTTCAAAATATACATATACGAGTATGTTATACGCGGCCTCGCAGGCGAGCGGCACAGTTCCACAAAGTGGAGAACTTCACCCGATAACAATTCGTCCCGTCCGTCGCGCGTGTTTAATCTTTCGCTACAAAACAGCAGCAGCAACGAGAGAAGAACAGAGAGTGAGAGAGAGAGAGAGAGAGAGAGAGAGAGAGAGAGAGAGAGAAAGAGAGAGAGAGATTAAGAGAAAGAAGGCAACTCGAAAACGTTGAAAGAGAGCAAGAGAGAAAGGGAGATTCGTGCTTGCGCGCTTAGTTACATTTCCGCGCGGGTAAGCGTCATTACACAAAACACGCAAAAGTTTCCTCCTTTCGCGCAAATACATCAGCTCTCGACAATGGACCAGCCTTTCTCTCTCTCTCTCTGTCTCTCTTTCTCTCTCTTTCTCTTTGCTTCTCGTATCACAGCGCTCACACGCACATAGAGACGCGCGGAAATCGCGCGGTACCCAACAAAGCCATTGTATGTTCCCTTCTTCCCCTCTCCCCTCTCTGTCCCAATCTCGCAGTAACGTTCTTTCCTTCCGCACTCGCGCATATACACACGGGCGCGTGCGTTGCGTACGTTTACGCGATTCGTTTGCGCGTTGCGACATAACTCGATTGTACGTTAAAGAGAGAGAGAGAGAGAGAGAGAGAGCGCGTCGACGTTGCAGTTACGATCATTGCTGCTGGGTTGAGAATTACGCTGGTTACCTTTCTATCGAGATCGTTGGGCAAACGATATACTATACAACGCGTTCGCGCGCTAGTTAACCGCGAGCAAACCTCGATAACGCGATTCATGCCACGAGAATATCTATCGTCGTTCTTTGTGAGGACTTCGCTCGCTTTTTGAATGATACGAGTTTATGCTGCGATTGGGGTTGATATTGTCGTACTTGACATGGTGAGACAATAAAAGTGGTGAAAATGATTCTTTGACGATGAGTTATTTCTTTGATTAATTTTTGAAAAAGAAAAATTTCAATGTGCCACGTATACAGTGACAAAAATATCAATTTTTTGTTTGTGGATATACCTGAGTCTTTGAAAACTATTACGAGCTTTAAAAACTCATTAGGATAAACCAAAAAATATCCTTTTTAGATAAAAGGTTTATCATTAATTTTTATACTATCTCACAACACTATGGTCATTCAAACATAAAAGTTGAAGTTAAAATGTTCTTCAATTTCTCGGGCGTTAAATTCTACTATTTTACTAATAAGATAAAAGAAAATATAAAAGCCTAGATTTGCCATCATATCCTTTACACCTTATTTTCCATTTTCTATTTTACGTCAAGAGGAGCACATAGAAAGAACTCTAACTGCTCGACGTTCAACGGAGCGGCGAGGCTTACCTTTTTGCTTAGTTCCTTTTCCACCTTCCTCCATGCCATTTCTCTCGCATTCCAAACTTAATCGATGCACGCGGCTTTTCCCTCTCTCTCTCTCTCTCTATCTCTCTCTCTTCCTCTCTCTCTTTCTAACACCACACATACGGGCACACACTTTTCCGAAGAATCCAATTTCCGGCTGCGAAGAGCCGGTGTACACCAACGCTATATAATACGGTGCTATAGGGTGAGAGAGAGAGAGTTTCGCTTTTGAGTCGGCTCTCTTGTTTGGGATTCGGTCTATGCCTATCCCTGCCAAGCGATTCTGGAGGGGAAACAGCTACGCGTGGAATAGAAAACGAACGAGCGGCGGCTCGATTTGTATTTTGAATTCTGAATCGAAGTGTGTGTATATGCGCGAGAGCGCGGGGAAATTAAATTGCCGGCTGCGCGCTCTACCGGCTGCTGGCAACTATCGCGCGCAAGCGAGGTTAATTTGTATTCGATGTTTTTATTCGAGAGGATATACTCGTACGCATGACGCGTCGATGAATCGCTCGAGAATGTGGAACTATGTTAATTTTCCGGGACGATTTAAGCAAGAATTTTTTACGTTTTTTAGTTTCTTTTTTTTTCTTTTGTTTTCTCGAATGAAATTTTTATTAGGAAAATTAAAAATATTTTATATTATTAACGATTTAAAGTAATTTGCTTATGAATAAAGATTATTAATTATTTATTAATCTTAACTTTACTCTGTTAATTTAAACATATTTTAATACATTATAAATATGGTTAATAAAATACAATAGAACACAATTAGCTTGAAAATAGAAATATATATGCAATAAGTGAGTATTTAATATTAAAATAATTTTTTAGTTATTTTTTTACACATACTTTTAAAGCTATAAATAAAAAATTTTCTTGTACAAACGTTTCGATCTTATTTAATATTTGCAGAAAAAAATGTTTATTTTATTTTTCATCTGCATAGAAACAATCTTTTATAACAAAAATATATAATTGATATGTTTAAGAAATAAATCTGGGTTTGGCTAAATCTTTCTACAACACTTAACGTGACTTTATAGTGACGCTATACTGACTTTAACGCGATGTTATAGTGACTTTATAGTGAATTTATAGTGAATTTATAATGACTTTAAAGTGACTTTATAGTAACTTTATAGTAACGTTATAGAGACTATCGTTACCTTATAGTGGCTTTATCGTGACGTTATAGTGACTTTTTAGTAACTTTCTAGTAACTTTTACGGGACTTTAGAGTAATTTTTTAGAGTCTTTTTTCTATCTTAAGGGACTTCTTAATAACTTCTGGAAGACTTCTTAGTGAATATTTAGAGACTTCTTACTAACTTTTTAGTGACTTCTGGGGACTCCTTAGTATCTTTCGAAGGTCTTTATAGACTTTTCAGTAACTTTTAGGTAACTTCTTAGTAAATTCTGATTAAATTTTCAGAAATTTTTTAGGAACTGTTAACTAACTTTTTAGGGACTTCATAGCAACTTTTTAGAGATTTTTGAGTAACTTTATAGGAAATTTTTATGGACTTTATGATGATGCTATAGTTAGTTTGCCGTGACATTTGTAGTGACGTTATATAGACTTCATAGTAACTTTATAGTAGCTTTATCGTAAAGTTATAGTGATGTATGGTAACTTCATACTGGCTTTATCGTGATGTTATAGTCACTTTATGGTAACACTATAGTGACTTTGCGGGACGTTATAGTCACTTTATAGTGACTTTATGGTGACTTTATCGTAAAGTTATAGTGACTTTATTATGTCGTTATAGTGACTTTATTATGTCGTTATAGTTTAATTAATGGCGACTTTTTAGTGACTCAATATTGACTTAATAGTGTCGTTATAGTGACTTTTTGGTGACTTTTTAGTGATGATATAGTTAGTTTATTGTAAAATTTTTCGAGAATTTATACAGACTCTATAGTGATTTTTTAGTGACGCTATAGTGAGTGTATCGTGATGTTTACCGTGACTTTATAGTGATCAATATTCAACTAGTATTTTGCATAAATCTCATTGACCATATTTAATCTTTCGAAACACACTTAGAGAAATAAACACGATACATTTCTCAAAAACATAAAAAATTTACACATCTCTTTCACCTCTTTTTACGTTAAAAATAAAAACTTCCGAAACATTTTAATCAAAACAAAAAAGTATGAAATTCGAGAACGAGAGACAAAGCTAACGCGACTCTTTGTTATAAGCGAGCGGGTGCAGAGAGAGAGAGAGAGAGAGAGAGAGAGAGAGAGAGAGAGAAAGAGAGAAAGAGAGAAAGTATCGAGGGGTTAACGACATCAATATTTATGAATATTTATCCAGGCGCGGCGCGATCACCTATAATGTGCAATTAAACGCGAGAGAAGAGCGAGAATACACGTACCAGCATTGTTAACTATGTGTAGGTGTGCATACACACACGTATGTATGTTTATACGTGTAGCTAATGCTAAGCTATGTATAACAGGTTTTGCGCGCCGAAGCTAGGACAATCGGCTAACGTGAATTTACGAGAGAACCGAGTATAACCTCTATACACACATGTATATTTACATCGAGATATATCCACTGAAGAGAAAAACTTACAGAAAAAAAAAATAAATGACGCGGGAAAAGTATGGCAAAAGAGGTAACGCAGCCGAGTTTACTTTGGCTTTGATGAAAGAGATGTCCCGCTGGCTGATGATATTGTAACGAGATGCGGCTGAGATAAGTCACGCACGATGTGTTTTTGAACGAGATGTTGGACAAAGTTTTTTCTTTCTCTTGCGTGACGCGTTAGTTCTGCATACGTGCGAAAATATGAAAGATGGAATATATCGATTGTGTGTATGTGAAGGGTTTTTTTTAAAATGGATTTTATGTTTTAAAGTGGGATTAAGAATTTAAACATACGACTCGACTAAAAAATGTATATTTTTTCTTGATAATAAAATGATTACTAAATCATAAAATATTTTTATCATTGTTCGATTCTACTTTATTATTGTTATTCAAAAATTTTTACTATACAAATATGTTTCAATAACATTTTTTACATTAAGAAAATCATTAGTGTACATCAATTTTTGTCCATAAAAAGAACCAGTCACTTTTATCTTTCCAATTTTTAAT
Source organism: Chalcis sispes (assembly GCA_949987625.1). Lineage (NCBI taxonomy): Eukaryota > Metazoa > Arthropoda > Insecta > Hymenoptera > Chalcididae > Chalcis > Chalcis sispes. The sequence goes on along the minus strand of OX465096.1, from coordinate 62,923,179 downwards.
TGATTTTTATTGGCATTTATCGCTTGCCTAGTAATATGCTTGATTGCTCATTGTTTAAATTACAATAACTCATAACAACTATCAACGTGTAAACGTGGTTAAATATATTTAAAAATAACGCGCTACCCCTACAAATCCATCAAAGGAAATTAAAATACAAAACCATTCGACTAAACTCAAAAGCAATCATAATTGCTTTAATTATGAAAGCTATCGACCACCGCAATATATTTTACTTTTTTAAAAATATTTTAGAAATTAACAATTTTGCAACGAGCGCTAATCCATTAACATTTCTCACAGATAACAGTTCATTTCGTGAAAAAAAAATACTTGTTAAACGCTAAGAGTAGGGCCTCACAGCGTATGCGGCTGATCCAACACAAAATTGCTGTTCACTTTAGAAAACCGCACGCATACGTTTGCGGTTAATCGTGTATTTACTACTGAGAGCCTCGTTTTCGAAAATTAAAGAGGGGGAAAGGTGAAAAAGTAGGTTAACGAATAGCGATAGATGTGCTTATCCGATGGGAATTAATGACGATTGTTTTATTACATAGATAATATAATGAGAATCGGTGAATTGTCGATTGGATTCCGAATTCATCAGTGGATGAGTAACAATTTTTATTGAAACTCGTTTTCTATGACAGAATTATAAACTGGTTAATTATATTTCAATAATATTGTATAATAAATTATGACTTAAGTATGCTTTTCAAGAACCTTTAAGACTCACAATTTATTTAATAATAATAAGACGAAAATTCAATGTAAACAGTACGAGTATATTTCACTAATAACAAGAAAAAGAGCTTAAGAAAAAAAAAAGGTTTCTTAAAGTTGAGAAAAACTAAACAGCTAATGCCTACCACGGCTGCATGTCCGGACGTTCTCATGCAAGACTTAGAGTGCGTTGTCTGGTAAATGTTGAAGTCGCTCCCATAATTAAGAGATGAAGAAGCAGATCGTATAATATGTGGTGAGTATTTTACGCGGAATGAAATCAATCAAGATACACTCTTTCTTGACGTTTTTTCTCTTCCCCTCCGAGTACTTTGTTTCAATTTGAAAAGTTAGTTTGTAAGTTCTTACAATAAGGAAAAGATTAACATTTTTTAGTTTACTTGTATTCGAATGCAGGGTTTTACACAACCATCAGTTTGAAAAATTTTATTTCAACACTTTCCTTAAAAAAACGCAAATAACGGAAGAGACAAATGCATACGATTACTTCACAAAATTTTATTTCATTACGCGAAACATAAATGTTATCAATTAAGCCTACAACATGATGAAAAACTTCTTAGTCGATTAAAATTTGAAAAAAAAAATCTTTTGAAAAATTTAATTTCCATAAAATTACCAGCAACTACGACAAGCCCACTTAAAATAAAATATAAAACGAAAACATAAACCTGCCAGTCATAAAGTTTAGCAAAAAAAATAATTAAATATCAAAAGCCAAATTAATTACTCTTAAAAACAAAAAAACAAAAAAAAAAGAGAGAGAATTTGGTAATCTCCAACCTATCTCTCAGTCCAGTTTTTAAGCTTCCTCTCTTTCTCTTGAGTAAAGGAGAGTGAGAAAATAAGAGAGCCAGAGAGAAAAGAGAGTAAAAAGAAAGGCGCTTGGCTGTAGTGGCGAAAAAGAAGAAAGAGAAAGAAAAGCGGACGTTAACATCTGATACGAAGCGTCATTGCTTGTCGAGGCTGTTGGCCAACCATGGAAAGCCAAATAAGAAGACAGAGAGAGAGAGAGAGAGAGAGAGAGAGAGAGAGAGAGAGAGAGAGAGGAGGGAGAAAAGGGAGGCTGCTTAAAATATGAGATGAGAGTCGATAAACCTGCGCGAAATACGAGCTGAAAGCACGGCAAAACACCGTAGAAACGTTTGCGGATGAAAACACGCGCGAGCGCGCGTGTGGGTGTGTGTGAGCCGTTTCTTTTTCAGTTCAACTTTTCTGCCACTCTCTTTCCCTCTCTTTCGTGAGTTTGGAATTTAGTTGCACCCCCCTCACCCTCTCTTTCTTTCTTGCTTATCGGATAGCATGGCGACCCTGTGCATTTTTTTATACGTGATATATATATATATATATAAAACACGCACATACATACCGAGGCAACCGATAGGATTGAAAAAAACTTGGATTTTTTTTTCTCCTTTTAAATTTTTAATGTTTAGCATGAATAAATTTGTTCGCGAGAAAAGGTGGAAAAGTTATGGTTTTTTGAAATTTCGAAAAAATGATAAGATATGTGGAGTTTTGAAAGGAGTTGAAATTACTTTAAATGTGTAAAAGTGTCATTTTTTATAAAATTTTAGGGTATGATTTGTGTACTAGAAAATTAATTTAAGTTAGTGCCTTCAAATTGTTGTAATTATAATGATTTATAAAAATACTAAAACACATTCCTTTTTAATTCACCTAAAATTGATATATCACGTTTACTAAAAAGCTTTCAATTGCAATGTAATAAATAACTGATTCAACTTTTCCATTAATATGAAAAGTCATCTATAAAAAATTTCATTGATAAATATAATATTAATATTTAAAATTAATTCTTTCAAATATTCTATGCTTTTGTATATCATTTTGGTATTCATCAAATTTCTTAATCAGATAATATTTATTATGAACAATAGAGAAATATATAACAGTACTTTTGACCTTGTAAATAAAATCGTTATTTTTTAATTACCCACCAGTTGCACGAGTTTCGGAAAATTTTTGCGCTATTCATTTTATTTATTATTCGATAATAATAATTTACTACCGCAATACATTAAACATTTATTTTAACTCAGAAAGATGTGCTAATACAATAAAACAAATAAATTATAATAAATTTTAATTTGGCATCGGCTACGTCTGTTGAAATAAAAAATTACTTTTGTTTAGTCATCTTTTTTGTTATAAGCGCATTATTTATAGAATGATGTATCGTTTTTTAATAAGAAAAGCATTTAAATTAAAATTTTTATTTTTATCATTTTAATTTTTGATAAGGCCAATTTTTGTGCAAGTCTAGATTGTAGATAATCATTTAACTCCCTTCTGTTATCCATATAGATTTGCTTATAATAAGTAACTATCTTCTTGTTTGGCCGAATGATCGTTTATCAGTTTCTTAAAATTAATTACAAACGATGTATTTGTAACGAAGCTTTCGTTAATATGAATAATATTGTTAATTAATGTAATAATCTCAAAAAAAATAATTTACTATTTTAATTTTTAATATCCAACTTATTTTAATAACTAAACAATACTTTTCTGTACGTACCTCAATTTCTTACAATCTTGGATTTGCCGATAGACAAAAATCAATTGAAAACTTTTTCTTATTGAAAAATCGAAGAATATCAAATAAATTCTTGCGCGCAGTTTTTTAGTATTTTCAAATACATCTTTTATTCTGTCTATTAATTTGACGGCATTATTTTTAAAATTTTTGTCGATTTCATCCAACGACTGAGCCTTTGATCACAAAAACTGATTTAAAAATGAAAATATTTTTTGTTAAATTAAATTAAATTGTTTTATACATACTAAGCTTCAGTTAAATGCTACCACTATTATTAAAACTAGCCAAAAGCTTTCCATTTTTAAAACTGACTTGTGATTTTAATCACAATGAAAATTACACGTTCAACAGAGTAAATTAATATATTTAAGTTTGGTATAAGCGACCATATTGAGATATTGTTTAACGAACGACATTAATAAATGTTGAACAGTTAGTTGTTAGATAGTAATATACGAAATTATCATAAATGAATAGCATGTCACAAGTTTTCAATACATATTTTCACTATTCATCACCAATAAATAATCTTTTAGTCTTATTTTGCAAGAAAGTATTGTTATCTCTCAACCCAGTGAAATTATTTTATCCTGAATGTTAAAATTTAAAACACCAAAAGATGAAAGGCTTTAATCCAATTTGTATCGAATAGATTTTGAAATAAGAAATTTATTTAAATGCTCTATGTAAACTATTAACACAAGTTTTTATGCAACATTTTTACTTATTAAAAATTGTAAAATAAATTATGAAAAAAATAATTTCTAATGCTATTAAATTTACAATTTATCTAAATTTATATACGTATACTTATTGAAATTAATTTTTAACCATAAAAATATTTATTCCGTATACTTATTAAAACTAATTAAATCTTAACCATAAAAGTATTTATTTCTGAAATAATAACTAAAACGTAACAAATAAAATTCGAAGTACCACAAATAAAATAAATTCAAAAACCTGTTGCAACAAAATAAAGCGCTTCCTCCAACGAATGCGCCGAATATTTTACCAACTTACCATCCTTCGTGAATATTTCAATTCGAATATATATATATTCTTGTCTTCGAAAAAAAAAATTAAAGAATTTAAAAAAAAGAAGAAGAAAGAAACGGAAGTATTAGCGCAAATCCAAAAGCGATTCTCATGTAAAGGAACCGGTAAAGCCATTTATTATGCGAATAAATGTCCGCGCGTAATAAATTCCCAAAAGAAAAACCAACCGCTTTCGCCTTTTCTTTTTTTCCCTCTCCGTCTTCCTCCTACGTCTTTTTATATGCTATAAGCTGCGCTTTCGTTTCGAATGCGCGAGAATTTTTATTCGACATCGGAAGAAACAAAGTAGTATGTGTGTGTGGGTGTGTGTGTGTATATATATATATATATATATTGTCGCTCTTTGCGTCGTATATATTCATATACACTTGTCGCAGATTAATCAAGCGCAAGACAACAAGCGCAGAGTCCTATATAATTCACGCCCGTGAATTTCGAATGCACGATTTTTATTATGCACGTAGATAATTCGCTAACTGTAAAGTGCAACGTTAAAAAATCGAAAGATAAGCAGTCGTCCTCAAGCATCCGGCATGTGCGCAGAGAAACGAGGAATGTAAGGATAAAAAATTATATTTTATGGTTTTCTTTTTAGTAAATTTGATTAACGAAGAGAACGAATTGAGTTTTTCTTTATAATTTGCTATTTTTGCTTTTTTGACCAATTATATATATGTATATATATATATATTACTACATTTTAATAAAATACATAGTTTTTTACAATTACTATTTTATATACATATATATATATATATGTGTGTGTATATATATGTATATATTATTTTAGGAATTCAAGAATTAAAGGTCTTTGTATGGTCGGAACCTCTCCAACATGGACAAGTTCCGATAGTTTAAGAAAATATAATTAAAAAATAGAAAAAAAAGGATAAGGTGTAAACTGGAAAAAATAAAAAACCACGTCGATTATGAGCCACAATAAATGAAAGAAATTAATTTTGTTTGTGATGAGAGAGCCCAAAGGCATAAAACTCCCCCCACCTGATGGAAAATAGTTTTACAATCGATTGTGTAAAAAAAGTGAGTGTTTAATGTGTGCTATTTTATTTCTGTTGCACTTTATAATTTAATTGAATATTTGTGCTGTTACAGTAAAATGCATGGAGTGCCGAGGGCCCTCTCTCACGGTAACCAGGCTGCATGCCACTGATTATCGGTGGAAAAAGATAATGAGTCTTGGTGGCCGTTAAACACTATGTCACTGCAGACGACGATAGTGCCAGCCGAATTGAATGTTGAAAAAAGGAAAATAGAATGAAGCACGACGAGAAAGAATCGCGCACGTAAACCGTTACAATAAGAGAAAAAAACGCGTGAATTAACAACTCGGTAGTTAAATCCGTCCCCATGCGTGTCGCGAAAGAAGAAAAATCTTTCACAAAAGATAAACTTCGAGCGAGCCAGTGAAATCGAATCTGAATAATGATTTTCCATCTTCGCGCGCGTCAGTCGCGAAGAACTTGCCAAAAACGACAGCACGTGCGTATTCGCGCTTTCGTTAACCTATGTTGAATTATAGATTTAACATCGGCAACGTGCAAAAAATTAAAATAATATATGGATTAATTCAAGCGTTAAACATTATGGAGAAAAAATTTGGACTTTAGCTCAAACAGTCTTAAAAGTATATTATCAAGAAATAAGGAGATTTTAAATGTACTCTTAAATTATGAAACATATAATTAATAAAATAATTAATTAAAATTATGAACATTATAAGCCTTAAGTAACAAAAACCTTAATTTGATCAGGTTAATTTGATAAAAATCACATCTTTTACAATATGGATCGATAATAATACAAATGTTTGAATTGTATTTTTGAGTTGGAACGAAATTATATTTTATCATTTTATTGTAACTGAAATTAACTTCAATTTAAAATGTATTATTGATAATGAATTAAACTATGAAATTTAGCCGCATTTTCTCTAAAATCAGTTCATCTTATAAGATATTTATTTAAAAATGACAGCAATATTGTTACGTATTCTACAAGAGGAGATAAGTAATAATTAACGATCAATTTAACCTAAAAATATAATTACCTCCTTTTTTATTTTTAAACGACACTTGATAAGCAAAATTTAATCATTATCAAAATACAGAATCATCTTGCTAAATTTAAAGGCATATAAAATCTGATGGTCGAAAAATTGCTTTTTGTATTGAATAAATGAATTTTAATTTTTGAAGATATACTAGTAAGATTTTTCAATACAATTTTAGCAAGAAATCGTTAACAATTTAATTTATTTTTAAATATATTCTGTGAAAATAAAAACTGTATTTTTAATATTATTGACAGGCAAGAATAATATTGATTATGAATATAATCAGAGAACTATAAAAATGTTTTTATTTGACGTTAAATGTTTCGTCTTTAAAAAGAGGATAAAATAAATACGTATAATTTAAATATAATTCATCATTCGCAAATAAAACGGTGCAGAAAATTTCATTAAAAAAGTAAAATTACTATTTACAAATAGAACAACTAAATAAAAAAGAACACAAAACAGCGTCCAATACAAGCACGGATACGGAATAATCCACCCATACTCTTAGATTTCCCAAACGATCTCGATTCGCTCTCTCTCTCTCTCTCTCTCTCTCTCGCTCTCTCCTGTGTGCCGCTCGAGTAAATTTTATTACCCGTTCGCCAATCGAGTATCTCTATATTAAATTTGGAAAGCCAGGAGAGGAAAGAAAGGAAGGAAAACGGGGGTAATTCCCAAAAGACGCAGAAAGGGGAGTAAACGTTAGACGCAAGATATCGTCTCTCGATATCTTCGTCTGGCTGATAGCGGCGACCTCTTTTATACCTTACGCATCTTCAACGGGGGAATCCTCCTGAGGGTGCGAGAAGGATGTTGAGAACTGAGTGAACGTCTCGACGTACCTTTTTTTCTTCTTCTTTCCTTTTTTTTCTTTTTTTTATTTCTTACGGTAAGATCCGTCAACGCGTATTTGATTGGTGAGTTATGGTTGGATGTCGGTGTTTGCTTACGCGTTTCATACAAATTTTTTTACTGATTTTTTTTTATTTTAAATTTTAATTCCTGTAGTTTTTAGATTACATAATGTAATAAATAAAATATACCTATTTCCTATGTTCTAAGAAGTTGATAGATGGTTATAAAAAAATCTACATTCATAATCAAACAATGACTCATTTATAGAATTATTACATTACCTAATATATAGAATCTTCATCATTTATAATAAAATTAGTTATTAATTTACTAAACATTCATAGTGCTTTGTTAATTTTTATTAAAATCCTAATTATTTTCAATTTTTGTAATCTTACACGCATCTATACGAAAATAAACACTAAGATATTAATGTTCATCAAGTTAGCCCCGCCATTTTGTCTTTTTAAAAAAAAAAGTCGTGCTGAATTGCGCTCAACTAGTGTTATTAAGTACCGTAAAAAAAAATTATTAATTTTTATTTTTAAACGCAAAAAATCATCGTTTTCGATAAAATAGTTAGTCCGATCATGAAAATCATAAAAATGAAAATTAATAAATTTTCTTTACCGCACATTATAGCACAAGTTGAGCACAATGCAGAACAACTTTTTTTTTTTTTTAAAGACATAAGATACCAATATTTTATTAATAAAAATTAGCTCAATTCGGTAAAGAATCCACCTATATCAAGGAATCTTGATTTTCATTATTCGAAAGCTATTAAACTTCCCGAAAAGTAAACTACAAAGTTTTCCAAAACACAAAGCCTGTATATAGCTAAATTCGGCACTTAATCGTAGAGTACACACCACGCGCGACATCATAATCATGGCAATTACAAAAGCCACGGAAGCGCTAAGAGAGAGAAAGAGAGAGAGAGAGAGAGAGAGAGGGAGGGAGAAAGACACATCGTTTAGATTGTGTAGAGAGAACGTGGCTTCTTTGGTATATAACGAGGGGCTGATTAGCGACCGCGCAATAGCCTATTCATACGTTCGTACCGCTAGATGTTACCGGTTACTATCTACGATCTCTCTCTCTCTCTCTCTTACATTATATATGCTTGCTTTTCTAGCCGTAGTCTCTGCGGTGTTGTTGCGCAGGTGGCGCGCACATAGAAGTGTAAGGGCTGCTTTCGCGAAATTTCGCGCAATGAATTTATGCACTCTAATAAGAAGTCGCGTAAATATGTCCGCGGCGTTATAGTTAGTCGCTCGAGCCTCGTTAGCCGAGCCTTGCTCTCTCTCTTCTTCCTGCACTTGGTTACTCATTCTATATTTTTTATTCTCCCTCTGACTCTCTTTCTCTCTCTCTGTTTCTGAATTGTTTATGTTGGCTTGCGTTTTTGGCTTAATTTTATAATTATGAAGTCATTTTTTCTTAGATTAGACCGTGTCGAAAGAAAGGTTTTTTATTACTTATAACTAATCAATTATTAGGTCAAATTTTATATTAAAAATCGTTCTTAAATAGTTAACTTTGAATAAAATTATAGCATTCCTATAAATCTTTAAATATATTAAATACAAATTTACAGTCTCAAATATTTTAGATATATTTTGTTATTTTCAAATAAATATAATTAAAATTTTTTTTAAATATTAACAAAACAAAATAATTCTTTGATAGCTGAAAATAATTATGAGGTTTGTTAAATTTAATAATTAAGTATAAAGTATTCGTTATTTAAAATTAAATAAAATATATTTTTCTTCAAAGTATTCAAAATTTAATTTTACACGATTTAAAAAAAAAATGAGTGTTTTTTAAAGACATTAAATCGTAATGATGGATTAAATTTTAAATAAAATTTTATGAAAGTTGATTATAATAATCTATATTTGTCGAATTACAATAAGATGTTTAAACTTATTGAATTATTTTTTTAAAACAAAAACGTTTATTTTTAATCAAATATTATAATCCAATAGCATTATTTTAATTCCAACTGCAGTTTATTGATTTTTTTTTTTAAACTACAAAAATTAACTCAAATAAAATCCTATAAAAATTTAATGGAAATTTAAATTCTTAAAAGAAGAAAACATCAATATACATTGATTAATCTCAAAATGCATAAATCTGGCTATTATTATGTCTCAAACAATTGAATTTCATTATTTTCATAAAACATAGCGAAAATACCATTTGCGTGGCTTCAGATAACAACGCGCTCGCTCGTTCGGTAGCGCGCACGGAAAGAAACGAACGCGCGTGCATTAAAATCCATCGAAATTGCGCGCGCTTACCCAACGTACGTACACATACACTAGATCAGCAGAACGCTCAATTATAAATCAATCGATGGGAATCTGCGCCGGAGCGTCGAAACAATTTCCCCTCCCGCCCGGACGGTAACGCCGGAAAAATGCGCATCAATCTCGAATAACAGCCGCGCGCTCGCGCGATTCGCATAACTCTCTCTCTCTCTCTCTCTCTTTCTCTCTCTCTCTCTCTCGCTCTCAATTTTGTTCTATACATCTGGCGTGAGAATAAAGAGTCGCGGGCAACACTACAACTGCACACAACGCTTGTGTCGTTGCTAATCGATGAACTCGACGAAATAAACCGAACGAATGATACTCACTGGTCGCTTTCAGCGCAAAGATATATTTATATATACATACATATATACGTACATACACGTTCAGAGGAAATCGCCGCGAATTATTATCTTCGCGCGCTCGTCGTTATTAAATTTAGTCGCGCGCGCCGAATAAATCGCGATGATCTGTGAAAATCCAATTGTCTCCCGTATCTCTCTCTCTTTGTCTCTATACTATTTGGAGGGCCAAACTCTAATTGCGCGTTACCTGCGATATCGTTATTTTCGTTCAAACGATGCTTTCGTTTCACGGACGGCTGTCTGTATGTTTTCTTTAGGACCCCGAATCGGTAAAATCGTTTGCGCGATGTCATTTTCTGTATTTCATAATTATTGTTTTTCCCAAAATTAGTAGCTATCCGATGGAATTTAGAGAATTGAAATCAAGATCTTGCTTTTGGATTTAGAGTTTCAATAATAATTATATCTTTGTAGTAAATTTTATCCAATTCTGTATTGTGTTTTAATTAACTTGAAATTTATGGTAAATTATTGACTTGAATTTTTGCACGGTATAATGTTGAGATATCTGTTTATTAATGTAAATTATCTCGATCTATAACTTTCACACTGAAATTTTTATTTTCATAAATCACGGTACAAAATTAATATGATGTGTTGGATGAGTTGAGGTCACTGCTTTAAACATAATGATAAATAATGAGGATATTCATCTATTGCAACATTTTAATAAAATATTAGGAATACACTCCAGAACTTTCTACAAATAACCAATATTTTTATTACAAAGTACGAAACTGCATTTTCTTTCTACTTTTTACTTAAACAATAAAAATTAAGCAACAATTTATTTCCAAAATCCCTTTCATCCATACGTTAAAACTCCTCTCACAGAGATGAAAAAAATAAAATTAACGAAAAAAAAAATACCAAAACCTACCCAACTTTCATCTCTTGATGCCCCGTGTAATTCAACGCACCAACGACCAAGCAGTACAACACAGTCGATAATTGAGCCACTCACGCTCCATATACCTTCTTCGCGGGAACGGAGAGAGAGGGAGAGAGAATTTGCGGCATCGGGAAGGAAGCGCGACGTCGGGTGAGTTTACGGCGCTCGCGCTATGATAACATCTTATCGCGGCCCATTTGCTACCGGGGCGATCGAGTAACTGCACGTGCGTTTGTATATACGTATATAGAAACCACAACCGCTGCTCGATTGGATCTCCCGAGAGAAAGAGAAAGATAGAGAGAGAGAGAGAGAGAGAGAGAGAGACGGAGAGAAAGAGAGAGAGAAGGGAAGGAAAAAAAAGTTCGCTAAGAACTAAGCCAAGACTGACTCTGTTTCGTTGTAGCGGCGAAGGAAAAAGAATGAAATATATTTTCGGTATCTCGTTCTACGTGCGAGCGTGAACGAGTTTCTATCCTTTACTCGCTTAGCTTTTGCTTTTTTTCGCGTTTCTAATTTCGACGTTGGTTCAAGTGTTTTGTATTGGGTCAGTTGACATATAAAAGTTTGTTTTTTTGGCTAGAAAAATTACAGCATATCAAACAATACTTAAATTGTTAACAAATTATTGTTCGCCATAGTAATAACTATGTTAAAATGCAGTTCATGTATTATCACCATTTTACATGCAATGTAAGATTTTTATAAATGTTATTTTAGTATTTTTAAAAATAAATTCTTATATAAAATTTATCGTTGTATATTTATAATATAAAATATAAACTAATATGTCGAAAATATATTTTATAGCGCAATGCTAAGGGATTAAGTATAAAAAGAAAAGATAAATGATATCTGAGATTTCGTTGCAGTTTTGAATTGTTTTTTAAAATGATGAAAGACACATCCATCATAAAATCATTAAGGTCAAGGTCAAAAATTAAACTGTGTGCGCATCAATCAGAAGTTCTAGAACGTGAATTATGTTTTCATACCATATTATATGATAATATCGCTGATATCAATATTTTTATAAAATACAATTCGCGATCGTAATCTTAGTCATTATTTTTCTTATTTTGTTGAATAATTTTGATGCCTTTTTTCTTTTGTTCTTGTTACCGATTAAGTTGTAAATATGTTTTTTTTCTTCTGAAAATAATCAATCGTGAATTATAAAAAATTATTTGAAATATTATTAGCATTAATGCATTCACATCACAGATACATAATACTTTAACAGAGCAAAGAGCGTCTAAAGATTCTGACACGAGATATGTATCACTCGATCCGTTCAATCGTTCGTTTTCGCGCACATTTCGTTATTCATGTACGCACACACCTCGATACAAAAAAAAAAAAAAAAAAAAAAAATCGAAGTAGAGGGATCCGGAAATTCCGTACATGTAAAACATTTTGCATCGATTTTTTCTCTTTTTTTCTTTTCTTTTTTCTTTTTTTTGGAAATATAAAAAAAACTTTTTACGCTCTCGTTTCTTCGTGCAACGTTGTGCGTACGATACGCGAATGTGATATTTTTCGTAGTTTGAAATAATAAAAAAAAAAAAGGCAATCGACGAATGTATGAGCAAACAGTTGCACGAAATATTGTTTTATGATGGGAAAAAAAATTTCGTATGGTTGCGTATAAAAAAGATTCAGAGGAAGATAAATTTTAATAGAAAATAATCGATTAATTTCTATTGATAGTAAAAATTGGCTTTTAATTATTTTAATTTATTAAAATAGAATAAACAATTTTTAATAATAAACCTAATGGATTAGTAAAGATAAGCGAAAATCTTTTGTAAGAGTAAGTATAATTTTATAAAAACTCTTCACGCCACCCTTAAAATACCCCACGTAACATTATACAATAACAAGGCTATTTATCATAAATTACAAACGATTAACTTTAACAAAAATCCCAAATCTCCACACATCACTCACATTTGCGATCAACGCGAAATGTTCCGCGCGTACAAAACACCGAACACTCGAATAGAAGAGGGAATTTCACCGGCGATCGGTCGCGCGATTCCTTTTCATCTCTCTCTTATTTTTCGCAGCGATATAACGTTAGATCCCTCGTGGCTTGAGGAAAATGATCCCTGATATAACTAGGAGAGCCCGGGGAAAAAGCGAGGTTACGGTGACTCTTTTCTATATACAACGTCTGCACGTCCGCGTACCTAAGCCTCTCTCTCTTTCTATCGGTGTATGTGTTAGGGTATAAACGAAGCACGCGATAACTCGGTATACAGCCGACTGACTCTCCAAGGACAGGAAGGACATACCACTTAGGTTTTATCGGGCTGCCTCAGCGATTTGTTGCATAAGCAGGTTTATACACGTATACATGTGCGGATGGCGCTTGTGTACCTTTTTACCTCCCCGTATACTTCGTTCACATTTAGCTTTTCGAAAAGAAAAAAACATACGATGCCTTCCTATAAAAACTTTGCTACATTTCGAGGTTTCGGTGTAGAGGTTATTTTACGTAAATCATGCGGGTAGGTTGTAGATTTTCTAATAAATAATTGCGATAGACTTGTAAAACAAATTTAATCGGATGTTGCATAAAAGAATAATCTTCGAAGGGCAGTTCGTTCGTTTTTTAGATCGTGAATAAGTGTTATTAATTTATTCATGTTTCATTCTTCACATAATTAATTTTAAAATCTTTCTTCAAATTCTCAAGTGTTTGTATAAAATAACAAAACGTATTCTCTTAATCATTAGTAGATCTAATCAAATAATAATTTCTGTAATAAAATAATAATTTCCTAATTAACGCTTCCCCAGCTAAGAACCGCAAGAATAATACAAAGCGCATATCTCATTTTAACTCTGGAAAACCCAATCCATAAATCCGCGGAAACGAACGCCTTCATAATTCTCCGATTATTCAAGAGCGATCCTCCTTCTCTCTCTCTCTCACTTTTTCTCTACCATCCATATATAATTCAGCTTCGATCGGTGGCTTTTCCATGCCGCCTCGACTCTAAAAGTCCGCGCTTATATAGGCGCGCGTTTTGGCAGTCTTCCACGTCGTCGTCGTCACCGCAAAACTCCTTCATCCGGTCGAATCTCCCCCAACCGGGTGATTTTATATGTATATATCTAAAGGATAAGCGAAAGAGAGAGAGAGAGAGTGAGAAAAAAAGAGAGTGAGAGAGAGAACCTCCTTTCGTGCATGCATAATACATCCTAATAGTCAAAAGTGAGAGAGAAGTTTCCGAATGGTATCGGGATGGAAAAGAGAAAGGCAACCTTCCTGATCATTTCGACCTCTTGTTCTTTTCTCTTCGCACTTCTCTCTCTCTCTCTCTTTCTCTCTCTCTCTCTTTTTTCTACATTTAGGAATGCGAATGCCTTTATCTATGCGCCTTTCTTTCTCTCACAGCGGCTCTCTTCCTTTCTTCCCTTTTTGGTCGAGCCGACACGTTGGGCCGGCGCTGTGCTCGGACTTTACCTCTAGCCTGGATAAAAAACTCTCCCTTCCTCGCGCTTGCTATTCTCCGGTAGAAATTCGATTATGCGCAAGAGCTTTCAGACTGAGTTCTTATTTTGTCTTTTTTTCGCGCAAATGCATTTTTAACGCAAATTTGTGTAGGTAAAAGAAAGCGAACATTTGATTTAGTTCTTATGTATTAAAGAAATAAAAATTATATTCGTTACAGGAAGTTTTCTCGATCGAACTTTATTTGAACTATTGTTTCGCCTACTTGTGAATTAATATGAATGTCCACTTTTATATTATGTCAGATAAATTTGTCAAAATTAATCCCCCAAGTATATTCCGTGATATCTCGTCCAATCCAGATCTTTGTCTTAGCCAGATCGAGATACTTCACTGCAAAACTTATAGCATTTTTTATTAGTAATTTTAATACGTAGTATCTGCGGTAGAAATCTATTATGTTTATATTAAAAAAATAAAAGTCATTTGTTTTTTGATAAATATATTAATCCAACATGAAAATAAAAAAAAATCAATTCAAAAAATAAAGTCACACGATAAAAGAACCATCGTTGAATATCCGGTCTCTGGCAAGAACAATTCCGCTCTCGAGTCTCAGCCACCTAACGTCGCATAAAATCTACGCGCGGAAGGAAAATAAACGGATCCTTCGTAGTCCGGCGCCACAGCAACAACCCTTCTTCTAAACCTTTTTCCCTCTCCCTCTCTTTCTCTCTCTCTGTCTCTCTGTCTCTCTCTGTCTCTCTCTGTCTCTCTCTGTCTCTCTCTGTCTCTCTCTGTCTCTCTCTGTCTCTCTCTGTCTCTCTCTGTCTCTCTCTGTCTCTCTCTGTCTCTCTCTGTCTCTCTCTCTGTCTCTCTCTGTCTCTCTCTGTCTCTCTCTCTCTTTCTCTGTCTCTGTCTCTCTCTCTCTCTCTTTCTCTGTCTCTGTCTCTCTCTCTCTCTCTTTCTCTGTCTCTGTCTCTCTCTCTCTCTCTCTTTCTCTGTCTCTGTCTCTCTCTCTCTTTCTCTGTCTCTCTCTCTCTCTCTTTCTCTGTCTCTGTCTCTCTCTCTCTTTCTCTGTCTCTGTCTCTCTCTCTCTCTCTTTCTCTGTCTCTCTCTCTCTCTCTCTCTTTCTCTGTCTCTCTCTCTCTCTCTCTCTCTCTTTCTCTCTCTCTCTTTCTCTGTCTCTGTCTCTCTCTCTCTCTTTCTCTGTTTCTCTCTCTCTCTTTCTCTGTCTCTGTCTCTCTCTCTCTCTGTCTCTCTCTCTCTCTGTCTCTCTCTCTGTCTCTCTCTGTCTCTCTCTCTGTCTCTCTCTCTGTCTCTCTCTCTCTCTCTCTCTCTTGACCATATTATCCTCGTAACTCTGCGCTCGTAAAATATTTGTTTCAATTTCCGCGCCTTCGTTTTTTCACGCGAGGATTACGACGACGGCGACGAGTTTATGAGTTGTTAAGCGCGTTAGAGAGCCCGATGTGTCTTGTCGATAAAATCGAGAAATGAAGCGTTGAAATTCCATCAGCGCGAGAAGAAGGTTTTTCCACTAACGTTTTATCTATTGGCGCGAGAATTTCTATAACAAGCGTATAGTTGCAAATCTCGATGAAAGTAGGTCGACGAGATTTGGTTTTTCCGAGAAATCGTTAAGGGCGATTGTTCGTCAGGAAGACCCGTAGTATTACGCGAAAGCTATAAAAATTTTATCGAGTAAAAAATTAGCGATGAGATATTTTATCGGGAAGCTGTGTAATTTTTTCGCTTATAAAAATTATGGAATTCTATAAAAGTGGAATCTTCGTACTTTCATTGTCAGAAACGCGTAAAATTATAGAGTGAAAAATAATTCGATGAATTTTGATTGAGGATAAAAAGAAAATCGACTTAAAAATCACGAAAACTATCTTTGGATGCTTCACGTGCATCAATGACTAAAGTTTTGCGTAAAAATGAATGACAACAGAAAAAGGCTATCCATATGGTTTAAGTATGGGTTTTACTCAATTACTAATTAGATTCTTAAGATGTTTACATAACTTGAAATAACTATCAATAGAACACACTTTCATCATCTTGGACCCTTTTCAAACTATATCTGTAATAAAAAAATTGTTTTACAATATTACAACAATCAAATTACCATTGTAAAATAAAATATGCGTTCCAGACAGTCAAATATTTTTTCAGTAGCCCATCAAAACTTTCCGTTTCGCCATCGAAATTGACAAAACTCAAGTATCCTCAAACGAAACAAAAAAGAAAGAAGAAAGAAGAAAAAGTAAGGAAACAAGCATAAAATAAAGATGGAAAAAAGACGAAAGATACAGTGAAGGAAGAACAAGGCAGGATGGTTAAGCCAAGTCAGGCCAAGAAGCGCAACTGGACCGTGTAGCCTCTCGGGTAAGGGACTACGTGATATAGGGATCCTCCTCCTGCGGATGCAGATATATCCGGGACTCGAGGGACTACATCACTCGCACATATACATTTACATATATATACACATGCACACGCGCACGCAGCTCCTGAATTTGGCATAGCCGAGCCTCTCTCTCTCTTCACGTCTACGGGCTGAAGGAAAAGGAGCACAAAGGGGGAGAGCGGAAGAATGGATAACCGGTAATTGTAGGTTGGCAGGGATTCAATGTAGGTAAATACGGAGAGGCTCGCGCGACACTGCCAGGCCACATGTAGACACAAGCTACCACCGCCTATCGTCTTGAAGAAGAGAGAGAATCGTCTCTCTCCCTCTCCAACTCAACCTCATCACGTATAGAGAGGAGACAGACTCTCCACCTTGGTCGGTTGGTAAGGGGCCAAGAAAACTCGAGCTCCTAACTTCGCCGGCTACTTAAGTCCGATCCAGATGGACCCAGACGTTGCGCGTCTATAACCTCGACCACTTGATACCTTCATTGAGGAGAGGTTTCATCAGCGATACGCGAACAGGTTGACGCCTCGCGTTGTCGTCGTCTCGTGGTGGCTCGATAACTCGAAAGGATAAAGACGATTTCCAGATGCCGCTGATTTTTTTTCTGAACACTCGACTCTTGAGGACAGACTGCTGCGATTGCTGTTGACTGAGTTACATTGGAACGTTTCTATCGGAGGGAAGCTTTTGAGCGGTAGCGATATTGTTTGTGGGAGGCTATTGGAAATGAAAAGGACAACTTATCGCTCTCGCCCGTAGGTAAACTGGTGAAATGTTCTTTTACGTTTCATTGGCTGGAAAAAAGGCCAAACAAAGCAAACAAAAAACAATAAAGTTTTCAATGTATAAAAAGTTCATTGCTACTCTCTAATATTTAATGCAATTTTAAGTTTGGATCCTTTAAATGAAAAAAAATTTGAACTCTCTTTTTTTTTGAATTCTTAAATTTTTCAACATCGTAAAATAAAAGCAACGAGCTTTTAATTGATATAGATTAAAAATGCCGACAAACAATCGAGTGATATACTAAAAATTATTGAAAAACATACGCGTGTAACAACGAAAGTACGTACTTTGTTGAAAAGCGAAATAAAAGATTATCAAACGCCATTGTTTGCAGTCTGCACGAACGCGGGAGTGATTCTCAAATTGAGCTATAAAAAGGCAACCAGCGCGTTCTTTGCGATAAGTATAAACCGCGCAGGGTCACGAGTTTATAAATTTAACGATTACGTACCAGCAGTTTTGCTACAACCATTGATAATACAGGTAGTTTATTTCAGTTTCGAAAAGTTTGAGTACCCGCGTTTATTTTAGTATGAGCGTAAACCAAGTGGGACTTTTAACTTATTTAGTATTCGTAATAGTGGTAAACTTTAAACTTTTAGCTATGATAATTCATGAATTGTTACTAAAATTGCTTATTAAGAAACTTTGTCCTGAAATTTTTCGCTTTTATATTAACGCTTGCTTATACAGAACTGAATTTAAAGTTTTTTTAATCTGAAGCACGTGCAAATCGTTGATAATGAAACTAATGTCAATAACAAGTTGAATTTTGGAAAGCAAAATTATTTCACGTATGATGATTAAATTGAATTCGTTGAATTGTTAAGTATGCAAGAATTAAACTTTTTTTAGGTCGTCGTCAAACATTGCTCCTCGGATAATAATCATATCGTCATTATGGATTCGAGTGAAAATGAATAAGACAGAACACGTATTAAAACCTTTTTTTGCTGTTAAAAACAATATTTATTGGAAAAAAATTAATTTTCTCGTGGAAAAATATTTAAATTAAAAGTATAAATTTTGAAATGCGCAATAAAATAACCAAATATGATGTATAACTTTAAAGGGTGAGTATTAATTTATCTTATGATAAAATATAACAAAATGATAGATTATTCGTTCAGAATGACACGACTTTCAGCATTTATCATTTTGGACACTTTAAAGCCTATGATGTTTTACTTGCAAGAGTGAAATATGTAACAACTTCATCATCGCGCGAAAAATTTCACATTGCAACGACAAATTTTAAAATTATAGAAAGATATATAAAATTATATGCACATAAATTTACATCGATAAAGATAAAATGTGAATAATAAAATAACGAATAAAGCACATGCGTTGAAGGATGAATTTCATCTGCTTGATTCATCTGATGATGAATTGGAATTGATGCGAAAATGGTAAAGTATTTGTATGCTTGGTTACTACTATTTTACTGTCATTGATCAAAATAAATGTCTCCAAAATGTAATATAAAATTAAGTACTAGTAATTCAAATAACATTTAAACTAATTAAATGGCCAAAAAATTTTCAACTTTTTTAAAAGTTATAGGTGCCTATAAGACAATGAAAAGTTATCTAGAATAAAAAAAAAGATTTTAAAATATACATATTTATTTAAGTATTCGAATCAATATAAGTACTCGAAATTGCATAGGCAATTTTATGTATACGTTAGTTTAAGATCAACATATACATATTACGTGGGCCAATTTTTGACGAGATTGCAGCGAAGAAAGGAATATCTCACAGGAACCGATGGCTACATAACAATCGTGTTCGATTTGTATTCGCCGCCCCGATATTGTTCCGAATTTCTACGTAAAACTTCTCGTATACCTGGTGTACGAGGTTTGGTTCGGTGGACCGAAAGAATGACCAATGAAACCCATACGTGCTTTTTTAAATTTTTTATGCGAACTTCGTCTCGGTTGTTTGAAATATTACTAAACTAAAACTTGATTTTAAAGCGCTCGTTTGATTTATGATCGTGGGAATTTTTACTATAGATTGGTTCGATGCCGAATTTTATTGAAAAATTTTTATTGAAACTGTGTATCGAATATTATATTGTGGTATATTTTTTTTTTTAGAATACGTCGTATATTCCATCGATTGTCAATTTTAAAATTAGGGGTAAACCAAAAATAGTGCTATGCGATCAAAATAAAATAATAAATATAAAAGAACTAAAACGCTTAAATTCCATTATGAAAATGTTCCGATACCTTCCATAATACTATTAATTTCCATTGGAAAAACTGCAACCTCAAAGTTATTTATATAATAAATTTTATCTATTAAGAAACCAGCAGCATTTTTTTTATCAACATCATACTAATTTAAAGTAATCTTTCAACGATTAGTTCTAAATTAGACATTAATTTTTATCGTATAATATTTTGTAAAAACTATGGTAATCATTTAAAAACTTGAAAAATACCTTAGAATTTTTTCCGATCGTCAAAAAAAAACCGATCATTCATACGCCTTACCACAATTCTCCCAAGACTATCCCTTCCATCGTCTGTATCTTTCGATCCGTCGAAATGCAGACGATCCACGTGTATCGTGTTTTTCCGGTTACTCTCCAAGCTCCTCGTGTATACACAAGTATACATTCACCGCAGCAGCGGTATGTTCTACCAGCTGGAGATAGAGAGAAAAAGAGGGGCAAAGGGGTTGAAGAGGGAGTGGAAAGAGCAAGAGCAAGTTCTCGTTCTCTTTCTCTCTCTCACTCTCACTCTGTGGCAACGGGTAGAGCCAGACTCACCGCCTCATTTCGCGGTCCAGTGACGCTCGGGAATTCGCCAATTGGATTTTCTCTGACGCGCGCATCTATCTGCCCCCATCTCTCTCTCTCTCCCTTTTTCACTCTTGCTCTCTCTCTCTTTTTCCCTCTTGTTCTCCAACCTAACTTTTTCTCTTTCTTTCGCGCTCACGTTCTCTTTCATTCGCATTTTACGTACTTTATGAGTAGCGATACCGATGCTTTTTTGAATTTTTGGTTATGGATATTTCATAGAAGATTAGTTAAATCAAAAGTTTTATTTGTAAAAAAAATAATTTTTTAAATCTCAGGTTTTTGCTCAAATTTATTAACGACTGTTTTAATAAGTTTTGTTCTATAATTGTTTAAATGTAAAACAATATTATTTAAACAGTGAGTTTGCGTAAACAATTTATTTTATTTATATGTGGTAAGAAACCCGAACTATGTTTGAGTAATACTTTAAATAAATTTTATTTATTTATCAATGCTTTGAATATTTTTAAATATTTTTCATTAAAAGAAATTGAAACTATAAATATAGCAAAAAAAAAAAAAAATATAGCAACATTTATAAGGATAAAAATACGTAAGTAACACATAATAACATTTCCTTAAAACCTTTCAAAAATAAATTTTACTTTTGTAAATAAAAAACGATAAAATAACGACAATCATGCCATCAGTTAAAAAAGATTAAGAACAACGAACTGTACAAATAACATCGAATCTAAAAGAATAGACCCGTAAAAAGCGGGACTATAAGAAGAAGCCTGCAAAGGAAAGTTTCGCATAAAGTCGAACGTGACGTTTTAATTCGGACGAACTGCCGGTAGGTATTCGTATCATGTCCGCGTCTGCGTTTTATTAAACCGCGCATATCCAAGAGAATAAAAGAGAGAGAGAGAGAGAGAGATATGAGAGAGAAAAAGAAAGAGAGAAAGAGAGAGAGAAGAGAGAGTAGGAGAGAGAGGAGAGGAAAGAAGAAATCTACGTTATGATCCTCGGCGCCGATTTATCGGTTGGATAAAGTTCCCCCGAGATTGCGAGGTGCATACACAATCATCCCGATAAAAAGTGAAATATTCCAGTACCTCCCTCCACATCCACCTCCTACCCCCTTCTTCTTTCACCCTTCAACTTCCCTTCCTCTTTGACTGTTCCAGAGATCGCAAATTTTTCTGGTCTTGTAATTTAACGAAAATCGAAATTTTCATGTAATCGTAGAAATTTTATATTTTTTAAAAAATATTAACTTTTTCTTCAATTTACATTCTTTCTTTGTAATCGTTACGATTTTATGTGTGTACGTATTATTATTATTTTATATGTTTGCTCTATAAAATTGAAAAATTTTAATTTAAAGTAAATAAAAATAGTAAATTCTATTTATCTATACCTAACAATATTATTACCTGCCGATATTCATGAATCTCAACCGATTGTTATGCAGATAATTATTATTTAATAATCGTGGTCAATTTTCAATCGCAAATACATATCTATTATATGTATCACAAATCCTCTTTGAATTCAATATCTAAAGTCTCGCGTATCGCGGTATCAAACAATAGACCTAGACTTTCTCGGACTTTCTCTTGGTAATCAGCTCACAATGCATCTCTCAAAATAGAAAATAAAATCGAAGAAAAATCGCGCACAATAACACACATATACATACATACATAACTATATAGAAAACCTCATTCAATTGCAAATTATCGAGGGAAAAAAAAAAAAAGAGAAGAGCGAGTTTATCCAAAGTCCATGTATCTTCGTTTGTCCATCAAAACGCGGCGTCCGGTAAATAAACAGGATATAATAATAATACTTTGGCAGAGGTGCGCTGTTTATACAAAGCTCCCTCTTATATACGGCGCGATGAGCACGAGTATTTATAGTATTTGGATTACCCAAAGCGAACGAATCCTGAAAGAGAGAGAGAGAGACGTAATGTTTACGGATAATATTCCCTTTCGGTCTTTTCTCTCTCTCTCTCTCTCTCTCTCTCTCTCTTTCTCTCTCTCCGGACTTTTCAATACACCGCGATATTTCCTCTTATTCTCTCTTTCTCTCTTATCGAGGACCCTTCACAAATATACGTATTTCCCTTCTGCAAAATTTGCCCTCGGCTTTTCAAAACATATATATGTATGTGTGTATCAATACATATATCCTCGCGACCTTTGGTTTTTATGAGAGAGTGTAAGAGAGAAAAAGAGAGCTAACGAATATTTATATATATATATACATCGAGAGAGAAAAGATTTTGCGACGTCGTCATGCTGCTGGAACTCGGAGATTCACGAGAGCGAAAAGGTCGTTGGACTTGCATTTTTTTCCTACCTTATTTCTTTTGCTTCGTTCGTCGATAGCTACTCGTTCAAGTCAAGGGTTTGTACATATATATATATATATATACACTTCGTTGGTTCCTTTTTCTTTTCGTTTAAAAAGTCTCTTCAATTGCGAAGGATTTTAAAAACGGGCTTTCACGAATACTTTTTAATGTCATTCATTTTATGCATGATTATTTTGCGTTGATTTTTCGTCGTTTTACGATTTACGATTACGTTTAGTCGATAGTATTTTCAAATATTTTCGTATCAAATCTCAAAATTAAATTTCTTGTGCAAGAATAATAAAAATTACTCGTCATCATTATTCAGAATATTGTTAAATTATCTAGAAGAATGTTTTATGCATTCTTATAAGGTTTAAGATTAAAATAAGAAGCAATACTTCTTGTTTTAAAAAAACGTGAATAAGAAGTATGTTTGAAACTTTTTAGTGATTCTTAATTGGCAAAAAGTCGATAGTGAATTTCCGTTGTATGAAAAAACTTTATAAATTTTTTAATCAATATTTAAAGAAACTATTTTTTAAAATAACTAAGAGGAGAAAAGTATTCTATAATTTATGCAAAATTGCATAAATTTTTAATGAATATTTTAAAACATTGGAAGTGTTGTAAAATACAAGAAAGAAAAAATATAATAAATTTAAAAAATTGTTAATATTTTAATGTCCGCAACTTTAGCGTCAAAGAATCTTTGTCAAGATAAATCCAATATATTTCACGAAATTATAAATCATTCAATAGTTGATAAATAATTTTTGTTAAAAAAAAGTCGGTTAGATTATTATTATATATGATGCCAACTCACATTAGCCGGATGATATCAAGAGAATAATGTTTACAACTCACCTGTAACATAAAAAAAGAATCTTAATTACTATTACTGCAATATCAACATTATGTAATCATATCTTCAATTCAAATGTAATGTTAATTTTTATAATTATTTAAAGAAATTATGTAAAAAATTTTTGTTTGTATACTCTGAATGAAACTTTTAGTTAAAGCAACAAAATATCAAATATATGTACAATAAATATGATGAAAATCTATGGCAAAAAGATCCTTTAATAAAAAACGTAACATCTTTCATCTCTCTTACGAGAAGCTATGGAGCTCATATCGTCATCTTCCAGTTGAGCTAATTGAATCACTTGGAATTATACTCGGCGAGTTGCGCGGCGAGTGGCAATGGCGGAAAATGGGAGTCGACGTAAGATGACACGACGACGACGACGAGAAGAGAAGTAAGAGGAGGAGGCGAAGGTGGAGAAAGAAAATAACCGGACCCGCCTCTTCACCAAGCTTTTCTCTATCTCTCTCCCTCTCTTTCTGTCTCGTCGGGCGCGCGGCCAGAAAAGTAAGTCGCGCCTCCCCCGCCTGGGCTTTATTAAATAAATACGTCGCGCGTCTTCGCCGGGAGCCTCGTGAAATTTCGGGGATCACGGAAGTGAAGGAGGGAAAGAAAGAGAGAGAGAGAGAGAGAGAGAGAGAGAGAGAGAGAGAGAGAGCTTCTACGAGGGTGTGGAAATTGAGGGTTTGATGTAGTCGCTGCTGGTTTTATGTTACGGTACGGGAGAGAAAAAAGGTGGATCGTTGAATTTTAATGCAGTTGATGCGTGTGCGCGCGTGAAAAGGAATAAGTGTAATTAAGAATGAGCGATATGATTCTTTAAATTTATCTATTTTAAAGAGCAACTTTTTTTATTTTTAAAAAGTAAATGCGCAATGTGTTCAAATAATTTATCATTGACTTTTTTTAATGTTAGTTTAATTAGACTCGTGATTCATTTATAATTAAATTTTTATCAAAGTTAAATTTTGCTGAAATATTTGTTATTACTTACATATTAAATATTGAATAAAATTGATTCGGTCGTTGGAAACATTAAATCATTAAAAAGTATGTATGTATGTGTATAACATATATATCACAAATAGTAGTAAAGTCCGCATTTAAAAAAACATCAATTCAAGCCGAACTCGAAAAAATAAAAAAATAAAACCAATCACGCAACGGTTAATCTTAATCGTTAACTAAATTCAACGCGTAATACTCGGGCTAATATACACTCCCGTTTTCGCAAAACCGCGGGACACATTTTCAGCCGCGGCATGCGCGAACTTCTCAAGAGAGAAAGAGAGTAGAAAAGAGGGATGAAACGCGGTGGAATAGCCATTCTGGTCGCACGTTGAAACTTTTATACCCGTAATTACGAATTAATAAAGACTAATAGCTTTATCGCCGGACTATTAAATCCCCGCGCCTCCATTCTCTCCCCCCCTTCGGTGATGAGTGTGCTCGCAACCGGCAAGTTTTGCGGTCTCGTGCACCGCGGCTGAGCTTTCACCTGCGCCGCGAAGAAGACGACGAGAGAACATCGTCTTCTCTCGCTCTCTTTGTACTCTCTGGTCGTATCTGTTTCTACCCGACTTGTGTTGTGTCTTGCGGGTAATGCTAATTGTTGTTGCAATTTGACAAATTGCTATTTTCATAGATTTATAATTTTTTTCTTTATAAATGGTATTTGTTTTGCATTTTGAAAAAGCGTAAATTTTTGTAAAATGTTATTCTGTAAATGATCTTTAAATTTGTCAGGAATGAAGGATAAGTTGGCTTTAATTTTAATTTAACAAATAAGAGTCTGAATATGCAGTTATTAATAATTTATAATATAAAAACAGTATGGCGTTTACATAACCCAATATTTTTTCACTTTATATGTATAATCCAATATTAAAATAACAAGTATATTAAATCTCAAAAGTGTCTGGATAAATACAATTTTAATCATATTTTTAACTGAGATTAATAATGTAGACTAAGTTAAAAAAAATACTTAAAACGACGCAACATCCGTCTACAAAGTAGTTGCATTTAATACGGCAAGTTAACACTTTTCGCGAGTTATTAAAACGTTCGCGAATAAATTAAAATTAAAATGTCTTCCAGACACCTAGTACGAAGCAATATATAAAAAAAAAAAAAAAAGAGAAGAAAAAATAGGAAGTAGATGAAGAAGAAGAAGAGGTAGAAGAAGAAGTAAGGCGTAACTAAAATCGCGTGACTATTCATCAAATCTCCGCGCCTGCTTAACTCCCTTTTCTAACTCTCGCTTTATGAATGAAAGCTCGCTTACTTACTCTTACTCGCTTATATACCGACCTGCGTGTTGCTAATTTTTAATAAGAAAGCATGAGCGAGGAAGAAAAAAAAAGAAAGAGAATGAAAGAAAAAAAATTGAGCGAGAAGCATGCAAAATAGGTGCTTACATTCTTGTTAAATTGTGATTTTATCAACGGCACGGGCGCGACTCGAATTCCATAACTTTTCCATATACGCCCGTGGAACTTCGGTTTATGTAATTAAAGTTTGAAGGTGACCGAAAGAATTTCTCGATGGCGTTGCATTGTTTAACGATTCGCGTTATACTTTGAAGTAACTACGTAATACGTGATGTTTTTTTATGCTTTTCGATATGCCTTTTTAAAAGTTTAATCTTACCGTGTTTATTATGCTAATTTACGGTTGTGTTTTACATGCCTTTTTCGTTATCGTTGAAAAAAAGCTTGGTATATTTTGAAATAAATTTAAATAAACGTGAATTTCTCCATAAAAGAATTAATAAAATGATCGTACCGAAAGATACATCGTACTCTCTCTCTCTCTCTCTCTCTCTCTCTCTGACACACACTCACTCTCGCTACGCTTATTGATGCGTTTAAATGCGCGAGACCTGGAAGGCTTACCGTTGCATGGTCAGACTCATTCCCGCAAATCGGCAGCTGACCACCCACCACGGTTCTTTAGCCTTCTCCTCTCCACTTCACTCGCACTACACTCGCACTACACTCGCACTACACTCGCACTACACTCGCACTACACTCGTACTACACTCGCACTACACTTGCACTATACTCGCACTATACTCGCACTACACTTGCGCTACACTCGATCGAACAGTTCTTTTTTTTTGAATCAGAGGCTCGTCGCGCACACCCATCACTCGCGGTTACTCTTCGCTCGCGCACCACTCTCTGGCAAGGAAGTTTCGTTGGTTTCGTACCGGACTCACGAGGAACTCGAGATCCGGCCGAAGCACTCACGAAACTTAGACTGATCCGTCTTTTCGCGGCACCTTGGCCGAGTCGGCGAGAGCACGCTTACATCTTAAGTGTAAACAAAAATCGCCGACTCGCGACGCAATTCCGACAATACGACGGCTTTTAGCCATCCTAGGAAATTTTCGTCGCACACTAAAGGAATGAACGTGCGAACTATTCGCGATTACTATAACACACGGAGCCTTTGTATACAAGTCGACACGTGGATTAGTTATACGAGTAATTTCATCAGAGGCGGGCATCTAATTATCAATTAAATAAAATAAAATAAAATTATTCATAGTCTTAGTCAAAGTAAAAAATGTTTATACTTCAAAATTTTTTTGTAAATGTAGATGCAAAGAAAAAAATAAATTGATGATAATTTCCGTTTCATTAAAATGATGCAAAATTTAAATTTATTCTAGTTAATATTTACGCTGATAATATACCCATTTTGAGATATATTTTACAAAACTTAATCTAATAATTTTTAAAAATAGAAAAGCCACTAATTTAATAAGTTTTTTGTAACTATTGTTCGCGACTCAAACTATAAAATAAATGTTATTTATTATTTATGTTAAATTCGATTATTTCATGTAGTTCAATATTAATATTGTAAAATTTTATGTATGATGTAAAATCAAATTTATTCGAATTGTTAGGTCTCGAAGCGTAAAATGTAAACAATACGAGGCTTTGTGTTTAAAATTGATAAACTTTTGTTTCGACTATTCGTTTATTATAAGAAAAGCGATTGTAACAAAAAAAATGTAAATACGAGGAGTTTTCAAGGAATCGCGTAACAAATTACTCGAAAAATCTTTATTATATTATAACTACCGGCTCGTTTAGCTAATGACCTACTAGTGCACGGGTTCGCCCGTGGCCTAGAAGCCCTACGTGTCCGTACAAAAAAAAGCACGGAGCCGCGATCAACCTCAGGAGCTCAGCTTCCTTGAAGGTTTACGTGCACAGTGAGATTACTCCTGTGGCCGTCAAGCTATTGATCGAAGCAATTCGAACCGGGAAGTCGCGAAGTAGAAAAACGCGAGAAATATAAAAATTGAATTAAAGAGACGAAAAGTCGCGTAAACAGCCGTACGGATTAGCACGCGAGGCGTCAGCGCGGTGGGAGAAGGACTGCTGAGTAAAACTATTAAAGGACGTGTGTACAGCGCGGCCAGTCCAGTCCTTGAAAGCTCCGAAAAAGGATAAATAAATAATAAAGATATTTTTAAAAACTATTAGTTTTAGAAACTAATTGTGCTTCGAAAGTTTCCCTTTAAATCGCACGCGTATTTCGAACGAGGATAAAAGGATAAAAATACGTGGTGGCGTTTGAAGTAACGGAAATGAAAATGCGCATGTAATGCTGTTTTGCGTTTGCTTACTGATTGTACCGCTGGATAAAGGAAATGTAATGCAAAGATTGCGTACGAAGATAATGTAACGTACCTGTAACAAATAAATTATCAAATCAAGTAAAAAAAAAAAAGAAAAAAAAAAAAAATAAATAAATAAAATAAATAAAAATAAATAAATTTGTAACTAACACACTAGAAATTATTTTTACAATATGATCTTATTTAACAATATATTTTTATATGCAACTCATCTGTAATCTATATAAATAAAGATAAATTAGTTAAATTATTCTATTATCATCTTTTGTTGAGTAAATTGAACAAGTTCAACAAGTTGAAACAAAACGTTATATTATTTCGATAACTGTTTGAGTTTTCGCAATAAAACTGCAATGGTTAAAAATTTTTTATTTAATAATAAACGTACTAAGCAATTATAAAAAATTCTGCAAAAATAAATTAAACTTTATAGCGACTTTTTAATTTTATTTCGACTTTAAAAATCCAACAAAGAACAAAAAAAGGGAAAAAGAAAAAATTAACAGATATAAATTTGCTGCACTTGAAGCTTATATAAAAAAATCCTGGAATTAATAACTCTCAATTTCGCAAATTTTCCGTGGCGCATAACCATTGCCGCGAGTAAATTTTTCCCGTCCCACATCCCATAATAAATAAACCACGACTACACGCCAACGCATATTCGTAAGAGTGTAACCCTTGCAAATCTTGAAACCTCTTCCATTTCTATTCCTTTTTTTTTATCTGCTGACGAATGAGAAATAAAAAAAAAAAGACCGAGGAGAAAGAAACGAGCGAAAAGAATCAGAGAAATAGCCAGAGTAAAAGAGAAAAGATAAATAAAAAAAAAAAGATAAAATCTGCCGTTGCGAGAGCGATCTACATGCGGACGTTTTTATTTATCGCTTCCTCCTTTCTCCTCTCATAAGAGAAAGAAAGATAATGGCGAACGAGAATACGCGAGAAAGAAGAAAAAAAATCAATGAGTATACGAGAGCAAAGCGCAATGAGAGGAAAAAAAAGAAAAACGAAACGAAGAAGAAGAAGAAGCAGGATAAAGAAAAGGTCGGAGAGTGAAAGAGCAGCGCACAGTTTCTCTATTTCCTTCATTAACTCGGCCGTGCGAGCGTAACTTTTAATTGGAAGGCCGCACGGCTCAGCTCTCTTCCTCTATCTCATTTCCCGAGAGACGGAGAAATTTTTCACCCGCTTGGGCCCCCAAAGGTGTACGCGTACTACACGTCTTGGGATTGGTCAGTTTGCCATATATATATATATGCACACACGCACACACACACACCCGTAAGAGGTTCAGCCGGTGATTTAATTTCTGTGAGACGCGCAACGAGATTTTACTCTCACCTACTTTCGCGCGTCTCCGAAGAGTTGTTCATTTAGCTTTAGATACTCTTTTTTTTTTTCTCTCATTTTTTCGGCTGGGAAAAGGATCGTTTTTATGATTCGAGCTAGCGGGTGAGAAAGAGAGAGAGAGAGAGAGAGAGGGAGAGAAAGAGAGAGATAGCTCCCCTCCATTTCCTATTTCCGTTAACAGATTTTTGAGAAATTTTTACGATGCTTCGTTATTTCAACGCGTAATTTATCATCGAGAACGAGTAATCTCGTTACTCGTCTTTCTTATCTCCCGAATTCATTGTTTCGAGTGGATACTTGATGTATCCTTGTCTTTTGTCTTGTATAATTAACGAAGTCCTACGATATCGTTTTATGCTTTTGTGCTCTCGTTTAGATTTCGTCTATTCTTCTCTCGAATTCATTGCAATAATATGTATTTTATTATTTGTTTTTTTCCATTCATTTGTTATTCTTTGGTACTTGTAAATTATCCTCTTTCATAAACTTTGATATCCAAACAAATTTTTAGAAAGCAACTACTTGTGATTAAAGATGCTAATTAAAAATATCTTTATAGAAATATGAATACATAAATTACTTTTATACTTAATTATTCTAAAACAATTACAATATAAAATAATAACATCATCGTACTCTTAAACTGCATTTAAAAAATTAATAAATTTAAAGTTTGTAAATGAATTGTAAAAAACTTATTTAAAATTATATCTATTATTAAAAAGAAAAAAACACAATCTTTTCGACGTTCTTTTACGCTTCAGATAAACACGATGCTTACCGATATTATTATAACGATCGAATCGATCGAACGAAACGATCGAGCGAATAAACGAAGAGTTACAAATGTTCAAAATTCAAACCACGTTTCACCTAACGGCAAACATCTCCTCGCTCGCGCGTAGCTATCTCAAACTTTACCATACACACATTTGCCCAGAACCTATATAACGTGATCTCATCCGCTTACACTAACCATCGTTATCGATTTCCCATTATTACTACGCCTATCTCCATACACACTCGTTCTCATTCTTACTGCAATGGAATAACGAGACGCGTCGCATATAACTGGCCGATAATCGTTCCGGCCGTTTAAACATGCGCGTGCGCCTTGGGAGAGAATAAGAAGCTACCGGTATAACATCGATAATATCACCTATATACGATTATCTTCCCTTCCGGAGGTGTAGACGACCATCGGAAGCATTTTGCCTCACTTAAGACACCGACGCGATCTTCTATTATGCATTTACAGGCCTCGGAAAATGGGCAAGCGTTTGCAATGTTCGCTTATACACCCGCGCGAAGAACAAAGGTTTTACCTAACGATCGCATAATGGAACAACGTTGCGGTAGTGTGTCTATGTATACGAATTTCACAGTGCGTTCTCTCGTTAAATTCAGGGAGGAAAATTGAAAGAGGCGCTCGTGGAGCTTGAGAGAGAGAGAGAGAGAGAGAGAGAGAGAGAGAGTCGTGAAAAATGCAAAGCTTGCGTCTGAATACTTTCTCTGTCTTTCTGTCTGTCTGTCTCTCTTTCTCTCTCACTCTCTCTCTCTCTCTTTCTCTCTCTCTCTCTTTCTCTCTTTCTCTCTTTCTCTCTCTCTCTCTCTCTCTCTCTCTCTCTCTCTCTCTCTTTCTCTCTCTCTCTCTATTTTTATATGGACAGAGAGCGCACGGGAAACCACGAGTTATGATTTATGAAGGTCAAAATGGGGAGATTTTTCGAAGTGCCGGCTTTTAGTTATGGAAATTGAAATTTTTACACGAGCGTACGCAAAGATCGTGCGTAAATTAGTAACGGCGCAAGGATTGTAACACAGTTATTGTTTATTAAAGTCCTAACTGACGTAAATCACGATATAATCTGATGTATTTTCATTTTTTATAATGAAATTGTTAAGCGCGTTAAAAAAACACCATTATTCATACTAATTGATTAATATCAGTGGAAAGTAAAAAGGCGACAAAGTTTACGCTATAAACTATGACTGGCTTATAAGAAGACGATCGATTCCATTAGTCTTACGCTCATAAAAAATGACGGCGATCGTTTAACTAACAAAATTATCTAGTTTAACTACCGATTAAATTAAAACCGAAAAAGAGAAGCTACACGAGATAATTAAAAATAAAAATGGACTTTTTTTTAATAGAAAATCGATAATTTTGAAGCACTTTGATTCAAGTTAAAAAATGTATTAGTTATTACTTTAATGAATATATCGATCAAAATTTTTAAAGCATCAGTGAATACAATACCAGCGGATTGTGATTTTTTCATCAATCTTTTTCGAGATATATTCGGCTCGCGATAACTTGCATTTTTTAAATTTTTAAACTTTTATTAGTCATGATTTATGTCTGAAATTTTTTGTAAAGAAAAATCCATAAATATTGGGGCACGAAGTAAAAAATATTTGAAGTAATCCTTGTATCAAAATGCTTTTTTGTTTCCTAACCATACATAAACTATAAAATAATACACTATTTTACCAAAATATTGGTATTATTGAATTTATATTTTTTGAAACTTTACACGTTTTAATCGATTATCTAGTAAACATATATATAGTAACAATTTATTTTTCCGTCACGCGCCCACAATTCGAAGATACATTAAATTCAAGCCATTTAGTCTCATCAACTCTCCCGCATTCTTAATTAACGTATCAAGCCCAACGCGTATATATTTTGCATATTTCAAGCTCGTGCAAAAAGCATAAAGTAAAACATAAAAATAACGAAGGAAAAAAATCTGAACGTTTCAATAGCCGACTGCCCACACCAAAATAACCGGCGTACCTCATGTGCAATGGAAATTCTTACAAATTGCCGGGAGGGCGCACCGCTCGCGCGCTAATTAATTTAAAATACACGGTTTCGTGCATATTACAGATATATATATATATATATATATATATATATATATATATATATATATATATATATATATATATATATATATATATATATAGAGAGAGAGAGAGAGAGAGAGAGAGAGAGAGAGAGAGAGAGAAAGAGTAGCCGCGGGGTTGGTACAGAAGTAAACGGGAAGCAAAATCCCGTCCGTCTATTTAATTCCCCGGTACAAGTGAAGGGAAAGGGAGAATACTTTCGTGGATGAAGGCAAAAAGAAGAAGCAAAAAAAAGGAAGGAAAAAAAAGCAGCGAAAAAAGTAAAAAAAAAAAAAAAAAAAAAAAAAAAAAAAAAAAAAAAAAAAATGAATACCCGCGTACACCCGCTCGAGGCTGCGGCAACCTCCTCATGAATTATGAATAAACGGAATTTAAAATATACGCGAGAAAGCGATGGTACAGCAAAAGAGAAATGTCACATTCGCATTGTTAATTGGCTTGCGCTCTGTGCTTTTCTTTTTTTTTTAATTCCGTTCCACGACGTATTTTTTTCTCCCTTCGCCGCAGAAGATGAAGAAGAAGAAGTCACCTTGGAAAACAGGAAGGACTGTAAGGATCGGCGAGTAAGAGAAAGAGAAAGTGAGAGAAAGATACGTACAAAAAAAATGGAAGGCAGCGTGGTAAATGCGCTCTAAGGTAAAAAGGTTAACGAGCGCGTTTAGCGAGCGGGAGGAGAGGAAAAAAAATGTACCCGCGGAAGAGAGACAGAGAGACGTGTACCTTGATTGCAGATTTATTGAAAAAGTGGCGCGCGCAACGTCGCGAGTGCTTTAATAAAACATCCGAGTCTCTTTTTTAGCGTCCGTGCGCCGGGATTCTATTTACATTTTCATGATGATTTTTCATTTGTTTCTGGTCTAGCTGTACTCTCCCCCTCCCCCTTCCCTACTCATACCCTCCCTATTACAGTACCGAGAGTACGTTTGAAAAGTTCATTTGAATTTGATAAAAAAAGAAACGCCGTTTGAAGATTATGGTTTTGCATTCTTTATTTGCATTGGTTTAAAAATTCAATTGAATTTGTTTCGCGGTAAAAGTTCTTTATAATCAAAGTAAAATTTTCGTATAAATTTACAACTGTTACTTGAATTAAATGTAACCTATCTCAGTAAAAACAAATTCTTCTTTATTTGTAATTCAATTTTTCGATAAACATAATAAGAGATTCTTCTGTTACGAGAAAAAAAAAACAGAAACAATTTTAATTGTTAAATCAATGGATACTCGAAATCTTATTTTAAAAAAACTTTTTAAAATTAATGATTACTAATAACACGTTTATGAGTTACTTTTTACGCAAATAAAATTTGTTATAATACACTTTTTATTACAATGTTTATTAATGCATTGATTTTTAAAAATCGTAATTTGACATACTGCAATAAATAATCGTAGTCGATCTACAAACATTCTCGTGAAAATAAAATAAAACTTAAAAATATCTACGTATGTATTAAAAAGCTTAGAATATTACATTTGTCGTGCTTGCCAAAGCAATATTCCAAATATTACGTAGTTACCTTAATTATAGTTATGTAACTGTAATTAAAGTTAGCATTGAATGCATTAAATCGAAATGTTCCACGGTGTATATATATATATATATATATATGTGTGTGTATAGATGAGTCATGTATACGATGTATAACTAATGCGTTAGATAATCAATAGAACATATTGCTAAAAGGAAAATTCATTTTACCAAAGTGCAAATAATACACTCAATTACTGAAATTCAAGTGATAACGAATGCTCGCTAAAATATAAAGCTAAGAGTTTGTTTATAATTTTTAAATAATAATGTAAACATTTTTTTTTCTTCATTGAAATATATTATTTAATAATTAATTGATCATTATGATGATTAATTTGAAAATAAATAATTTAAACCAACTAAAACTAATGATATAAATATACTATATGTAATACGAGTAAAGCATTATTTGATAACTAATAATCTGCATTCATTAAATTTTTTAATAATAGTAAAATAATTATATTAATCGAGCTATAGAATAATTCTGGCTTTTAGAAACAATAAACTTTATTACATTATACAATACGTAAATTTTCAAAAATCTTTCAACGTCGGCTGAAAAATAATTTTTTTCCAGTACTACATCTGTGACTAATCAAAGCAGTAAAAAAAAAAAAAAATGAGCGACCGCGTACAAGTTTAATGATTAAGCATAAGAGAGGCGCGAATTTACAAGGAGAGTAACGAAATTAGAATAACCGACGAGTGTATATATATCTATATAGACACGTGAAGTAGGAGGCATGACGAGTGCATCGACGCGTTGCTGCCAAGTATAGCGACGCTAAATTCTAATGAATGTGCCTTGGAGATGAGGGAGGAATCTATAAAGCTTTTACGTGTGCGTCTGTCGATATAAACGTATACAGAGAATGTGTATATATCACCCTGTTGGTGGATCGGACGAAAAAAGAAAAATAAAATTTGACTCAGGCAACCACGACATCTGAGTGAATAATTTTATACGTATAAATATCTCCGATGTCTAAGTTACATTATCTTTTACTTGGAGTGATCAACGCAGGGGTTTTATAGGTTCTAGGGATTGTATAAGAACCACGCGGTCTAGGATTTAAGTCATGGGTAACATGTAGTGGTTGGATAGATATTTTAAGATTCTATATTTATAATATGCCAATCGATAATAATTACAACATGAATGTACCGGTAATGTTATATATTTCTCTAATCGACCAAATGGTTGTAAATGTACTCTCTCTTACACTCGCACTATATATAAAATTCATCGTTTTCATAACGCATCAAGTACGTAAAAAGCGAAGATACGAATGAAAGAGAGAGACGCTGGAAAACTTACGTAAAATAGAAAGAGAGCTAAGGAGCGAAATTAAAATTCTTCGCTACAACCGTAATCTCATTTCCCTGTTCGCTCGTGCCATGGCGCCAGCGCCTCTCTCTCTCTCTCTCTCTCTCTCTCTTTATCTCTCTCTCTCAGTTTTGACTCGACTGAATAATGCAGCGACGCAAATGAACAGCAAAATTAAACCTACCTTCCTCTTCCTCCCTCTCTCTCTCTCTCTCTCTCTCTCTCTCTCTCTCTCTCTCTCTCTTGCGTACAATGCGCCGACGGAAGTGGAGCTTAGCGAAGAGAAAGAGAGAGAATAGGTAAAAGGGGAGGGTGACCACCGCTTAAGTACAGTTTGCGATAGTTAAGTGCACAGTTATGGATAAATTATGCATCAACGACTCTGTCATTAGCTCGACGGGTTGACAATAAATTTTAATCGCTACCTCCACCTTCTTCACTGTGTGTATATATTATATATATATACACACACACGCGTACTAAGACTAGCTGCCATTGGGAAAACGCGTGGTTGCTGCACACACGGGGACTACCGTTGTTCGTTGCTCGCGGCGCAAACTTCTAATTAGGACGCCTATTTGATAATGAAACTTTAGCGTTGTTTTTGTTTAGCTTTTGCGCTCTTTTGCTTTTTCTTTTTTTATTTATTTCTTTCATCTCTCTCAACTTTTCATCCTCTCTTTTTTTTTTTTTTTTGACTTTGTTACTTGGTCGACCGGTTTTTATTTTTCGTTTTCGCTTGGAAGTTTTTGTGTTTGTATGTGTGTATGTGTTAAACAGCTTAATTGCTGAATTAAATTCGGATTAAATCAGGCTCCGATTATGTGTGACGACAGTTTGGAAGATAATTTAAATTAGTACGATGTAACTTTGATGTGATATTTATAAGACTTTGTTACTCTTATTCAATTCAACAAAATTTGTATTAATATATCAAATGAAAATATTAATTTTTTTTCCTCTTTTTAAATAAGAAATTTATGAGATAAATCGAAGTTTTAAGCGATAAATTGTTTGTTATAAGAAAGCTATTAATATTTTTTATTCACCAACAATAGAATGCTTTTATTATAAATAAAAGAAATGAAAAAAAAAAACTAAAAAAAAATGTATTACTGGAAGCAAAATTGCGCAATGCATCAACGCGTTTCATTCTCGATAACAGCGTATATTATCGACAAAAACACACCTCCATAAGAAGCGATAAGAAAAAAGTGGCAGAGATATGAAAGCACTAAGGGGAGAGGAGCGAGAGAGAGAGAGAGAGGTGAAGGAAAAAGGGAAAAGAAAGAAAACAGCGCATAAAAGATAGAACGCAGCGCGAAATCCTCACGGGAATCCTTCAGCAAGATCAGACAGAGAAAGAGACAGTGCACGTCGGCAGCCATTTTCGCGTGCGTTCAAGATCGATTCCCTCCTTCTTCGTCGAGAAGAAGAGAGCGGTAAAATGGTTGCGCGTACACGGAGACGAGGCCAAGAATAAGAAGAAAAAGAAGGAGGAGAGTCCTGTTATGCGGCTGTAAAGCGAAATATGCAATAGCAGCAGTAAAGCACAGGAGAGACAGAGAAATGAAGAAGATAGAGAGAGAGAGAGAGAGAGAGAGAGAAAGGGAAGGAGGAAGAGACTGGTATGAACACTGAAATAGTCGGCCAGCGAAAGAATGAGAGCAGCGGTGGAGGGAAAGAGATAAGGAGAAGAGAGAGAGCCGAGCAATAAGGGTGAGGAGGAAGGAAGGAAGTGAGCGAGGAATATGAGCGAGGAATTGTATATATACACAGCTGGTCTGCATGTATGTGTGTATGTGTATATATGAGTCTTTTATATAAGGTTTAAATTTACTTTATTTCGGTCGGAGAATGACGTGCGCGCGCGGCCGCTTACTACCGCCGCATCATTTCATCCCAGACGTATGCTTTATTAAAGATTTTTGTCTTTTGTTTGAGATGCTAGTACGCGAACTCATAAAGAAGGAGGTATTTTTTTAATTTCGACGTTTCACGGTAATCGGATAATTGTTTCTAAACATCTTTGAAAACATAGAATATTTGCTAAATTATTCTTTTTTTTCAGTAAATTAATACGCTGTTATTCATCTGAAGCGATTATTTCTTAATTTTAACAAGAATTTTTCCGTTACAAATAGAGAATAATCTTCTAAATCAAATATATACAATTTTGACATGTTTATCAATAATTGCATTCAGTAAATTTATTCATTTAAACCATTAACTTCTATCATAATTGATTAAGCAGTCCGTCGAGCTATCGAGGTACAAAAAGTGATTCGCATAAAACATTCATAAGCGCGCGAGGGAGCTATTTATACACATTTCCATTATTCGCTCTCGAACTCAACCTATATCTCCATTGTTACCCGAAACATTCTCTAAAGGGTCGATGACCTTAGCGCAAGAATAACAGGGGAAACTGGTATTAACAGAAGTTAATCAACCATGAAAAGTAAGAAAAAGAGAGAAACTTGATTATATTAGCGAGATACAACTTATTGGATTTATCCCCGTCGTATCTACGGGACTCGGCAACTTATGGGTATTGCCGAAAGCAAACGCACGCGATCGATTAAGATGTGATGAGCCATGTTCGATGAGAGAAAAGTTGTGTTCTACGGCTTGATTTTCATGTGATGTGATTTAGCGAAGGGAAAATCTTGTTAACGGATATTCATATAACGGTTAGATTACTTATTGATACATTATTTTCGGAAAGAAGAAATTAGATTTAATTGACTTTTAGTTTAAAATTTTTTGCGTTTATTTTTTACTTTTT
The DNA here is from genome assembly GCA_949987625.1 of Chalcis sispes. Taxonomy (NCBI): domain Eukaryota; kingdom Metazoa; phylum Arthropoda; class Insecta; order Hymenoptera; family Chalcididae; genus Chalcis; species Chalcis sispes. Next base: position 62,885,040 of record OX465096.1, on the reverse strand, counting down.
CAAATAACTTAATAAAGTGTAAAAAAAGTTAGATACGCAAACGAAATCGAATATTTTGTAAAAAAAGCAATTTCATTCGATATCAAAAAATATTGATTTTTATCTTTCGTTTCATCATTCACTCTCGCATTTTTTTTCGAAAAAAAGTCCTCCGATATTCGGAAAGAAATCTTTTCGACCAACTGCTTATATAGCTTGCATAACATACATGAATCGTTTCTACCGAGTCATATTCTATCGTGAGTCCATTGAAAAGAGCTTTTCTTAAAAAAAAAAAAAAAAAAAAAAAAAGAAAAAAAATAAACGAAAGAATACGAGATAGGAAAATCGAAGCCTCATATTAGCGATATCGCAGTAAGTAAAAGTAAAAAATCAACGAGTTCCGATGCCCCACATCTGCATATATATATGCATACATACACCAGTCGAAATATAATCGCGCGCGAAGAAACAGAACAGAACGAATGAACGCACGAAGGAAAAATAAAGTTGAACTGGTATGCGTACGCATACACACATAAATACCTGTAAAACGGAAGTAATACCTATGCGAAAGAGAGAGAAAGAGAGAGAGAGAGAGGGAGAAGTTGGGGGATTATTCGAAGAACGACGAGGCGTCCCTATTCGAAAGCTTTTTCCGCGAAAACGAAAACGAAGTAAAAAAAAAAAAAAAATAAAATAAAATAAGAAAGAAAAAATCGAGGCTCGATATCGATTCGTCCCTACTACTTTTATTTCTCTTTCTTCTTTTTTCATTATTTTCCACCCGCGTGCGCTTCTTCGATACGTGTATATTTATACATACAGTTCGATCTTCCGCGATGCTCTTGATTACTCCACCATGTCTCAGTTTTTTTCGTCTTTTCTTCGTTCCTTTCTACTTTCTCTTTTCTTTTTTTTTATTTGAACATATATATTTCAGAGGTCATTGTTAGAAGATTAAAAACGATGCGCATGAGGAGACGGTACGAATATTTTGCAGTGATAGACCGTTTTTGGATCGTTATTGTAGGTTTCGTCGTGCGTTAGCCGCTGGATTTCAGTGGATCACGAGGGAATAAGCGGAGCGTTTTTTCACGTTATCTATCTTTTAAATCATTAAACTATATTCCCGTGTGAACTGTATTTTAATGCGGATACAAGTTTTTTTTTTTTTTTTTTTTTTTGCACGCAAGTTTTTTTTCCTCCGCGTGCTTCAATTTTTTTTCTTTTCTGTAATTCCTGATGTATTTTCATATTTTAAGTGATTAAAATGCATCTTCGTTAAATTTGAAAGGGTATATAGTCTTCTATCTTAATATCCATTTTCGTTAAATTTGGGTAAGGAAAATACTTTTTCAATTGATAAACGTATGCTCAGTAATTTAGAAAATGCATGACACATTGAATTGTATTAGTTTGAATATTGATCTTATTGAATTAATTTTAAATCTAAATTAATTTTGAATTATAGCACATGTAATATTTGAAGATGTAAATTCATGTAGCCTAATTAAATGATTAAAATTATTAAAAAGCACAGAATCGCAAAAAATAAACAATAATTTATATAATAATCTTTTAAAAAATATGCTTTTACGATTGCGATTTACATTACTGGCGAATATGTTGAAAAAAGAAGACAAAGTTTGTATCATCCTGCTTCGGCAGATACGGTGAAGTCAAATGAAAGCGTATAAAAATGTACACAATTTTAGATGTTAAATAAATTCATAATTTTTATGATGCACCAAATACGAATATAAAAAAAGAAAATAATCTTTATAAAAAATATTCATTAAATTTAATTTTCGTTATGAAAAAGTATACACATAAATTTGATTATTCGTTTAGTTTTCTGGGTTAACTAAAATGACTCAATAACAAGGTTCAAGAGTTCATTAAAATGAAGCAATCAATTTACAAGCCATCTTCATTGATTGCTAACGAAAGCCAACATTGCCGGATTAGTATTAATGGATATTAGAACAAAATGAAAAGTCAATATTGCAGTCAATTCGCGTATCATTATACACGGGCACTTGTTTTACTCTTTTAACTCCCTGAATTTTCAATCTGGGAAAAAGTAATATTAATTGAGTAAGAGATGGATGACTAAATGTTAATTATTAAAATATTGACGAAATTCGGTAATATTGTTAAATATTGATTAAATTAGAGCAATTAATCTTTCCTTTGCTACATTTTAAAATTACAGGAGTTTGAGTATTTACTTGTAAACATTTTTAAATTAAATTGTGAAAATTCCTCCTAATTTTATATATTTTTAGAGAACAAAACACTTGTCTTTAGAGTACTTCAATTAACATTGCTTAATTCATAACCAAAAATGTTCAACCTCATTACAAATCCGTTTAAGTAACATAAATTCAACGATTTGTTAAATTTCGCAATTCTAACACCACGCAATCGGACGTATCGTTTACTTACAATATTTGCGCTGATAACTCATCCAAAAATGAAGCCATCGCGCGAGTACACCGAATCTTTTTCAGCAAAGCTGTACGAGTGGAGAAAATAGCCTCTCCCTTATATACAGAACGAGAGAAAGAGGGAGAGGGGGGAGAGGGAGCGAAGGAGTACTCGCGGACTCGAGAACAAGATTCGAGGCGGCGGAAAGTTTTGCGAGTTAATGGCGCGTAGGTAATGCCGTCGGCGGCGGCAGCCGCAACACACAGCAACGTATAAGAAAGAAAGAGCAGGATAAAGAGAAAAAAAGACAGAGAGGGGAAAACCGATCCTCATTTTCGTGCTCTTCCTTAAGGAAGAACCTTCCTTTCTTTTTTTCGGAGAAGTGTATAAGAAAACTCGGTGTGGAAAGTACGCTACGCAGCAGTTTTTGTGTTGCGCGCTCGCTTGAATTTCTGCTCTCGCGCTCGTTGTCTTTCTCTCTTTTACTTTTAAGGCGATGACGCTACTGTAAGACAAGCGTTGAAAGCGTTGAGAGTTTTGACTTTGGGTTATCTTTCTCGCGGTGTGAGAATGTTTTAAAAGATTAAAATTATCCAATTAGAATGGAAGAAGCAGAATAATATTTTTGCGATTATTGAGACTATTTAAAACAAATATCGAATAACAAATATTTAATAATTATCAAATGTGAAGAAATATTAATAATTGATTAATTTAATTCACATAAACTACAAAAAATTTATCTAAAAAGCGTCAAATTTGGGCCAATAATAAGTAAAGTTGAAAATCCGCGAGCTACGTTTAAGCGAAGCACTTCGTGGGAAAACTTTGCTCGACTTCTATTTGACATTTTTGAAAAAACTTCGCAAAAGTGGATACTTCTCGATCGAGGGTCAGCGCCAGGACAGAACAAACAAACGCAAAAAGAAAAAAGAGAGATAAAGAGCGAAAAAAATTGAGAAAAACTCGATCTTTGTCTCCGTTCTTCCTCTTTCTTCTCAACGGCCGTCGTCGTCCTTTCTTTCGCTTTCCATTCTTAAGTGGCATTGTTTCCTCTTCCGTTTTCCGTTTCTTCCCGCACTTTATATTTCGTTTTATATACTCTTTCTCTCTTCGTTTTTTTTTTTTTTTTTAGTCTCTACTTTCTTCTTTTACTCTCATTCTTATGTAAGAAAACACGCTAGTAGAGAAAAAAACGGATAGAAAGTAAAGGCGTTCTTTTTTTTTTTTTTTTCTTCCACTTTCCGCAGTCTTTTGCAACTGTATATGTAAGTCTATGATCGGCTTTAGGTGGACGCGCAAGTGTACCTGAAGTATATATGTATATGCGCTTTTTTTATTTTCTTTCGTTCTGCATTAAAGACATTAATGCTTCTCTTGTCTTTTATCTAACTCTTTTTCATGAAAACCATCGATAAGATATACATTAGGTGTAAACAGGTGTTTTTTTCCTTTTAAACTTATTTTATGTACAAGTCTATATTTCTATGAATTATTTATCCTGAGAATTTCAAAATTAAAAATGTATCATCTTCGTAAGCAACACAAATATGCATAATCATAATTAATTATTTTTTTTAAACTATTTTTGCTGCTTTGGAAACGTTTGATAAGTAAAATGAGATCAAAAAATATGATTCGCAAAAATAATCAATTTGTTAAAAAGTAAATCCTTCCATAATTAGAACCAATAAACATCAACACCGCATAAAAAATTAAATTAAATAAAAATCACTTAATAAAGCGATCCCATACATTACCATCGCAACGTCTCCTTCAACGGTGCAATTCACGCGTTATCGCACCGGAAAACTAGATAAGTACGGGAGCAAAAGATAGTGGCGCTTCACCGACACGCATTATCATAATCACAAAATAGATACGTAGGAAATGAGAGTAGGGAAGACGCACGATTCAATGAAGTGGATCAGATGTGCGATAGAAAGTATAGGCCACCTTTTAAAGTATTCCACAGAGAAAGAAAGATATACATATATAGGGTGTACGCGATGTCGAGCATTTTACGAGGCAATCGAGCAGCAGCAGCAGCGTCGAATGGATTACGTGCCGGCCGTGAGTTACGGATCGAGTGTGATGAGAATACGTATGGAGGAGGAGTTGGGGAGGAATTTCAAAGCGACTCGTGTATGGGTGCGAGTATGTCTCTTTCGTGTGCTGAACAATTCGGAATGTATTGTTCAAGCGAGAGCGAGAAGAAGATCGCATCGGTTACAGATTATCGCGCGTATGTGTAGATGTGTTGCATGTAAAGTCGAGATATGGAAGACTATTGTATAAGATAGGAAGCTCTTTAAGAAAATTATGTGTAATATCATTTTGTAAGTTTTCTTACAGAAAAAAACTTTGTGTATCGATTATTGTTCAAAAGATTTTATATTGTTACTTTATCAATTGTAAATGATGGAATACAATTCGTCATTCGCAATCACAATTGAAAAAAGTCTAACAAACCCATCTCTTCCCGAGTGCGAGATATCAAAGAAAGTCATTAATTAAGTAAAAGAGGCGAATTATAGTATAGAAGGTATTAATTGACTCCAAGCATTAAGATAAACTCGAAACAATCGCTCGATCTTATCTCTAATGGACGAAACTCCTTTTATTCCCGATCGTTATGGCTCACAATAGAGAATCACCCAGCATCAGATAAGCCTCTCACGACGCCATTGTTCTAAGGAGCTCGATAAGAGACGCGATCTGGCACTCGAACTTCCCGCGACGTCCACCGGGACTACATGGGGCTTTCTCTTTCATCGTTGTGGAAAATTACCTTTTTCGATAATTTCTTGTTGCTCTTTAACGTTTCTTTTACTTTTTTTTAAGCATTTTTTTTAGCATAACTTTTGTATACTTTCTTATATACTTTTTGTTTAGTATACTGAGAAATTTCGACGAAGCAAGGTATAATAAATAATATTATTCAGATTCAATTTATATTTATTATTAAATAGTGCATCAAACGTTTATCATAGTTTTTGAAATTCACAAAGACATTTAACGCAATTTAAAAGCTTAATTTTAAATAATTTTTGAAAATCCTACACATATTAAAAAGTTAAGTATTAAACAGTTTTAAAGTTTTGAAAATTTTAAAGAATACATTTGAAAAGTTAAAAAAAAAATCTAAAATTCCGTAGGTCTTACAAACTTAAATTCATACTTATACGATACTTTACGATACGATACGATATACGATAATTTACAATACAGTATGGTAAAAATTAACTTTATATAAAAACTACTGCATTTTCTCAATAATTTTACAAGATTGTTTGGTAATTTTTCATATAATTTATATATATATATATATATCTAATATACTCATACAATGATTTGCTTTTCTGCGCAATACACCAATTTTGTTTTTATGCGCAATATGCGCCGGTCGACTTTGCTTTTCTGAGAAAGAACAATCACGATAGTTTTGTAAGAACGTGTCATATTAATATTATATTTTATCCTCTTATCATTTTCAGAAGTAATAAGCTTTACCGCTAAAGGAATTCCATATTTTCAGCAACTCTTGCAAGTGATGGCATAACATTAGATATTTCTATATAAGTTCGCTTTATGAAAAATATTGCATGTAAAATGCGGACGTTTAAATAATTAATGTAACCTATGTATATCGTTAAATTGTGTAATATACATTAAGATAAATATATGTGTATAAACGTATGTATAATATTTAAAACTAAATAAGTTATTAAGAATATTCTCATTGTAAATCATAAAGTTTAATGATGATCTAAGTCATCATAAAAACGTAGCGAATTATTCGCCACAAAAATAACGTCCTTAATAATTCTACCAAAAAAATTTCTTTATAAATCTTAAAAAAATTAAAATAGTAAAATTTATCATTCAATAAGAATATAATTTATAAAACACTATTGTAAAGTTTATGGATAAAAAAAATTATCATACCATTAGTAAAAACCTACAAAGGTCCCCAGTCTATAACTAAATTAATATACTTTAAAATGAAATTTTACAGAATATTTATAAAATTTACTAAATAATTTTTTCAATGTACATTATCTAGAACTTTAAAAAATATTTTAATGTTTAAAAAATCAAAGTAATCATGTATAAATAATTAATAACCAACTTATAGAATTCAAAAATTCCTATTTTCTCGTTAATTCAAAGATACGTTTATCAAACGTTAACACTACATCGGCAAATATACTCCCAGAACATACATACGTAAGCGCAAACAACTTTACATAAAACGTAAAGCGTAACCAAGCACAGCGTACGTTTAGGCAAACACGCGCGTTCGTACGTGCACACACACACGCGCGCGCGCAAACGAATTTACAACGCACACTCGCTCGAGAGCGGTATATACGCGCTTTCGTCAGGACTAAAGAATATACACAAACATACGGAGATTTACGGCGCTAGGAAGTGAGCGCGTCATCCTTGCGCGCGTATAGTATATACATACACGCGTCCCGGCGGGCGGCTTTGTCGGCGAGTCAACAACGCAATGTCGTGTTGCGCAAGGCTACTCGGCCATTTGGTTAAGGGGAGGCAGGAGGATGAAAGGAAGGGTAAGTGCAAACCGGCTGGTTATTGTTATGGGTTTGCGGCATTAAGATGTAGGAGCCTCAGACGGCTTCCCCCCTCTCTAAATACACACACACACACACACTCGTTAAAACCGACGAAGAGGAAACTCTCCTTCCTTCGACAAAAGACGAGAGAGGTGGAGAGGAGGAAAGGGATTTCATTAGGCGAGCGCCGGTGGAGCTTCATAACGCGAGCGAGCTGAAGGCGCGCTGCGATAAATCGGGATTGTCCTCCTTATTAAAGTTTTCCGACATACGACAAGGAGGAAGAGGTCGACGACGACGACGTCTACGGGGGCTGATGTAATGACGCGCGTATGTTAAGCTACGCGGAGCATCGCAAAGATTATATAAGATGACTTAATTCGCGCGCTTTATTGAAAATTTCCGGCAAACCGAGGCTTGCTTATGATCTTACATATTTTTGCGTGCAAGGATGTGAGAGAATGTCTCATATCAAAAGATTGGCTGGTTGGATAAGAATACGATTGGACGCGGTAGAGAAATTTAAATTTGGATTCAAAGAAAAATCTACCTGTTAAAAAGTGATTAAAGATAATTTATAAAGTATACGTATTATTATATTTATAATCCGTGAATAAAAAAAGTAAATCACGATGTTAACAAGTACGGACAAATTTTTTGATTTCTTACAAGAGACTAAATCCAACATCACTTACAAATTAACCAGTAACAGTAACTTCGTAATTTATTTCCTAGATAAAGTTGTCAACCTAACCGCATAAAACCTGGAGTTATCTCGTCAATTTAATCTTAATCTTAATCGTCTTTTAGAATCTACTGCGTCATAAACCATAGCTCTTCTCTTCGATCGCATGAACGCTGCGATTTTGAGTCCAATGATGTACCATAATTTTTCTTCGTCTCGACAACATTCTCGAACGATCGAATGATCGCGGAATTCGAAAACCTGTTAATTGTGTTGGTTAAAAAAATGCAGTATCGACGGTTGTCGGAGTCTTGCTCTACTCATTTATTTTAAGGTAGAACGATGGTTGTTGATAACTGATTAGGCTTATTTTTTGCCAAGTTTCGGACAATTTTTTTTAACAGTATCCTGTCAATTAAATTAATAGATAGATATGTAAATAATTGCAAATAATGTTATAATTTTGAATAATTAATAATTTTGATAAAATATGATATTGTATAAATAAAAAAAAAAAATTTAATATTTAAAATAATGATGAATGGTTCGATGTTATTAAATTATCGTTATTAAATTATCCTATATATGATGTATTTTATAAAACTAACAAAAAATTACAAAATTATTAAACGTTATTAATAAATCTATAGAAGTACAAATTTTCTCCTTCCTCTTTTCTTTGACGTCTTATCGAAGAATTCACGTTGTGACAAAGACATTCCTAAAATTTCATCCTTCAATTAAAAGGCTTCACCGGTAATATTATTAAGAATGGTTATGTCATCGTAAAAACTGTAGGTATTTTCATCCACTGTATACTTTAATTCTACACAAATGCGAATTATGTGGCCAATATTTGCAAACGAAATTGTATACTTATAAAAGAAAGTTATTTTTAAAACATTTAAAGAATTTACGAAACAATTGAGACATTATATTAATAATACATTATTAAACATACTATTCGACAATAAAAAAGATTTTGAAAAGTAACAAACCTAAATTTACTTATCATTGATGTAAATAATAAATTCAGTGCCTTTTAAATTTGAAAAATAAAAAGTTTAAATAAAAAGTGTTTAATAATTTCCTTTATTGATTATTTAAATAAACGATGAAGAACATTCTTTCGATGATATAAATTAAATGAAAATTGACGTCGCAGTGGATCACTTTGTAACAGTTGCTCGACGAAAAAGAAACACAGTGCCACTTTCATAGCAATGTGTTACATCTCGAACACTTTAAATCTCTGTCTGTCTCAATGTTTTTCGTGTGAGAACGGAAAAGGAATTGTGTTATACCTAAGAACAGGTGGGGAAAGGCAGACATAACGATAGAATTTAAATATACAAGAAATCGTACCCTATTTTCTTGTCTCGTACGAAATCTAACGCGAAGTTTAAATTCGATGTATTCTTTACCATATGTGTAAGTTTAGCAATATTTCGCTGAATTAAATAATGATTATTATAGTCAATAAAAGTATTTCAACATAACTAAGAGATTTACAAGGAGTGCAATAACTGGGAAATAACTTTTTCATTTATGTTTCATTTCTTGCATTAACGGAAACATCATCTTTGTTTACTGCTTAAGATAAAAACGTAAATAATCTACAAAAACAATGAAATGCTTACGAAATAAATAACCCTCGGTTTTACACCCACGATACTTTCATTCGCGTGCATGTATATGACATCGAATTATGACAGATATGCCGACAAAACAGTGCTTTATAAGGTTTTTGCAAATGTTAATGAGCCTCAGTGTCTATTGAAATCTTTGAAATTCTTCTTATATGAACTAATTAAATGCATATTGCATAATGTACAGGAATTAGTTTAAGAAAAGTATGTTTAAATCTAACAACGATTACAATAAATTAAGTACACAAATCATCTATAACCTCATTTAAGTCGATCACTTTATTTATATACGATATTCCTTCCATTATCCTCGAAAAGAAAAGCTCGAGCCACATCAGAGCCCATCAATCTCGAGTTTCGACGTTATTTGTTTTTCGTCAATCCCGGAATCCCTTCTTCTCGTCACATTACGTGCGATACAATCTCACCGCGCACATATACATAGACACACCAAAAAAAAAAAGTGAGAAAAAGAAAGCGGCATCACCAACAGCATCGGTAGTAGCTCTCAAGGAGATAGGAGAAAACAGTATAAGGAGAAAGAGATCCCATCTAGTCTGCCGAATACTATGGGAGTGCGATGTGCGCCTAAAGCTATACACCTCTCTCTCTTGGCGAGATAGTTTACGGTCTCTCGTCGTCGTCGTAGCGAGTCGGCAAAATTTAAGAGCGCATTTAAAACTGGTTTGGCGCGATGCCCTAAACTCTCCGCGACTGCTCTGCTTCCACGAGAGATACCACCGAAGAGGTAGGTTGCTATAGGTGGAAGGGTATATAACCTTACTCTCTCTCTCTCTATCTATCTATCTATCTCTCTCTGTTGGGTAGGAGCATCGCCGACACGCCAGTTTATCGCTTCTACATTCTTGGAGAGCTTCCGATGGATTTCCCTGTGTTAGGAGGATCCGACGGCGTCGTCATTCGAGACTCTCTCTTCCTCTCTCTCTCTCTCTCTCTCTCTCTCTCTCTCTCTCTCTCTCTTTCTTCCTACTCTCTCTGTCTGCGGATAGGAGCTAGGGATGTGGATGAGAAAAAAGGTGTGTGGTGCGTATATAGTTCAAAGATCGGTAAAGCCTAGAGAAATCAGCGGAAAATCCAACCCCCTTCGCAAAATTACTTGATGTATCGTTGATGCGTGTATATGTGAGCGCGTTAGATGAGGCAATGAAACCTTTTTTCTTCTTTAGTTTTGTTATTTTTTCCATAAAAAAATAACCGATGACAGGTAAGTAAATATTAACAGATACGTTATGCTTTTAGTGTTCCTTTACATTTCCCAATATTTGGAAATTTTATTCCGAAATATGTTTTAAATAAAAAAAAAAGAAAAAAACATCTCTGCTATTATAAAGTATTTAAATTTTAATTTACCAGCTTGGGGATTCAAAACCTTAGAATTCCTTGGTCTCCAAGACGATGATACTCCTCTCGACTTTTAAGTTTTCTCGAGGGTCTTCCTCCTCGTTTCTTAATGTTTAAGATTATATTCGCTTGCGTTTATTCTCTTCTCCTTTTTCTTATTCTTTTTCTCTTGCACGCCATGTGACGCTAAAGTAAAAAGGGATGTTCGAGCTAGACCTATTTCTCTAATCCCTGAAATTGGAAAAAGAATATAGGACGAAGTTTTGGGAGCAGTTTTGTGCCAACATTGGGTGAACCTGCTAAATTTTTTTTTTCAATTCATGTTATGGAGTGTAATTTATGAAGCTTCGCAACATGATTAATAAATTTGTTTTAAAATATCCATGCATAATATTGTGAGATATTTCAAATAGTTATCTATTTGGATACAATTGGTGAATTAGTGTTTAAACACTTGATAGATAGAAATTATTTAAATGTATTGCTCGACTAAATATCATCGTATAACAGTCAAGTTTTTTTTCTTTCTATATACTATATTATTCCTACGATTTACATTTATCCAATTTTACAAATCATTTTTTTAAGTAAACAAACTATCGTAATCCTAATTAAACGACCAACATTACCGATAACCCCTTTGTATGTACGCAACACAGATAATTTCAAAAAGTTATTTCAACAACAAACACTTTCCGAGAAACATTTTCCACCTCCCTTTCCCAATCTTCCGGCCAACACAGTATCACCTCAGTTACATCGCGCTCGGCCTCATCCTCCCAAAACTTTGTCGAATCTCCCCAGCATTATTATTATACACGTATACAACTACGACAAACTTCTCTCTTCGGCCTATATCCACAACCTCGCTCCCTACACATACATAATCTCCAGTACCGCTAACTTCTTCTCTACTCCAATCGACCTATCGCTTTTGCTGTCTACTTCGCTATACTCACACATAGATACATACACATAGAGCCTTTCTCTCTAAGGACTCGATGGTAAATGGAGATTGGCCCGAAGCGTTATTAAAAATGAGCTCTCCGCGAAAGCAATCTTGCCCCGACGCTGGTGATCGCCCCCCCCCCCGTTGTTGGAGAAAGGGATGAGCAGAATCAAAAGCAGTCTCTCGCGGCCTCCTTCCACTTCTCGTCGATCCACTTCGAATGATAATCACCTCTAGGAGACTCAATTTTGCCGTACCTAGTCCCTCATCCCTTTTTCTCCTTCCTTGCGTCTACTTTCTAACCTTGTACTCGTTCTCGTTTTTCTCGTGTCTTTGCTATAAAGGGTAAAGAACATTGGAGAGAATAGAGAATTTTGAAACGCTTTTATTTTCTGATAAGGTGATGCTGGATTTTTGAGTTCCCGCGAGAATTTCAAAAGTTCCTGCTATCTTTATATGTGAGAATGTCTTAAATGGAGCTTTGGAGAATTTTGTTGATGGATCTTTCTAAAAATTCTTTTTCTGAGAGGGATCAGTGTTATGTAAGAAGGCATTAGAACATTGAGAGCTCGATTTGATTCAGTTTTGATTAAATAGATGATATTATAAAGATCATTAATATTTCTAAAATAGATTTTGATCAAATAAATTGTTTGCTTCTTTATAGTCATTCATGAATTTATAAATATAATTAATATATATTTTAATTTTTTTATTTTTAAATTACTAAAAAAACACTTGTATAAAAATTTCAACGGTCAAAAAACAAATAAATGCCGATGTTCAGAAGCTTCGTTATCGAAAATAAAACTTTGAAAGTTACCAATTCACGACGCATCACCGAGCTCGTTTCCAAAAAGACGAAAAAGAAAAAAAAAATTTCTCCATTCACTCTCTTCGATGAATAACTCACGCCTATACATACATATACGAAACGTTTCGAGAGTCTCTGCGTTCGAGTTTCGAGATAACGCGCGAGCGGCCGTACGGAATCGAGTCTCGAACTCTGGGCAGAACCCACGCCTCTCGTGGGTGTGCTCTCATCCCCGACTGATTGGAGTACCAATCAATGCTGCATTCACATACACACGCATACACGTTTATACAGAGAGAATCGAGACACTCGTCGAACTACCTCTCTCTTTCTCTTTCTCTCTCTTTCTCTCACTCATTCTCTTTCTCCTTCTAGCCTAAAACTTTAGGAAATTAACCATTCACTCCGTGGGAAATGGCGTCGTTTATGCAGAAGAAAGACCGAGATACATATATAAATTTATAGAGAGAGAGAGAAGAGAGAGAGAGAGAGAGAGAGAGAGAGAGAGAGAGAGAGAGAAAGAGAGAGAGAGAGATAGAGGAGGGAGGAGAGAACTGAGAAAGAAAGAAAGCTAGAAGGAGATGCGACAGTTTAATTTTCAATTACCGACCGGCAATAGTCACTCGCTTCACGCCTAACTCCGTCTCTTTTGCTTTCTCTCGAGTGTGGAACGGGATTTAAAAGAGGGTAAAGGGAGAAGGAGAGAGCCGCTGGCGATTAATCGATTCTTTTTAATCGGGGATGGAAATTGAGAGAGAGACAGGAGAGATAGAGAGAGAGAGGGTCGGAGGTTTTTGGTAGTTAAGTTTTGATTGGACGAGCTCGTTCTCTCTATGCTTGCTATCCTACTCGTACTTTTACTCTTCGTACGCTCTCTCTCTCTCTCTCTCTTGTTTTCTTCCTCCGGGGTGTCTGATCGATTCGAAAGAAGACTTAATTTTTTCTGCTTCTTCCTTTATTTTTTAGGTTCGAATAAAAGTAATAGTGTTCATAAATTTTCGAATGAACGGTTTACCGAGTTATGCAATACTTTGCGAGTTAAATTGATAGATTTACAACAGACTTGATTCGCTTTTTACATAAATTTCTAATTTTCTCAAGATATTCAATACTACTAAAGTACATTGAATACAATTGAGTCCCACAAGTTGGTTTCGTTTTTATTGATTGTTCATTTCTCAATTTAAGTAAAAACCATTAATTGTTTAAATAATAATTATAAAATAATTTCACGATCTTTTTTGCACATTTATTCGAAAGCCAAAGAAAAAAAAAGTACAAAAAATAAATCGTATTTACATTCAAATATAAATAAATAAATACAGAAAGTAAAGTTTATAAGTAAGATGAAAAGCAAACAATTCATCTAAGAAGACGCGACAACAACTATGGTACGAAAGCACGTGGCACATACGAAGTGTAAATTAAAGCTAAACATACAAAATTCATATATACACATATTTACGAAGTATGCAAATCCAAGCTCGGCGTAAACTCTCTCCAATCCGAATAAGGGGAATGGGGAGAGAGGAAGAGAAAAGAAAAACGCGACACTTCTCATCCATGGAGTTCCGCGACAATCGTTATAATACACGTCCAAGTGCGCGCTCAAACACGCGAACGATCTCGATCTACAACTCGAAAACGAAACGTACACACACAAACACACGCGCATACCTCTCGGCGGAAGCCAACTCGCTCGCGCGTTCTGCGGATTTACGCGATGTGTTTACAGTGCGCGCGTGGGTCAGGAAGTCACGGGCACTAATACGGCTTTCCACCTCCTCTTCTTCCTCCTCCTCCTCTTCCTCCTCATCATCTTCCTCCTTCTCCTGTAGTTGCTCAACAACGATGACAACAACTTGAAGACCGAGAAGGTGGAGGGATCGTAAGTGCGACGATATGAAGGTGGTGAAATGGACGGTTAAGACGCTGATTTTACGGTGATGGGTTTATTCTTTTTTAATTACCGAGTTGATTGAAAGATGGAAGAAATATAGCGCTAGTTTAATAAAAAAAAAGTATGCAGACGAAAAATTTATGATTTTTAGATATCGTATATAGAGATATAAATGAAAATATAATTTTTTTTTAATGTTTATAATAGAATATGTAAAAAAATATATGTACACATATAAATTTAATTCCAATTATTTGATCAAAACTTACACAATTCGGATAATCAGGACAATAATAATTTTTTAAACTCACCTGAAACACAAATAAAAGTACTTCATTAGATAATTGTTAGAGTATTAAGATATAATAAAGTATTAAGATAAACGTATAAAATCAATTTCACTCAAATTATTTGAGTATTTTAAAATCATTAATTATTAAGTTGGAAACTATGAAACGGGCGTTGAATGAAAATAAAAAACGAAAAGCGCAATTTTTCACATTATTTATTATATTCAATTGAAATAATTTCCATTGGCATCTACGACTTTTTGCCAACGATTGGGCAAATCACATATGCCTTTTTGAAAAAAATCTTTATTTTTAGAGTTAATAAACAATTCAAAGTCTTTTACTAAACAAAAAACGCCTGTTTCATAGTTTCCAACCTAATAGATTGCTTACTTAATTTTATTCATAGTTAAAAAAAAAAACTATCTCATTCTAAAATTTAAAGACAAGTCGAGTGCGCATAACGAATAAAAAATTTTATTCATCGAGTATTCCCATTCGGTATTTTCGTGGCGATATACATAAAGAGAGAAAGCCGCACACAGACGCAAATAACGAACTATAACGCGGCAAAGCGAGCGCTTTACTACGAGTAAAGCCGCTCGCGCGTTCGGAGATTTTGCGCGAAAAGCCCCACGCGATTCATTATTATCCATCGTCGGCGTATCGCATCCTCTGTGTATACGTATACATAAACATGTGAGTATACAGATACTCACACAGAGAGACGATCGTAGTACGGGAGCTTAGCGTCTTGCCGCGCAGTAACCCCTTTCTGTTATACGTTCACCCTCCTCTTTCACCTTCGTAATATTCAGGATTAGCCGTTTGGATGTATGTGCACGCGTATGTGTGCAAGTGTATATCTAAGGCAATGCGACGCATAAGTCGCGCTTCCAGTATATTTTGCTTCTTTGCTATTTTGATTCTTTGTGCCGCCTGTATTCTCTTTCTTTCTTTCATTGTGGATATGTTTATTCGCGTTGATGCGGTAACGCTTTTGGTAAATATAGATTAGCGTAATAAAGAAGAATGACTACGATAGTAGTCGCATATGCGTGCGCGCGTGCGTGTATGCGTGTGTGTGTGTGTGAGAAAGAGAGAGAGAACAAGAGAGAGGAAAAGACATACTTTATTTCGCGCGCGCGTGCTTGAAATATATGCGTCTTTTATAGTTTAGCAGAGCGGCGTTTTCGCAGACGGTTTTATCGTCGCTGCACTATTAAACTCGAGGATTTTCAAAAATGCTACATATGTGTAATTCGATAAAATATTCACGGATGTATAATAGGATGTTGAAAATATCGAGTATTTATACTTTCATTGTTAATAGTTGTAGCCTTTTGTTTATATATGTCTAAAATATTAAAAATTTGAATATATAATAACAGCATCAAAATTTTTATTTTAACATATCTGATTTTGAAATATACTATATAGTATTTATTCATATATGTATAAGACAAGTCATTGATGAAAGATTCAAATTAAAAAAAAAAACATTTTTATTTAAAATAATTCAAAAAATTGCGTTTGAATATGTTTTAAAATTAACAGAATCACTTGCAGTAATAAATGAATAAGTTAAAGTTGATATTGGTGTAAAGCAAACAAATTTTGTACAAGTTTTAAGATTGCATTGAAAAATTATTTTTCAATAAAAAAAGGTCGTAATTTTTATCAATAATCTGAATTTCCGCGAAAAAAATTCTTATGTACGTCAAGAAAAAAAAAAATTTTGTTCCAAAAAATTTAAAAAAATCAACGCCTTCGCGCACACGCGAACATAACTAACATCTAAAACGATCAAGACTATCCCAACAATACCAGCAACGCGTCTTTCTCTTTTCAGCGGTCTCGAAACAAAAAGGAAAATCTCACGGCCGAAATTAGCGCGTGGAAATTCCTAAGAGGGCGGACTCATCAAAGGCTCGCGAACTATTATATATACGCGAGCTCGGTATGTGATCGTCTTAAATCCCCCTTGAAGAGCGGCCGCGTCTTATATACTCTTCGTCTCATACCGCAAATTTGGCAAAGCACATCGTCTCCCTTTCTATCTCTCTCTCTCTCTCTCTCTCTCTCTCTCTCTTTCTCTTGCTCATTCCGTATATATACACCTCGTAGTTCTCATGCCGCGCAAAACTTGTATTGCGCTACGCGCAAGAATGCTAAGCGGCACGCGGGCTGGTAAGAGAAAGATGGATTGATTGGTCGGAAGTTATGCGCGCTTACTGTCGTCGCCCCTCAACTTTCTCCGAATAACTTTCTTGCGTTATATTGTAATTCATTTTGTCATTCGATAAATTATCGCGCGTTCTTTTTTCGAAGATTCGGTGAATGTGCTTTGATTTTTATAATAATGAAGACGAAATCAAATATATAAATTTGTATTTCTTTGGATTAATATAATCATTATTTTAATTAATTGAAGTGCAATAGCTTTCAATCATCATAAAGAAAAATAATTGACAACTGTCTTAAATAAATTTCTGTTAACATCGAGTAATGAATGATAATTTCATTATGCATATTTTACCTTGAATATGTTTATCATTAAATTAAAGTATATATAAAACTTGAGCCAAGATATTAATTTTCAAATAAATATTTAATTTTACATCATGTAACAATTTTTCATAATTTTAAAATACCATTTAACAGTACAAACTTATACTACAATTAAAAAAAAATTAGCGCAAATGAAATTTTTTTAAATTAAAAAAAAAAAAAAAAACTCCAACAAAAAAATCCAACATACTTTCGAGCCTATTACCAAAGATGAAAATTCAAAAAAATTAAAAAAAATATGTGCATAAATAAGAAACAAAAAAGAAAGCGATTCACAGTGTATACGGGATCACGCGACGATCATCCGGATACACATTCACGTACAGACAGGAGAAGCGCGCTTAGTCGGCCTGAGAGACAAAAGCTGTATGCGAGGAAGTCGGCGCCTATGCGAGGCAACCAGGGCAAGCATCGGACGCATAATGAAATTCTTGGGGTTTTCCGAGCTCCGAGAAATCCCGTGTCTCTCTTTCCCTCTATTGCGCGCGCTGCAGTTAACTCGATGAAAGCTCCTCGTATATGTATGTGTGTGTGTGTGTGTGTGTGCGTGTATGCGCTCGCATGTATATAGTGGATTGATATAAACGCGAGAGAGAGAGAGAGAGAGAGAGAAAGAGAGAAAAAAAGTGAGTTTATTAGATCGAAAGAAAGGTAATTGTATGTTAAGCAAGGACTTTGCAAAAAATTGTAAGAATGATATAAAAATAACGTTGCAAATTTGTTTAATGTCAAATGTTGTTGATTTTTAATAATTTATAACGATAGGAGAAATGTTATTGTTATTTAAACCTTGTTTAACGTTATCGTGTATTTGAAAACGTTTGTCGTAAGTTTTAAACAGTAAAGCATTGCACAGTTATCATTTAAACAAAATAAAATATTAAAAATTATTTAAAATAAGTCGTACATTAAAAAAAATCATAAACTAAAATCTAAAACCTCGTACAAGGCGGAAGCATCGAAATAAACGAAAAAAACAAAATTCCTTCACCGCATCGACAATCGTTAAACACACGCCGCGTCGCAAAAAACATTTTCCCTCCCACTCGGATGCAGCAGTCGCTTCCTAGAAGAGAGAAAAAAGAGCACAGCCTACGAAAACCACGAATTCCGTAATCGACGGAAGCAAATCATTCGAGCCGCTGCCAGAGATGATCGTACCGATACCTACCCACGCGCGCATATATGTTTACGTGATCTTACCGCGCGTAGACATACAAAAAGAAAAAAAAGAGCAGTCGAAACTATACAGAACTCGTGCATGCACACAAACACACATACAGAGGGAGTTAAGCGAGAGAAAGCTGGCAACGAGGCTAGGCAGTAACTCATTCGCCAATAAATTTCTGGGCGAGGCATCGATCACAATGTTCTATTTTGCTCATTGGTGTTTTTGCCGGGGAGGCGCATCGCGCTCGATTCAATTCGAGGATGCGCCCGGCCGATATATCTTCTCGAGGTGTCACGCGGCCTCCACCTACTTCTCTCTTTCTCTCTCTCTCTCTCTCTTTCTCTGCTACGTAATGGATGGCAGCCCTGCCCTTACCCTTGCGCCGTTGCCAAGAACCTACCCTCGCTACCCCACCTTCTTTGGCTTTTGCACCGCGCACCGAAAACCCTTCCGGCCTTTTCTCTACTTTCCTCCCTCTCTTTAGCTCTCTCTCCCTCTCTATCTATCTATCTAGTGGAGGAAAGCTCTTTAGGCTGCTTCTTTCTTTCTTCATGGGATGCGAATGGTATGTGTATGTGTATGTGTATGTGTATGTGTGTGTGTGTATGTGTACGCGATCGACTAGTTCGTTGGGCCAGCTTGTGTTTCGGGATGCGTGAGAAGAGATAGTTTTGTTACCTCATAGTTCTGCAATAGCTGCGTTTATTTCATCTCTTTCTCTTCTGATAATGCTACTGCTACTGCTATTTTACCGTTTTATTTTTTTTCTGATTCTTTTCCGCTCATTTCTTTCATTTTTGTAATTAAACGCATCGATATTGAATACACTTCATTTTCTCGTAGCATCTTCAAACTGACATTCTACTGAATGCATAAAGCAAGCATTGATTTGGAAAAAAAATTTTTACGCACGATTTTTAAGATTTAAAAAATTTAATAACATCGACATATGTATTCGTCTTTACACACATCATCATTCATTCGATGATCATTAAAACCATCTAACTATCGAATAGCTCTCAAAAATTTCCGATTTTCCTCTCTTTCTTTTTTTCGCGACATTACGCAATACGATAGAGCCGATAAAAAGCAAAAGAGAGTTAGAGAGTGAGATAGAAAAAGAGAGAAATAGAAAGTTTAAACCGTGGGTGGTTGGCTCGTCTACTGCAGTCGGAAACTACGGCGTACCTCGTGGGCGTTCCTGCGGAAGAAGCCACCGAGGCTTCATTCGTCATGCGCGCACCGACTCTTCTTTTCTTTCTTTTTCTCTTTTTTTCTCTCGATAGAGAAAGAGAGAGAAAGAGAGAGAGAGAGAGAGAGAAAGAGACAACTGACTCTCGTCTTGAGCTAACGCGCATTCGTGTGTTCTCGTGTTAAGCGAGGGTAATCGAGAGATTTTATATTCTCCTTTTTTGTCCTCTCACCGTTTTAGAGAGATTTTAATGGTTTGGAATACGATTTTATGGATTGTGACGATTGTTCGAAAAGTGATTTTTTCTTCTTTTTTTTTTAAATCGAAAGCCATATTTACTGTGGCGAGATATTTTTTTGCGATAAAAAAATGTACGTTTAGATGACATTAGATAAAAAATGTGAAATTTTCGATTAACAAATCGTTACTATAAAATTCGCCAATATCGTTTACTTTAAAGATCCAACTAATTCTCATAATATCCACTTTAACATCCTATTCTGAGAACGAATGAACGTTTCAATGGTAACTAATAGAAACGATAATCTCCACACATAGACAAACGAAAATATTGCTTTAATCAAAGTTCAAACGTCACCCTGGGAGAGTTTTCATTGAAGTTTCCTCAGCGGAACTTTAATAGCTTCATCCTCCTTCTTTCTCTTTCTCTAATTCTCATCGCAATTCCCATCACATCTCATTAATACGAATTATAACCCTTCCTTTCCATCTCCCCCAAGAAACTGAACCATTTTGTTCTCGGAATTCCCGACTCGTGGGCTATTCTTGTTATAATGGTCATAACATATTATTGTAACTTTTCCAAAATTTATTCATTTTTGTCGAATTCAGTGTAGATATTTAATTAATGAACTTTTGTAATATCATAGGTGTAAGATATTCATTTTATAAATAGTGTTTAAATAATAAATCAATATATATTTACTCAAACCTGTATGGTTAATTTTAATGAGAAAATAAATAATTTCAAATGTAATCGACAAATTTCTTCAATCAATAAATACGTTTCTAATGAAGTACTTGCAAATTTTCAATACTCAACCCTACATCTAGTTTAAATTGCATATCTCGGCAGCCTTGTTAAAAATTGATAACATTTTTAAAATTTAAATTATTATTTCAATTACTTGATATAAACGTTATGCATTTAAACTTCAATGTAATTAAAATGAGGATATATTATGAAGATTACTGTAGAGATATCGATTCAATTTACCGTAAGTAGACTGTTTTAGTACCATCTAAAAGCCGACAATGATAATGTATGATAACCGTTTCCTTTCGCACTCTGACTTATAGCATAATAATCCCTACTACTTGTTCCATTTCCACTGTACCAAGTGACATTGTCTTCAAAGATCATCTTTATACATGTATATTCAAGTACAGAATGCGGAGAATAATGCAAATCCATCGACACTCAGAGACAAGTTCGAGTCCCTTTTCCAATTTCCATCCGTCTTCCAAACTAAAGACACGGCACCAATGGAAACACGAATCAAATGGTAACAGAGAGAGAGAGAGAGAGAGAGAGAGAGAGAGAGAGAGAGAAAGATAGAGAGAGAGAGAAATCTTAACCGCAACCACCGCAGAGTTCATCAAGTGCGATTATATTATATTGGTAGGTTGTCGCCCAATGTCTGCGCTGCTAATGTCCTCCCTCCGACCATCCGCTCCGACAAGAGCTACATTAATCGAGAAAGTAAGAGAGACAACGAGAAATGGCAAGGTTTAGTGAGAAGATAGTAAATTGTCGATGAGACGCTTTGGACTCTCTTCCGTTCTTCCCGAATGTGTTACCATTATGATGATAAATTTGATCTTTAATGCTTGATGTAAGTGTGCCTGTAGTACAAGACTTACAAAAAACTTTTGCTGAAGATTAAAGATTTTTGATAATCTTAATTACTTTTGTTTTAATTTTATCAAATTTCCTACGTTAATAGTTATTTAATATACTCGTACATCATATTAAATTACTTCATTCTCATAAATTTATTCATATAAATAAATATTCAGCGACCATTAAAAAATGATCTCTAAAAAAAACTGTTCAATGTACAGGCAACTTCAGTCTCATCTTTATAAAAACTCTCTCAATCCATCTCCTGAATCCTCCTCCCACTTCCTTCTCTCCCTCTCTTTCTCGTTCACACAATTCCATTCACTCGACCCAAAATCTCCTTTACGCCTCTCTTGGTCGCGCTCGACCACGTCCACCAGTAGTGCATTTCCTCCCCGTACCCTCTCTGCAAATCGATAAAATAGTCCCAGCCCATCATCGGCTTTGCATCACGGAACGAGGGAATAAGAGAGGGAGAGAAAGAGATAGATGCATAGGACATTCCGGACTTTCGCGGCGGCGCTGCGCACTTTGGCTCGGCGCACCACGTGAATTAGCATGAATGCGAAGTGGGACGAAAGCACGACTCGTTCGTACACGGATATATCCACGGACTGTTGGTTACTGGATGAAAATGAGGCAGAGAGAGAGAGAGAGAGAGAGAGAGAGAGTTAGAAACGCGTACCCTGGTCCTTCCTAGTCTCTGGTTATTGTTCGAGGCGAAATTAATCGCGTCCAGTGTACCCGCGCATAGACCAGCGCAGAGCGAGCTTTTCCGCACTCGCGTCCGGTGCTTTGCATGTACGGAGAAAGGAAGGATGGACTAATCGTGTTTTAGGAGTTGCCGACCGGCGACGATCTATTGTGAGTAGTATATTAACGGTTATAGCAAGACTAAACAAATGACGTCATCAATGTCGAGCTAACCGACGTTGAGTGGGCATTGGACCGTATTAGGTGATAAGATACCGACAAAGGGTTTGTTTATATAAACAAGTGATTTGTTTACATAAACAACTAATAGAAAGGTAATCAACAAGTAATAATGCTACTTTGTTTATATAAACAAACAATAAAAAATCAATTAACAATTAACAATTAACAATTAGTTAAGATAAAATAAACAATAATAAAAAATTTTTAACGACCTTTACAAGGTCATTTAAAAAATTTAGCGACCTTAAAAATGCACAGGTCAATGACCTTCGAGGCCATTTAATAAATAAATAGATAGTTTAGAAATACATAGATATTTTAGAAACTTTTACGTTTTAAACATAATATAAATATCTTTAGCTAAGAAAGGTAAACAATATGCATATAATTCTTCGAGAATCATAATTAATAGTTCTTGATCTAGATCTGCAAAGCCTAAATTTTTTTTTACATCTTCAGAAATTTCATTTTTATAATTAGTAAAAAATTGCTTAAAAACTAACAAGTCTTTGAGAATACTTTTCCCTTTTTCGGTAGTTTCTTTACCGGTTTTATTTTTTACAAAATCAAATATGCAGTACAATACGATTCACGAATCCCGCATACTCTTCGAAACGTTTCATGCGCATAGTGAGTGATACACTCACGCACTTCTTGGAGTCTCTCAAAAGTTGTAGTCTGTATTACGATGGATGGTAGATTGTCGATTTTTTGCGTTTTTATGCAAGACTGTATAATACTTAAATGATTATCACTTGGTAGCTTGTTTTCGTTATCTTTTCCTTCTTCTTCTTCTTCTTCTTCTTCTTGAGCCTCGTATACGTTTTCTCTTAAATACTTTGCTTGCTCAGCACTAGGTCTCTCACTTACGGCAATCGCTTTTGCACCGTAAGCCGTCGTTAGATGTATGTCATGAAGCGATAAAAATATTTTTGAAGTGTTTCCAAATTCGGTTGATTAATTGATAGAAATTTTATTAAAAAATTGTAATTCATAATCGTTTTCGCACATAATAATTCAAAATTGTAATGAACTAATGATTTATCGATTTATCGATAATTTTTTATTTATCGTTGCCCTTGAAAAAGAACTGGTAATATATTCTTATTAAGTAACGCACAATAAAAATAATGTAATACTCTTACACAGAAATCATGCATATGTATGTACGTAAAATGATTATTTCATAGGCGTACAAGTAAATTAAATTTTCAGTGATAAAAATTTTCAATTAAAAAGACTGATAATCGACAGCTAAATTTCTGATGAATCAAAATTTCCTTAATTCCTCGATATGAAAAGAATTTTTTTGGTGTTTCAAAATGAACATTCTTTGATATATAAAATTCATTTGTGAACGAATAATGAAAATTCTAAAATAAAATTTTCTTTTTCTACTCATTATCATTTTAGCATGAATGTTTGTTTTTAACATAAAGAAAAAAAAAACTATTAGAATTCCCGCATATTTGTAAATATAAGATACACATACAAAGAAGAAAAGGTCAGAATCGCCAATTCAAGAAATATTTTCAAGTAAAAATTTTCTCAAGGCCAAAAAAATTGATGATATGAGTCTGTAAAAAGAAAATAAATGCGGCGATAACAATACCTCTCCGGGCGCGATTAAGTAAGAAAAACCGACGACTGTCACGTATAACTCGATCAGTGCGTGCTTTCGAACGCTCGCGTATCTCCGCAAGAGGGAAAGATATTAGGTTGCTGCAGATGAAATTTGCCGATTTAGTAATAAATTTTTAAACAGCTGTAACTTTTTATAAAGACAATTTATGTAATCAAAATAGGTACCAATAGATGCAACACACTTTTCCCAACGAGATACAAGTACATTTATTCCAGTTTTGTAGAAGTCCGAGTTTCTGGTTCGAAGAAACTCCTCGAAGGCATTTTTGACAGCAGCTTCATTATTAAATCTTTTTCCTGTCAAAAAGTGATCTAAATGTTTAAAGAAATGGTAATCTGTTGGTGAGAGGTCTGGTGAATATGGAGGGTGAGGGAGAGTCTCATAGCACAACTCGTTTAATTTTTGGACCGTTGTTCTCGATAGATGAGGTCGTGCGTTATCATGAAGCAGTATCACTCCATCCCTGTTGACCAGCCTAGGTCGTTGGACTATCAATTTCTGATGCATTTCATCCAGTTGAGCACAGTATTTCTCATCATTGATGGTTTCGCCAGGTTGCAAGAACGAATAGTGGATAACTCCAGCTACAGACCACCAAACAGTTACCACTATTTTCTTTGGATGAAGGCTTGGTTTCGGCATGTGTCTTGGCGCTTCATCGGCATCTAGCCATTGAGCCGATCGATTGCGACGATTATCGTATAAAATCCACTTTGCATCGTAGGGCACAATTCGGTGCAAGAACGGTTCCTTTTTGTTGCGGGAGAGAAGAGAACTTGAAATCTCCATTCGACACGTCATGTTTTGTTCGGTAAGATCATGCGGAACCCATTTGTCAAGCTTTTTCACTTTTCCAAGTTGTTGCAAGTGGCGGAAAACTGTCGAATTGTGAACGCCTAATTTCTCGGCAAGATCCCTTATGGTTTGGCGGGGGGTCAGACTCCACTAATGCACGCAGCTCATCGTTATCGATCGATAGTCCTGGGTGTTCACGTAGCTCATTGCCAAGGTCCATATCTCTGGATCGAAAATTTTCGAACCACCGCCGAGTGGTTCGTTCGCTAACTGTATCAGGCCCAAATGCGCTGTTGATATTCCTCGTTGCTTCCGTTGCGTTGTGCTCTAATTTAAATTCGTATAGTAAAAGTAGCCGTTTTTGATTCACTTCCATGTTCACCTTCTCTTTTTGTTTTTACGATCACTATGAAGTGCAAAACAGAAATGACTCCATAAACCAAGGTACCAGTATTTATACTTCAATATGTTATATCATTTGCGCCGCCTTGTGCAAACATAATACACTAAAATTGCAGCCAACTTTATGTCATTGCTAAATCGGCCATTTCATCTGCAGCAACCTAATAATTTGGAAAAGTACGTGTGCGCGTGTTTTTCATCTCATTCTTTTCACTCTCAATCATATTCCCAATCATGCATACTATATTTATACGTTTGTCATGTGTTCGATAACGGAGTCATTGTACGAGAAAATCGATGCTTTGAAATATATAAATATTATGATATATAAATGTATATTTTTAGATTTTAGGAGTAATGACTTACAATACATTTTACGAATAAACAATTCCTACGTTCATTAAAGATAAAATCCTTTTGTCGTTGGTTCTTTCTCTGCGTTTATCTTATACTATTTTTCGTAAACATTTCAAAAATTTTTAAAAACGCATAAAATTTTGATGTACATTTTTTATCTGTCTAATAAAATGAGAAGATATAAAATAGTATTTTATAAAATAATTTAGAGTATTTTTAATTGTTATTTGACTTCTAATTGTTTTTACAAAGTAAAATTATATTCAAACTTTTTTAATTTAAATAAATTTTGTAGAATTTATTTCATTTAGTATTTGAGACAATTAAGCAAACAATATCGATATATTTTTTAAATTTTCTGTTCTAAAATAAATATAAATTTAATAGTGAAAGGCAGTTTTTAAATACACCATAAATACGAAAGATATTTCATTTGTTAAAATATAAAAATAAAGTTATTCAATATATTCGTATTAAAATGAATAACATTCGCATTTAACCACATCACTTCGTGTCTTATAAAAATTCTAAGTATTTTAATATTGACAATTTGAGAGTTTGGATAAATATATTATTGTTCGTTGCATCATTTCTTTCTCCTGTTTCTCATCGATATTTAACTTTTTTTATTCCGTTTACGCGTAAATATATGTCTTTATCGTTTCTCCTCGTTGATACGTAGATAATATTCGCGAGCGCATATAAATATATACAATTTCTTGCGAAAGCGATGCGCGTTGAGCTTCTGCAGTTGAATAACGCGCGTGAATAAAAAACAAAAGTAAAAAAAAGAACAGGCAGATGAGAGAAGCGAACTGCTCATTTCAGATATTGTATATAGTTAACATATCAGCTCCGCTACGTATGCTACTCTTCTCCTTTTTATAAAAGTGCGCGAAATCAATGACTCGTGCTCGCGGACGATGATGAAAAATAAAAACAAAAAAAGAATTTTTATTCTCTCTCATATGTGCTACGTGCGCTGAAAGGTAAACAAAATTTTCTCTCTCTCTCTCTTTCTCAGAATTTTATTTGTAATTCCATTACTTGTGTTACTCGCCGGTGACGAAAAAGTATCGAGTTTTACTTCGAAAGCCTTTTTCTTTTTTTCACCGACAATGCAGATAACAATGTTTTAATTATTACTTTAATAAATGTATTTTATATATAGCAAATTTTTTAATTTGTTTACGTATAACAAATTTTTGAACATTTACGATATTTGTTGTAATTTTGTGAAATATATGTATCTTCATTTAGAAAACGTAAAGTAGGCCGTGTTAATAATTTATCGGGTACAATAAATTTATAAAGTTTGCTTATGAAATCCAAAAATATTTAGATATTAACTTAATATAAACCGTAATATAGCACACATATAAATTATGAATGCTATCGATATTCATCACATCTTTTAATAAATTTGCAAAGGTGAAGTAAATTTCATAAAATCCGCGCTTCGGTTCGCAAACAATCGATCGGAAGCTTTAATATAACTTTAAATAAACAAAAGTTCACCTTAAAGAACAAAACATACATATAAATTTTCCACAACAAAATAATAAACCATCATCGGCACGCGCGCGAACGCGCGCCTCGGGCATAAAACAACGGAGAAATTAATTTTCTTGCGATGCACACATATATTCTATACACACGTAAACAAGTCGTTAGCTTACTTAAATGTCAGGATATGCGTGATGTCCAATGCGGACACAATGGACAGTTAAAAACGTTGCTGTATTAAAAATATTTTCGTTACGTTTTCAAGGGACTTGTAAAATATCTATGTATTCATTTATTAAATGGCCTCGAAGGTCATTGACCTGTGCAACTTTAAGGTTGTTAAAGTTTTTAATTGACCTTGTGAAGGTCGTTAAAATTTTTTTTTATTGTTTATTTTATTTTAAATAGTTGTTTATTGATTTTTTATTTTTTCTATAAACAAAGTAGTATTATTACTTGTTAATTATCTTTTTATTACTTGTTTATGTAAACAAACCCTTTGTCGGTATTTTATCACCTAATACGGCTCAATGTCCCCCTCAACGTCGGTTAGTTCGACATCGATGACGTCATTTGTTTAGTCTCGCTATAATCGTTAATATACTATTATTGTGTAACGCTTCTTTTTTTCTTTTTACTCGAATTCGTTACTTTTGACACAAAGAATCATTCAAAGTTTATAAAAACTATTTAAAAAATTAAGCGGCGCATGAAATTTGACAATATTTTTTAAGTTACATTATTTATACGCATCTATAAAAAATTCTCATTAAGCACAAACGTTCACTTCGTGAAATATCGATTGCGTAACCTTTTTCATGAATCTTTTTTTTTTTGCACTCCGCTTTAACATAAATTTCGTGTACACGGGTTCTCAGGAAATGAGAATGCGGTTAAAGTAGAAAATTTACGTATATACAGTGTATATAGCCTTCCACGTATATTAAAGTAGAAAATAACCAGATCAGACACACGATCAATTTATGGGGCATGGATACGTCGAGTTCAGCTTTCGAATTTTTTTAAGTATTTTTTAGTTGTCGGATTAACGAAATAGTTTTTAAATGATAATTTATTATTCGATCACTTTTGCAATAATACATTTTCAAAATGTATGCGATTGCAACAATGAAAAAAAAAATATATATATATATTTATGTTTCTTATAAAACAACACAAAATATCATTCACAAGATTATTCAATTTAAAATTTTTAATTTTTTTTTCACAAAAAATAAAGTCAATTTTTTTAATTTATGAAACATTTATGAAAAACCAACAAAAACCACCAAAAAAATTAATCTTTCTTTTGCAAAGAAACAAAAAAATTTTTTTTTTTTTTTTGCATCAAGATTACATCCAATATTGAAATATACATTACACAGATAAAGTGTTACTTCAATTCCCTTTTTTTTCACGCAGTATAGTGTCAAGAGCATAGATAGTGCGAGTGCACAAGCCATCTCTCTCCTTGGTTTTTTTTTTGTTTTTTTTTTTATTAATTGACGGGCATAGAATTGCGATGCTTCGATAATTCGGGATACAGGATAGTAGAGCTTGCAAACGCGCGCGCGAGCTTTTTTGAGAGCGCAAAGTTATTCAGTCAGAGAAATTCCTTTTTGTACAACGGCTCTGTAGATTTGATAAATGAATAAAGGATTAAAGTGACGAAGGGAAAATTGGAATACAGTGTGTAAAGAAACGAAATTGAAAAACTTTTTGATAACGCAACGTATACAATGCATGAGAGCTTATGTGTGGGTGCGCGCGTGCATGTGTGCTTTGTTTCTATCTCTTTCGTTGTAACAAAAGGATCTTTATATATTTCTTTTTTATTCGCAAATGTGTACGAAAATAGCGAAACGCACTTTTTGTTCTTGTTTTGTTGAAAATGGTAAAGAAGTAAAATTGACAAATTGCTTAAAAATGGCGACTGTAGCGTTCACAAAATTGTTTCATTTGAAATAATAAGTTTGACACATCGACATTGGAAATTTTGGCTTTATTAGAAAAATTACCAGAATTTATAAAAATGTTGTGTCACTATTTTAGTTATTGCTAGTAATAAAAAAATATTGAAACTGTAAAAATAATCTTATCTTTAATTATCAAAAAATGAAAATTAATTTAATTTATGGATATCTTGCAAATGACGCATCTCAAAATAAACCATCACAAAATCAATAAATACGACGAACGAATAAAAAGGTATCCCAAACATGTCTTAAAATCTAATAAATTCCTAATCTCTTCACCTTTCTTCTCTCCTATATTCGTTGAACGGATTTTATACACACACACGCTTGTATTCACAAATAAGCGTATATCGTGCGGCAAGAGCAGGCAGGCACACCTCTTCCCCGGGGAGTTTTCACGGCTATTTGGCTCGCGTCAAGCCGGACTCGGCATAATTACGTAATGGCTTTCCCCCTATTCCTCTTCTCTCTCTCTCTCTCTCTCTCTCTCTCTCTCTCTCTCTCTCTCCCTTTCTCTCCCTCTCTTTCTCTTTCCTTGGTATACTCAAGCTGCTCGGCAGCAACTCGGAAGAGAGAGAGAGAGAGAGAGAGAGAGAGAGAGAGAGGATATAATTCCGACGATCTCGCTCGCTCGCGCGCGAATACAGCCATTATGGAGATTTTATCAGGGCGTTGTAGGCGCCTACAGCATGCGTGTGTACGTATGCCAAACTCTCTCTCTCTCTCTCTCTCTCTCGCTTTGCGTGTTGTTCACGCATTGCGGGTATGTATATATACACACGTATACACGTATATGTGAGCGCTAGAGTGGGAAACGGTTATATGAAGAGGTAACGATAGCTTGCTAGAATGCCCGTTGAAATATTTTTGCGGAATGGATGTGGATGAACGATGAGATGGGAAAAATATGCCGGAGATTTGCATTGATTTTAGGAGGACGCTCGAGGATTAACGTTTATCTCTATGGCTAAGTGTGCACCACGCAAGATTTTTGTACTCGTCGTACTTGAATCTTTGGAATTATTATTTTATGGATTCATTATTATTTGTTACAAAATATAATATTGAAATATTTACAAAACCAAGAATTCGTTTTGTCTCACTATGTCTTGTTTAAATAAAGAAAAACAGAACTTGAAAAAGACTTATGAAAGAATGAAAATATCAACAAACGAATCGAGATTTATTGTTTAAAAATCTAAATAAATAATTAAATTTATTTATTTTTTTATACATTCTTGTTTAATAAAAAAAAACATAGGATTTATAATAAAAAAAAAAGGTGAAAATAGGTCCTACAATATTTGTAATAAAAAGATATTCAAAACAAAAATGTGCACATTCACTTATTTATAACAGTGGTAGCAAAAAATAGAATCAAATTTAATTAAATAATTCAACATTAATGCAATTAGATTATCCTAATACCAACATCCCTTATTCTTATTTCCGAACAATACAGCTCGAATATTTAACTTTCGCATCTTCTCGCGAGACCGTATAGCGATATAAGGAAGAGAGAGAGAGAGAGAGAGAGAGAGAGAGAGAGAGAGAGAGAAGAAGAAAAGTCATCGCAGATGGATTTTAATCGTAACGAAAGCCTCTCTTAGTGAAATTAAACCGAACAATGCCGTTGGCACGCGTGGAGGCGCGAGCTTTTCTTTCTAGCATATTCCATCTAATGTTAAGCATAAGTTTATTTTATTTCTTGCGACTTATTCTTTGCCGCTTGCGCTTCTGACTTCGACGTTGACGCTTTGTTAATATAACGATAAAAAAACTACTCTTTTATTGTTCATAAATTAAGTTTGAGAATTTCCTAAATATATGGAATATTTTTTACTTGTTTACGTTGCGAAATATTTTTTTTTTCATTGTGATAAATAATTTTATAAAAGTGTATCAAAGATATTTAATTGAAATTAAATTTTTTTAAACATGATTTTATTATAAAATATGCATACCAATTAATACACATAAATAAATTTAGTAAAAATCAATAAAAACTATACTATAGTTGAGTGAAAAAGAAAAAAAAATTTTATTTCAAGCATAACGACCCGAATAGCCAACATACAATCCGAAAAACGCGCAGATATTTAAAAATACCATCGCACCCGTTCGACCGTCTCTCTCTCTCTCTCTCTCTCTCTCTCTCACCGATCGCCGATCTTTCGCACGCAATATACGCGAAATAGCGCGCAGCCGTCAACATAAGTAGGGGAATTCCCGTTATTTCTGGAGCGCGTAACGTATTAATTCGAAATTCATTCGGCAGCGGTAGCGGCGTACACGCGACCATTCAAACGAATCGTACACATCAATCGTACGCTCTCACTCTCTCTCTCTCTCTCTCTCTCTCTCTCATTCTCTACCGTACATACGCATTGTTTCCCGAGAACGCGAATATAAATTCCGCAAAATGCGAGTAACGTATACTGGCTTGATGGACGCATATACTTGCGCAATGATAAAAAAGAAAAAAAAAAAAATTACGCATTATGCGCGAAAGCGTATGCGTTATACACGGAGGAATGAACTAGACGGGCTTGATTGCTAAACGCAGGGATATCGGATGTACGAACATTTTTCATTTGCATCTTTTATTTTCCCGAGAAATTATTTGGAAAATGTTTTGATTTCACGTCACGATAATAGCTCCAGTTTTATCGGTATTGAAAGAACAATGATTGTTACAAAAGTATATTTATTTTATTTTCTTTTATTAAATTATTTAAACTAATAATGATTTATGTATGTTTGAATAAATATTTGTTTAATCTTTTAAATTAACATCAGTTATTAGTTAATCAGTAATCTTATTAAGTACACGCTTGTGAAAAAAGTCCGAGATTAATCTCTTTTAATTGTTTTCAACAAAAGATATTTTTCACTTATGATATTAATTTATTTCTCGTAAATTCTATGGATCACTCGTCATTAAACTTTTCCAGTGTAAAAAGCCAAGCAATAATTAGGCCAATGCAGTTGTAATAAAACGTGCCCACGATGATTATATGTTAACATATATACATAGTCAACAAAGAAAACTATAACAATCTAGTAAAACGATAGAATTATTTCTTTCTCTCTCTCTCTCTCTCTCTCTCTCTCTCTCTCTCTCTCTCTCTCTCTCTCTCTCTCATGGGTTTGAAGTTTCCAACGTTGGAGTCCAACGAAATTTTTAAAAAACTGTTTTTATTTAAACTTTATATTTATATTTTTTAGTCTTAGTGTTTTATAGCATAACCAAATATTCAGATACGGATTTAAATATAATTTTTACATTTTTAGCAGCTTTATTTAAACGTAAATAATTATTTCGTTGTACTCTAACGTTGCAAACTTCATACCTATCTCTCTCTCTCTCTCTCTCTCTCTCTCTCTCTTTCTCTCTCTATTATCATCAAGTGCAAATAATAACCATACGTGAATTTAAGATCAGACTTGTCTGCAAGAAGATCAACGACCTATGACAGTGAACTTCTAACTTACATTAGATTTTTTAGTAGTATTTTTTAGAGTAGAATTAAATGTTTATTCGACGTTTCAATGTGGATCTAAGTGCTCCAATCATTGGCATTAATAAGCAAAATAATAAGGAAAAGCATTAATAAGGAAAGTACACATGCTATTGACATTATTATTGTAAGAATTAACGTCAAAATTCGTTCGTACTCAAGCACGTGAGATTATATGAAATCATTTGTAAAATTTGATATTCTTTTACGCTACTCGGAAACGAGAAAATTTTTAACAATTTAAAAAAGGAGAAAGAGACTCGTGGGGAATTTTGATAATTAAAAGTCTATTTAAACAAATCTTCGTTAACGATCTCAATTTACAATTTTAAATATTGAAATAAAACAAGAAAAATCTTTCACGGCTGATATAATAAATCTTGATGTTCAGAAACTAACTATAGAGACGATAAATAAAAAAAGGAATCATCACCATGATTACTCGCTTTAAGAACGCGAGAAGAGCTTCTTCTCGAGAACGTTATTTCGGAAAGAAGAATTGACAAAAGAACGACTTTTCAAAATAAAAAAAAAAAAAATAAAAAAAAAAAAAAAATAAAAAAAAAAAATAAACGAAACGTGTATACACGCGATACACAGCGTAGCAGGAGCCCTTGTAACGAAACGTGTTTACGAAGCCGCTTCGCGCGCGAACGATCGCAAAGCACGCAACCTCGGGCGTACAGTATCAAAAATACTGCATTTACTTGTACAGGTGTAAGTATCGGTTGGAGCAAAAAAGTTTTATTTACCGTGAGCTAAAATATGACGAGCGGAGATGGAGCTTTTGTGGATAAAAGATTAATATCTGGCGGGGTTTTGATTTTTGTAAGGAATAATGGAAACGGCAGGTTTAGGTAGAGAAGTATAAAACAATTATTTAATGTACGCACAATTTTGTACCTTGAATTATTTACGAAAAATAATTTTAGATGGTTATATTTCCGATGGAATGTTTAATCAGTAAGTACATCTACACTAAAGATTTTATACATATAGAAGATAAGATAGCCAAGTATTTATAAATTACTAGAACGAATATGTACTCGTACCTACATTAATTATTGTCAAGGATTAATGATCTTAGAAATTAAATTATGCTATCAAATACTGTAAATATGAAACTGTAAATTCCATATCTATCGGCAAATAATAGAAAAAGTTATAAAAAATATAAATATAAAACTTATATTGTTATTATCTTTTCTATATTAATAAATAATTTTAAATTACTTTAGATCTTATTTTTATAGGTATAAAAAAATAAACACTATTTTAATCAATTTTTCAATAAATTAACAATATTTTTATTTTAAAAAAAGTTGACATAACAGATGGTCAAAATAAAAACTCTATACTGTAACGAAAATTTCTAAAAAAGAAAGAAAAAATGCACATTCTTCCATATAATCTCATTCGCGTAACCAACCACTTACAAACTTAAGGCCTATCAAACTTCAAAGTCGTTGACGAGCGTCGCCTTTCACGCGAAAATTCAACACCCATTTTCCCCCTTCCTCCGAGAAAAAGAAGAAGGAAAAAGAAAAGGAGAAGAAGAGCCGGTGTAAAGTGAACGAGACATGCACACACAGACACACTACAATGTATACTACGTACGTGTACACACCCACAGCTACATATTTTTAAAGTTTGCCTCATGCTCCCTTTACCCAGTTCACCGAACACGATCTCTTCTAGCTTTTGATGTAGTGAGAGAGAGAGAGAAAGAGAGAGAGAGGGAGAGAGAGAGAAGGAGAGAAAGGGAGAAGCGGGGTTCGGATAATCCACGGATAGCGTGCTAATGCAAGCTCAGGCATGAAAGCGCGCGCGCGTGAAGCTACTTCATTTTTCTTGCCCGTGGCTCTATCTCCGTCGACCTCCTTGCCCACATGGCTCATTTTGTTCCATCTCTCTACCTCGGCTCCTTCGCTCTACTCCCGCCTCAAAAACCGACGCGCCGTTTGACGCGAAATTTATTTACCTCTTTGCTCGTAAGCTCGTTTAGCCTCGTCTAGGTGAGAGAGATCAACGGGGCAGATGTGCGTGCATATGTTTGCGTAAGAGCAGTGAATAGTTGTTAGAATGGGTGACCTTTTTTTTTTTTATGAATTACGCATAAAGTTTATTTAGCGGACGAATCTTGGTAAAATAAAGTCGTAAATTTAAAATTTAGAGTAATAAGTTAAATGCTTGCGATTGATAAATTTAATTTCATGAAAGTTAATTAGATTTGCATGCAATCAACTGAATTTTTCTTTTTATTGTGCTATACTTAGATTTTATTTTTCGCTTTTTCTTACGTTATTTATTCCTATACAATTATGTTGAAATTAATCGGCTACGAAACAGATTCGTAATTTATTTGCAAATTAAAATATAATACCGAGACCGCGAATTTTATAACGTTCTAAGTGCTCGAAAATCGGTAGAACTATTGACCAGCCGGATAAAAGAAGCTCAAAAACATTATTTCGAAAAGTTATGATATATCCTCTATAAAGCAGTATTTTTTAAAGCACGATTTTCTGAAAAAAATTTTTTCGATTTTCTTTTGTCTTTTTCGACGATACTTCTACCGTTATTCGTGCGCTCAAGACGTTATAGAATCCACGGCCTTGACTAATAAGTGAAAATCAAATTTGTATATTTTTGTGGATAAACTTGCAGGCTTAAGCCTCGTTCTACAGTTCATGAGCATACCGATGGCCTAGCGTCGTACGCGTTCGTGATAACTGATTCGTTACTCGAGACCGTAAACCTATCGCCTGAAAAGCTCAAGATTTCAAAGAGACAAATGTGCGGGAGCAAAAAGAGTTTTAGACTCGTAGCTCGATAGGCGACGGGTGAAGCTCTAGGGCTTGCGAGTTAGCGGGAGTTGTTATGAATGGGAAAGTCCCGTAATTGCGGATGGGATACGCGGCGTATGGGCAAAAATAGAAATGTAGTGGGGGGAGTACCCGAAGAGAGCGAACGGCCTGCGACGAATTGGTCATTGGGCACCAAGCGCTCAAAGAGAAGGTACCGTTAAGGATAATAAAATAAAACTTACTTTTACCTATAAGCTTATTGTTTATTTCCTTATTTAATATTATAATTTTTCTTTCTTTACTATTCTTATTTTATCTTTAAGAATAGAAGCTAATATAATTTAATTTAATTTTTCTTTATTATTGTTGTTTCCTTTATTAATAATTATTATTTAGTTTCATTTCTTCTATAAATTTAGATTAAATTTATTTTTGAATTTCCTTGATTTTTTTATTCAATTTATAATTTAATCTTAATTTGATTATCTTGGGCTTGGCTCAAGGCACTTTGATTTAGTATCGTATTTAACAAAAACATTTTCATTAAGTATCTTTATCAACCTACGCAATAACTTTAAGCAGAGCTCACCCATACCCACATTTTAAATACTTGAATTGGTAAAAAAAATTTTTATTTAATATTTTAACAATCAACGTCATTATTTAGTATGAAATAAAAATAAAATTAGTTATAAATTTCTTTTTAATCATATAACTTTAATGATAATTTACAACAGATCAAAAAGCAAACATTTACTCTTTGCAATTGCCAGACTTGGAGATAAAGATGCATACGTAAATTGTGTCATCCAAATATTTACTTTAATTTTCTTTGACATTACCTTATATGTATATTTATCAAAGCTGTAAGTTTAATTTGAGTCGTTATTTAAAATTGCAGCATTAATGCATAAAAAAAGAATTTTTTTGAGTAATACCTACATCTACTACCACACTAAATATCAATTTTTTTTTCATTTCGTATATTGTTTACTTATGGAGAAGAATTTTAATGTATATAGTGTGTTCTGCACTGTGGTGTAGAAGTAGACAATTTGAGGAAAAAGATTAACAGTTAGAGTAAAACGAAATAATTTTTCACATTTAAATAAAGCTGTTAAAAATGTACAAATTATATTTAAATCCGTATATGAATATTTTTTAATGCTATAAAACACTAAAACTAAACAAATATAAAACATAAATTTTAAACGAAAACAGTTTTTAAAAATTGTCGTTGAACTCCAACGTTAAAAACTTTAAACCCATAATATAATATAAAAATAATAAATAATTAATATAAAAATAATTAATATTATTATAAACGTTAGCAATCAATGTTACACTACTTTAACACATTGTACGCCGGCCCCGCGAAAACGCGGGATTCGAAGTCTATCGCTCGAGCACCAGCCCCGCAAAAATATGGAAACAAAATATAGTGTTTTACGAAAATGTACAAAATTTTAAATATTTTCTTCACGTACTCATTGATTGTAAACAAGCGAATCATGCCGGCGCCCAGGTTTTAAGCGGTCGATACGGTGCCGGCGCTCAGTCTTTAAATGTCTCAGATGCCACCGGCGTACAATCTGTTAAGAGGATCGTCTTGCAATGCAACTTTTATATCTTTTATGACTTTTCTTGTACATAATTATAGACACTCGATCGATGAAAAATTTAAACCTTCCAAGAATGAAAAAAGGAAAATATATTTGTTTCTATCGTCGTTGGCGCTGGAAGCGCTGGTTTTGTTGTGGCGAATCGTTTGACCGAAATAAAAAATTGGAAAGTATGGAATAATATAATTTTAGAATATTTAGAGATTCATTGATGGAGAATATTTTTATAAAAATCTTCTACTTAATAATGATATAAATATTCAAGTGTTACTTCTGAAAGGAGGCGACGAAGAACCATTGGTCAATAAAGTGCCAGAATTGACTCCATTGCTTTACAAAATTTTCTTTTGATTACAATTTTTTTTCAGTACCGCAAAAAACAAAGAAAGCCGCTGAGTATAAAATTTTTAATTACATACGTGAAAAAGGTATGAGGGTTCTAGTTCTATAAACGGTATAGTATACGTTCGAGGAAATAAATAAAATTATAACGATTGAAATTATAATTATTCGAATGATTGAAATTATAATTATTCCGTATTACATTTACGTTTATTAGATTTCAAACAAATATTCAGAATATTATTCTGTTAGAGGTCGCTCAAACATCGAATCGAAAAATAATTAATCTTAAATTTCTGAAACTATTAAAAAGCTTGGATAAAAGAGGGTTTATCAGAAGTTAATTATAATTCAGTCGATTAAATGGGAACCGCGTACCTTCAATACTCAAAGAAAAATGGAGTTTGACAAAGCACTAACGATGCTTTTATTAGGCCTTAATATATATCTTATAAAATAGGGTAAAAACTGATGAAAAGAAGAAAAAACATTTTTTCTTGTTTTATATTTTTATTTTTGATGACAATATTTTTGATAACAATATTTTTACCAATAATTAGTCATTTTAGAAATCGGTCAATTACGTTGCGTTCCAGAAGCGAATTGCAGATGCTAATGCGTTGCATTAAATAAAGCAGATGAGAGATCCAAATATCGAGTTTCTTGACATAGTCAAACTGTTTTAATTTTTTTTTAATCTGCAATCTCTGCAATCTTATGTTTCTTTTTTTTTTTTTTTTTTTTATTATTTAAGCTTACCGAAACCTTTATTAAAGGTTTATACAGCTAGGTACCGAGTATTTTGTTATATTTTATATCTGTTCGCATATATTTTGTGCATATTTACATATATATTTATACATTATGTTTAAATTTTAAGTTTACAATTTTCAAAATAAATACAAATTAATTTTAGCACTGTTATATCGCGCTCTACCAGAAAGTCGCTGATATTATATGCAGAATATTTTTTCAGCTTTTTCAAGTTATTAAGTAGAATATCTCTTTGTTTTTTGTATAGTGGGCAGTTTATAGTTCCAGCTTATATGATTCAGATCTTGTGATTCAAAAGAACAGTCACATTTTGAGTTATCAACGGTATCAATACGTGCCAAGGAAGCTGCTAAGTTGTAGTGACTTGCCCTGCAACGATTGATGTTTACAATGAATTTTCCTGGCAATTTTATTTTAAAAATCCAGGCTGATTTTGTTTTGTCGTTGCAGACCAGGATATTAGTTTATTTTTTAAAACCTTCCCTAATATATAGCGCAAGATTGGTCAAGTTGTCGATGCAAAATTGCCCCTCGCGAAATCCTGTTTGACTTTGTGGTATGAGACTATGTTATTCACACCACCATTGGAGTCAATTTTTTACTAATGTTTCAAACAATTTACGTATGCAAGAGGAGAGAGTAACTGGTCGATAGATTATGCTATCGGATTTTTTAATAAAGTATATGTAGGAGCGGAGAGAGATCTAATAATATTAGTTTATATTTTTAGAGGAAGTTTTTTTATTATAAAATAGTCTATTTCATTGGTTACGGCTGCTGATTTTACTTTTTTCGCTTATGAAGCTATTCTATTAAATTCTCTGAAATCGAATAGAGAATCAAAGTTATTTTTTTCAGAATCAGGCATATAGCAATATCAGGACTAATTTCATCAAGTGTGCCTCTAATTTCTTTAGTTATTTGAAGATTTTTATTTATTCTTAATGGTTCAGCTTTTATCTATTTGTTTTTTAAAAT
The DNA here is from genome assembly GCA_949987625.1 of Chalcis sispes. Lineage (NCBI taxonomy): Eukaryota > Metazoa > Arthropoda > Insecta > Hymenoptera > Chalcididae > Chalcis > Chalcis sispes. The sequence continues at coordinate 62,845,937 of OX465096.1, read as the reverse complement.
TTTACACTTTTTCCAGGTGCTTCTAATATTTGTTTGAAAATTTATTATCTGAGCAAAGTTTTTGAAATTATCTTTCTTCTTTTCTTTGAATGTCTTTTTAATCAGCGCTATTGTTCTTTTGTAGTTGATTAAGTCCTCGAAGTTATTAGAGTGCACCCATTTATTGTACAATTCTTTCCTTTGCTTTTTTAGTTGATCGCACTCTGCATCCCACTAAAGGACTAGGTTCTGGTGATTATCTATAGAAAAGAATCTTTTTGTCGGCGTGCTCTCTATAATACAATTTTTTATTATTTTAATAATTTCAATGTATTTATTTTTATTTTTCTTTTTTTGATAATGTAGTCAGTAAAAAGTTTCTACTTTATCATCTAATACTTTAATCACCTCTACCAATCAGTTCTTTTAGAATAGCATTTAAATGGTTTTTTAATATAAACATGTTTTTTCAAACTAATATTAATAAAAATCAGGAAGTGATCAGTTCCTCAGGATTCATCATGAACATTAATATTTAATTTATCTGCTATTTTACTATTGGAGAAAATAAAATCAATATTTTACTTTTTATGTCTGTATAAATCTACATGTCTATAAGTGTCTAAATTATGTAAAATTAAATCAGAATTGTCAATTAAATTATACAATCTTTCTCTATTGCTATCGTTATGATCGTTAATCCAAATTATGTGGTGTGCGTTAAAATCGCCTACAAAAATGCAATTTTTTTGAGTTAATTGAACATTATTGACAATTCCAAACCATTGACAATTCTAAACCTTGAATCAGATTTCGTTCTGGGGTTCGATAACATTCAAATAAATTGAGAGGAGGAGTTATATGTACTATCTCTACTATATTGCTTACATGACTAATATTGAGAATTTCTCTAGACGCAAACTTTTTTTTAATTAGAATTAAAACACCTCCTCCTCTTGAATTCCCTCTGTCGTATCTGCATATGTTGAATCCGGTGAAACCAATTTTTTAATTTTTATTTAACCACGATTCAACGCATAAAAATACATCAATATTTTTTATAGTTACTTCTAGTTCTTCTATTTGCTTGATTATGCTTCTAGAAATCCAATGTAGTATATTGAGTTCTGTATTCAGCGGTATAGTCATTTTTTTATTTTGATTTTTATAATAAGTTAAATTTTTGTGGTTCTTATTCTGTTGAACTTGATTCTTCACTAGCATCGTCTGAAACATCACTACTTAATTTTTTGATATTTTTTTTAATACGATTTTGAAAGTTCCGATCCGTAACATATTCGTATATATTTTGTAGCATTTTGATTAAAAAACTTGTGTATTAAGTGTAGAAACTTTAGCCAATTCAGATATTTTGGAATTACTGTAAGCTTTAAATAAAAACTCTTTAATACTATCCTTGTTTAAAGGATATATTTTGGCCTTTTGTAATAGCATGTTTGTTGCCGGATGTAAGCTAGTTTCTATTACCGTAATATTTATTTTTCGAGTATTATCATATGTCTTAACTTTTTTGCATACGGCTCTTATTTTAGAGTTGTCTTGTGAACTTGAGGAAGAGATAGTGCTAGGTGGTCTTTTCATACCTGTTGGTGGAGGCATTGTGCTTTGAAATTGGAATGTCTGACTGCTTGTGTTTAATTCTGGTTTGCTTGTGGTACTTATTGTTTCTTGTGTATTAGTTTCTTTAGTTATATTGTCTTTGCATGTGCTGTCTTGTAGGTTGTATGCGATTAGATCAATTTTTGGCATGTTTACGTTTTGTTGACTAGTGGATTCATATTGTGTAGTTATTAAATTTTCTTCCTCTTGTGAATTAGTGGAGCTCAATGGCTTATTGATTTCTGAGAAATTCTAATGAATTACAGTTTTGTTTTGATTATCTGCTATTTCTAATATACTGAGATAATGTTTGGCAATGTGGCCTTCCGTTTTACAATGAAAACATTTAAGTACATCAGTATTAGGATATACATAATATATAACATGTTCCAAATTCATTTTTATCAATTCAGGCAATTTTTTAATAAATTTTAATAATTAGGATCGATGTATGTCTGTCTCCAAGAGCTGAGAATATGACTGTAATTTTCTTTAGCAAGAGAGGCTTTCAATGTAGTTGCAGATGCATTGCGTTTAGTATTTGAATTTTCTAATATATCTTCGATGACGTAGTCGGGGATCAGAGGTGCAACGATTGAGAAAATAACTCTTTGCTGCTTACTTATCACCGGTCTAATATTTACTTCTGTTTCTAATATTAAAAAACTTATACTATTTATTTCTTGCTTGAGAGATATAAACAAACTCGATTGTGTTACATTCGAGTTGAATATAGAATGTTTGATGGATCAACAATGTCTCCAATGGCACACGTGTAATCAGTTAAATTAAAACCATTAATACAATAAATAATTAAACTTTGGTCTCTTTTTGGAAATTTATTTTTCTGTATTATACCCGCATAACTAGCATTAGACAATTCTGTTATATTTTTAACTGTATAACTGTAAACGTTAGCATTTGTCTGACTTTTTGTTAAAAAAGACATTTTTACAACACTACCGCGATTAAGCACACGCAAGAAACGCCACCTCGCTTGGGCTGTAATAGCACTGCGCTTAAGAATCTAATCTAAGAGTCTAATCTATTTACCAACTCTCAACGTAATTCATGGATTGTTAAGAAAGACGTCTTCACTCGACAGCGGTTCGACGGGAATTCCAATCTCATTTGTTATGCTATGACGATCTGATTAAATATGGCCTTAATATGTGACTCATCAACTTCAACTGGACGGCCAGATGCTTTTTCAGTGATAACTCACCAGAACGAAATTTGGCAAACCAATATTCACACTACCTTTTTTTCAAGGCTTCATTCCCATATACAGCACATAACTTTTTGCGTGCTTTCAATGCGTTCTTGACTTTTCAGAAATAATATAATAAAATATGTCAGAAATATGTGACTTACTTCCATTTTTAAATTGGGATAAAAACGAAACTCAATAACTATCGATTCAATATTTTTACTAAATTAAAGATTAAAGTCTAAACAACAAGGAAACAATGTAGACCTATTGACAAAATCCATAATCGTTTGGTTTCGATTTAATATTATTATGAGTTAAAACTACTTTAATACATTGAGTAGTAATTCTTTATTCAATTAAGTTCTTTCTTTGGTGCATGATAAGTTAGATTCACCTACTATAACATTAGTAGATGTATTTTTTTTTTAACCCAATTCGGACAATAGATGTAGCTGGCGTAATCAGTGATAGATCTCCCGTATATGGCTCTTGTAAACAATAACTAGAATTTCTAAGTGCGAGCCCTGCCACGTTTAATACAAATATCTTAGAATACTTAACACTTTAGAGTACCTAACAATTACATTACATACATGCAGTTGTCCTAACAATACATGTGGGATAAGTGAACTTGTAATCTTAAATAACACCAGCGAATCGCACTGTCTTGCTAGATTCAATAATGTGTCTGCCTACAGTTATATAAGTTCTACCAGGTTTTATTTTTTTTTACGATTAGAGTGTATAAGTATAGTCTTCCACGGTTCAAGTTCGATGTTGAAATTTTCGAGACTATTCTTATATAGAAAGCAATTTAGTTTTTTAGATGAAATATATATCCAATTAACAGTATCGTGACGATTAATTTGCTTAGAGGCTGGTGATTTTCCAACGTCTTGTGGATTTACATCAATTTGTCTACGAAAACTCATTATATGTGCAAAGCCTTATTCTGTGACTTTCGCTCTCAAATTAGTGATATATGAAGTCGGTTTGTTGTTAATTTTACTCAATTCATTTTCTATATGGGGTTTGGAATAGAAAGTCATACGTTACGGGCTTAAGAAATCAACGGGCGTATTTTTAATGAGTTGGAGCCGATGTTTATAGTTTGTTATAGCTGACAAGTTGATGTGCTGGTTCTACGGAGCTTAAATAAAAGTATACACGACTGTGTGAGATACAAACATACATCGTATCTATGTAGAACTCATTATTTGGCCAAGTTCAAATGCATACTCTCATACGGTAAATCCATCAATTGCATTGAATACGATAATGAATGCCTTGGGCGGACATTTTTTTCTCAATTTATGAACGATACTTTGTAATTGATTGGTTTTTTGCTCATATTAGACTTATGAAAAAAGTATTTTTATCGATCCATATTATATCTATAGACAAAGATTAACCATAGGTATTAAAAAATGTTTAAATTTATAAAAAGGTTTTTATTTTGCAAGAGGGGGATTTAGAAAAAAGAATATGAGAAGATAAAATCATAATCAATGATATTCAAATATTTACTTTATTTTTCTTTTTCCTTATTTTCTAACTTAAAAAGAAACAAATTTTTATTACTATTTAATACAGTATTCCAAAAACAAAAATAAATTTTTATTGAGGCATACCCATATCTGTTTTTGAAGTCAAGTAAACAAAAGATAAAAATAAGAACTTCACTTATGTGAAGTTTTTGTGCAATTTGCCTTAAAAGAAATTAAGTTTTATTCTAATTTAGAACTTCGCATAAGCAGAAGCTCGTAATTCGCACAAAAATGACTTGGACGCCGTCAACATTGACGGATGGCTGTTACAATACTACTTACGTATCGTCTTGCAATGCAACTTTTATATCTTTTTTAACTTTTCTTGCACATTATTATGGACACTCGATCGATGAAAAATTTAAACCTTCAAAGAATGAAGAAAAGGAAAATGAATTTGATTTTATCGTCGTTGGTGCTGGAACCGCTGGTTGCGTTGTAGCCAACCGTTTGACCGAAATCAAAGGTTGAAAGGTACGCCATAATATATTTTATAAAATATTTAGTACATTAAACTAGGAGAAAATTTTGATAGAAATTTCCTACAAAATAACTGTATTAATGTTTAGGTTTTACTTTTGGAAGAAGGTGAAGAACAACCGTTGGCCACTGAAGTACCGGGATTATTCTCATTGCTTGATGAAAGTTCTTTTAATTACAATTATCTTTCAGAACTATAAAAAATAAAGGGAAGAGATTCACCTACGGTTTATAAATATTTTCGTGGAAAAGGTATGGGGGGTTCTAGTTCTGTAAACGGTATGATATACGTTCGAGGAAATAAAGAAGATTTTAACGATTGGGAAAGTTATGGAAATCCAGGATAGAGTTGGGATGAAGTGTTACCGTACTTAAAGAAATCGGAAAATTTTGCAGTACCAGAGGTAAATAATAGTGTACTAAATTTTAATCCATAAATAATTACATGTTTAAGAATAAAAATTCAACAATTACGGAGAAAATAAAAATTTAAACTTGTTATAAAAAGTATAGATTTATTTGTGCTAGTTTAATTTTATTGATTTTTTTAAACTATAATTTTTTGACTTTTTATGTTTCTGTCAGTTTTTAAGTAATTATTCGGATTACCATTCTGTTGGAGGTTACTTGAATATTGAGCTACTTCATAATTCATCTTCAGTTTTTGAAATTATGAAAAAAGCTTGGATGGAAATGGGTCTACCAGAAGTTGATTACAATTCGGGCAATCAAATAGGAACCGGACATGTTCAAAGTACAAAAAAAAATCAAGTTCGTCAAAGCACTAACGACGCTTTTATTAGGCCTATTCGTGGAATAAGGAAGAATCTTGTCGTAAGGTAAAAAGAATACATTTTGTAGTTTTATAGAAAATTTCATTTTCTTTTATAATATTCCAAGAAAAACACTTTACGATTATCATTTATACAACATACCCGTTATTAAATCAATTGCAATATCACCTCATAGCGATAATTAAATTACAATAGTTAATTATTTAAAACTGATTTTATCTAATTAGTATAATAGTTTAAAATAGATTATTTTTCATATTAATATTTATTACCAAAGATTATAATAAACAAGAAATAATTTCATCAAAACATTATTCTTTCAAAACGTGTGCGACCAAAACTTTTATTTAATGTGAATTTGGAATGATATGTAATTATAGATTCTATACACAATAAAAAGAAAAATCATTAGAAGAATGATTTTTAAAGCTAAATATATAAAAATTAATAAAAGAAAGAAAAATAAAACTTACTAATAAAATGTTAATTTTGTTTCCGTAAATAACGCTACTTATTTGATATTTATAAAAATTAAAGGTAAGCTTAAAAAATTATATATAAATTAAATTTAGGACCAATTCTCGAACTGTAAAAATGATCATCGACCCTGTGAGCGAAGTAGCTATTGGCATAGAATATATTGACTTGAAGAAGAACATTAAAAGGCGAGTATATGCTAAAAAAGAAGTTATAGTATCATGCGGAGTGATCGATTCGCCGAAGCTGCTGATGTCCGGAATCGGACCAGCCAAATATTAGAAAAGCATGGAATAAATGTATTAAAAGATACGCCAATTGGCAAGAACTTATTGGATCATTTTCTTTATTCGCCTAGCACTTTTAAATTCGACAAGAAATTATTGAATGATTCCACGAAGGTAAACTAATCATTCTCATTAATTTACTTCTTTGTTTTTAATTTTCTTGTAAAATTATCTTATTAATATTTGACACTAGATTGCCTAAAGAACTTATTTACATTATTTTTAACTTGGCTTAAAAAAAATTATATTTATAATAATATAATATTTTAGTATTTTGAAATCTTGCATTCATGATATTTATAATAAAATACATTTATTAATAGTTAATTTATTTGACTCTATTATCTTTAGATAAGCAACTTAAAGAAAGATTTACTGTACTGGACTAGAACCCACAAAGGCTGCTTATCAGCTACTGGTACAATAGACAACATGGCTTTTGTACAGTCACCTTTCGAAAAACGCCCTGGTGTTCCTGATATACAAATTTTGTTTCAACTAGCACTCAGTTAGTCTAGTACAATTTATTGTTCACTTCCTTATTTTGACTCATTCTCTAACGTAATTTTCCATTTAAAACCAAGAAGCCATAGTTACTTGAAGTTAAATGACGAAGATTCTATTTGGAAGCAGCCACAAATCTATCCTAATATATTGAGCGATTCTCAAGACATTGATGTAATGGTAGATGCATTTTATTTAAAAAAATTAGCACAAAATCCAATATTTAAGGTAAATTTACTGCATCAAAAAATTGAATAATACAAAGATATTCATTTTTATATTATAAATAAAATATCACGATAATCGGTGAAATACAATTTTGCAGGAGAATGGATTGACGTTTTCTTAAACGATAAATCTAAATTGTCTTGATTATACGAGGTCTGGCTATTAAATAACGAGACTGGTTACGAAAAAGGGTTTTATTATAAAAATTATTCTACGTTCGAATGCTCCCCTTCAATATACTCCCCTTCCCTCGCCACACACCTTTCCATACGTTTTTTCCATTGATCGAAGCAGTGCTGGAAGTCTTCTTTGGTGAGGGCCTTTAGGAGCTCTGCCGTTTTTTGCTTTACCGCTTCCATCGACTCAAATCGGGTCTCTTTCAAAGCAGATTTTATCTTCGGAAACAAAAAAAAGTCGCATGGTGCCAAATCTGGCGAGTACGGCGCGTGTTCGAGCACTGGAGTGCGCTTACCGGCCAAATACTGCTTCACAGATAGCGCGTTATGGGCAGGTGCGTTATCCTGGTGCAAAATCCACGAGTTGTTCTTCCACAACTCGGGCCGTTTCTTACGAACTCGTTCTCGCAGTGTTGCCAAAACAGACAAATAGTAAGTCTGGTTGACAGTCTGACCCTCTGGAACCCATTTAGTCATCACGATACCGTTAATGTCAAAAAAAACTATCAACATTGCCTTGAATTTTGATTTGGACATCCTTGCTTTTTTGATTCTGGGCGATTCAGGCGTCTTCCAATGCATCGATTGCTGCTTTGTTTCAACATCGTATTGAAAAATCCACGTTTCGTCGCAAGTAATAATGTTTTTCATCAGTCCGGAATCTTTTTTTAACCTTTCAAGGAAATCTGAGCAGATTGCCTGTTGACGCAAGAGCTTTTGGTCAGGAGCCAGGTTTTTTGGCACCAACTTCGCACAGACTTTTGTCATGTGTAATTCCTCGTGTAAAATTTGTCTAACCGTTTCTTTATCGGCGTTTACAGCCTCGGCAATCATCCGGATGCTCATTCGACGATCTGCACGCACAATTTGGTTGATTTTGGTCACTGTTTCCGGAGTTGAAACAGTGACAGGGCGACCTGGACGTTGGTCATCTTCAGTGCTCACTCGGCCCTCACTCTTCAGTGCTTACACTATTCAAAAACACGCGCACGAGATAGAGAATGGTCCCTATAGGCCTCTTGCAACAATTTACAGCACCCAGTCGGAGTTTTTTTTCAATTTAACGAGAAATTTGAGATTGATACGTTGCTCCTGTTTTTCGTCACACATGGTTTTCGGCACGAGAAAAAAACACGTTCGTTTCAAACCGCTACTGCACAAATACAATAATAGTGACGAGAACGTGTTTTGGTACGTGCATAGACAAGATATCTAGATACCCAACGCACTACTCGTTTTTTTCCCCACCCCTCTACAGCGCCCTCTAGGCGCGCAGTCTCGTTATTTAACGGGTTACCCCCACTTGCGACTTTGAAAAAATCGATTTTTTGTTAATTGCATTTTTTTGAAGTATAAGTATCTGAGAATATGACCTGGAAATTTCAAGTCGATCCGAACAAAATTGACTGAGATATGAGCGTTGAAAGAGAAGAATCCGTTGTGTAAACAACCGGCTACTTTAAACTTTAAACGCGTTTTTCTCGAAATGGCATTTCTGAAGTCGGTGACCAAGATTACTCAAACACTAATAAACCGATCTCCTTGAAATTTTGCAGGCTTATTTAATACATAAAAATGTAGTCTTTAATCTTTCGATTTTTCGTTAAAATCAAACCATTAACTTTGACTGTCTGCCATTTTGTGAAAAATAAATATTTTTTTAAATCCTTCGATTAAAGACTAGTTTATACTTATATTTAACTAAATCTATCCACATTTTTTGTTTTAAGTGATCCACTTCGCCGCAATGTTGGTCACCGAAAACCGTATAAATAAAAACACTATTTCATTGGCGGCCATTTGCCACTTAACAATGTAATATTTTGCAATAAAAAAATCACTGAAAGTTCTTCAAGATGTATCCTTTAAGATGATATAATAATCGTTTAATAAAGTTTTGTAGTTTTCTTTAAAAAAATTCATGAAAAAGGCCTTTTTTGTTGAGCTACAACAACTGGGGGTAACCCCTTAATAGCCAGACCTCGTATAATAGGAAGTATCGAGTATATTAAATGCTTAGTGGTGAATACCACAGTTTCAGGAGGTCATATGGTGGGAACTTGGAAAATGGGTCCAGAATATGACAAAGAAGCGGTGGTTGATGCGAAATTACGCGTATATGGTATAAAAAATTTAAGAGTAATAGATGGTTCAATCATGCCAATGGTGACCACTGGAAATACAAAAGGACCTATAATTATGATCGGTGAAAAAGGAAGCGACATGATCAAAGAAACGTGGTTAAAATGAGTCTTAGGATTGATTCAAACAATAATTTTATTGACTAATCAAGTTTATTTTAATAAGATCCTTGATATTTTATACATTTTATTATCAGTATTCAAGAATTGCTTATATTTCTGTTTAAATGAACAAGTACTTAATAAAACCTATAAATTTGAAAATAAACTTAATTCGTGGCTTATGATCATAATAAAAAGCACAGATGAAAACAGGAAAAGTAAAAAAGAATAGATAGTTCTACATAGTTACATTACTTATTTCCTATTTTTGCTGATAAATAATTATTAAAAAAAAAAAAAAAAAAGACAATAAGGCTTTTCTTATTCTACAGTATTTAGAAGCAGCAGCAATCGCATTGACTTTCTATTTTTCACGTTATATTCTCACATAGGATTATATTCTCTCTAACACATTCACACATATACTTAAACCTATGTATCCACGCATACGTAGCGAAAACGTATACAGTAATAAAGGAAAAAAGAAGGCGCAGCGTTAATCTCGAGAAATATTTTCCTACCCGGTCGTCCGGTCGGATTCAACCTCTTTCGCGTTGTATTTCATGCGACGTTTCGCACCGAGTAACGATAATCTAATAAGGCGACAAAGCGCAGGCCTCGACCAAGAGAGTCTGGAGTAAAAGAAACAAAGGGGCGAAAGAGAGAAAGATAGGGAGATTTACGCGTTCGAAGATTATCAGAGATATACTATATTATAGTACGTTCAATGAATGGAGAAAAAGAGGAAACAGAAGCGAGTAATTATATATTGGTGTATAGGAAAAAAAGAAGGAAAATGATGCGAAACGAAGCGCAGTTGTAGTTGTGTTTATCATGCGATGCTTCTTTTTGCGAATTTATCGTCCTTTCTACAGTTCAGATTTATGGAGATTTTCTATGGGTAGGCAAGCGAATGCTAATTTACAAAAGTACCGCATCGATATTGCCCGATGTTAACTTCAATAAGAAATTGCTTCGACTTTTTTTAACCCAAAATTGCAGAATTTTTTGAATGAAAAATAATACAAACAAACGAACACGAATTATTTAAACATTTGTCCTGTGTATTTTGATAAAAAATATCGATGAGAATAAAGCAGGGGAACGGCAAAGGATCGAGAACGCGAGAAAGCACGGCGAGAAGATAAAAACGCGAAAAAAATAAGTACGAGCGAGTCGAGCTAAAGAAGAAAAAGAAATAGCGATGGTAATATCGGCTAATGCTTGGCACACGGGACTTGCTGCTGTGTATTTCTTTAAGACTCACCCCTTGCGCTCTCTTTCTCACTCGGCAAAAGAAAGAGACTACGATTATATGCGCGTCGTACGCGCAAATTTATCGCCCGTTCCACCGTCATCCCGTATATAATACGAGTTGAGAGCAAATTAAATTGGCTGCCTTGCTTACTCTCTTTCTCTCTCGCTCTTGCTCTCTTCTTTTCTTCGTCGAATATAAACTGGCTCGATTTTACAGGATTTTTCGCGTATGACTTGCGAAAAAGGGGAGGAAGCATAACGGGTCGAGGAGGATAAGTGGATCAGTTTTGGTTGTGTATTTACGACTTTGCATACGTGTGTATGTGCGTAGGTGTGAGTGTAAGCGGCCCGTGTGCAATAGATAAGGCCGTGAATACGGCAAGTCGTTTCGGATGTTTTTCTTGGGATGGTTTGAGGTCGCGAGAAAGGAAATCGGGAAGACATGATTTACGAAGGGATTTCGATTCTTTTTTCTTTTTTCCCCCCTTCTTTATATTTCGTATAGCAATTTTTTGTCTTTCCTTTTTGTTACAATTTTTCTAAAATTTAATTATACAAATATCGAGTATAATCAATGTAAAATTGGATATTGAACCAGTTATTACTGGTTAAAATGATAAAAGCTTTTTGTGAAGTGCTATTACAAGTCCAAAAAAATTAAATTGTTTTTTACCTGTAGTTACTGAGGCTTTATTAAAAATTTTTTTAAGGTCTTTCAATAAATGGAATACTATAATTTCATACCTATAAAAAAATGCTTTTTAAAATGTGCGAAAAAATTATATAAATACATTCTTTTGCTAATTTAACTGCAGTTACTTAAATTTCACTACAGTTTCTATATTACGCTGTTTTAAAGGTGGTTAATAAAAACTATTAAACTCTTACGCAAAACAAATCAATCTAACATTTTAGAAGACATTAACTAATCCTAACAAGTAATCGCTGATTCAAAAATTTGAAACTGGATGCGTACACACACACATACATAGTGCGCATTACAGACCGACAGATCTAAGCGAGGCATTAAAAATCTTTTTAATCGAGACAGTACACGCTTATCTCTTCTCTCAGCTTCGGAATATGAGAAACAGCGGCGCGTGTGTGCCTTTAACATTTAAAGACATTAAATCGGGTTAACCTCGAATCGATTCAACTCGAGTATGTGTCTGTGCAACCGAGAAAATAAACCTTAAATCGAGCCGAAGTCATTTCGCATAATGGACCGATTTCTCTCTCTCTCTCTCTATCCCTCTCTTTTGCCTCTTAAGAAAAGTTTCGGTTGCTCTTTCCTCTACTCGACACCCGGATGCGTTTGACTGCGTATATGTAAAAAAGCTGGAGGGAAGGGGGGCGAATGGTCGCAGGAAGATATGCGGCTTTTGTGGTTTGAAACGAATATATGTATATGTGTATATAAAATCGCAAGTGTTGTACTTTATCTAAGTGTGGGTGTACTTTGGAATATTTTCCTCTGCGGGTGTAAGTATTTTGGGCTTTTTTTTTAAACAACTTTTTACATTGAAAAAATTAATAGATATTTGTATACATATTAAATGTTAAAAGAGTTTTACAAAATTGAATTTAAACACGATTAAATTTATGTAATTATTAGTTATAAAGTTATTTATTGTTGTTTTAATCAAGTAAAAAATACGCGTGGAATTTTTAATTTTTGTAGATAAATGTTATAACTTTCACAATAATTTTAAGTACTCGTGATATAAAATTTTAATAACATATCGATGATAAAAGCTTTTTCATTGTTTGAAAATTTAACTTTTTTTCTTCATAAAAACAATAATTCGTATTCTTATCAATTATATACGTATATATTTTATTTACCTTAAATAAAATCAAATTTTTAATTGCAAAAGTTAGCAATAATCCTCTACAAAAAAAATCTATTCCTCAAACAGTAAGCATCGTATAGTCACACGAATACACGTATATTGGTAATTCAAAGCAACGAATAACCCAACGAGCAAAAATTCTCCAAAAAGCGCACCGAAAAGTATCATCCGATCCCACAGAATTTTACCGCCGATTTTTCCCCAATATACCGAAAAGTCCTTCGTTCCTATATTTCATCACCGTTTCGTACATGTTCCATTTTCTTTTATCTCCCTCTCTTTTTCTATACATCTCTTTCAACAGTAGCGCCGGCAAAAGGGAAAAATCCATCGCACGCGTGAAAGGCGAGAAAGAAGAGTGAGGAGGCGAAACAGCCGCGCGATCTCTTCATATTCGTCGCGCTATACGTAATATCGAGCGGATAAGCCAAACTCGCGCGCCCGCGCGCCACATGGCTTTTCTCGCTTTTGCGGTGCACGAAGAAGACACGTATATACGTGTGTGTGTGTGTGTGTCTGTCTGTGTGTGTGTGTGTGTGTGTGTGTGTGTGTGTGTGTGTGTGTGTGTGTGTGTGTGTGTGTGTGTGTGTGTGTGTGTGTGTGTGTGTGTGTGTGTGTGTGTGTGTCTCACTTTCTATATGTATGTGCGCGGGTGTATACGAGCGAGAGACTGTGATATTCTTCGCGGAAAATTTAATATCGAATCCATCCGGCTCTGCTTTATTACAAGCCGGTATATATCTGACTCTTTCTTTTCTCCCTCTTTCGACTTTTCCCACTTTGGTATTCCTATCGTCGCGCGATGCTCGATTTTTCGAGTATTGGCGTACGGGATAAATTGTGTCGCAATGTAGTGCTAATGTTTTTTCGAGATTGTTCCACCACGAATTAAACGGTATGATTTATAGGCAATCGTTCATGGTTATTATACGAGATGCTTTGATTATAGTTTTATACTTAATTGCAAAAATACAACACATATACTGCCAATAAGGAAATTCTTTTATTGAATCTTTATATTTTTTCTACGATAGCTAGTATTTTTCATTTGTAATTATGCATTTTATCACTTAAAAATTCACATCATTGCAATGCAATAGAACGAAGTTAGATGCTACCTTATTTTCAGCTATTAAAAAATAATGTGTAACAATTAGTTTTACAAATGAGTATGAACATATAATGATACAAAAATTATACCTGGCCTTGATACATTAATTGCAGATTTAAAGGAAAAAATAAATCGATTGAACGAAATCTTCACCTTGTACAAAAGCTGAAAAAAAGAGAAAAAAACGATAAAGAACATACGCACGATAACAATCATTCTTCGTTTAAACACGCATATTATAATTTGCGTAGCTCAAGGTGTCATTGAAAGCACGCGATCTCCGTTCCATTCGAAAGTGCACACGCACATTGATCCGCGAAGAGTGGTATTACAGTCCAATGACTGATTAATTCCAAGAGAGTGGGGATGAAACATTTCGATCGTTCATTAAACGAAGGGCCAGAGAGTTTGAATGTGTGCGCGTGGATAACTTTACGAACGCAAAATTGCCATTCCAACTTTTAAGATTTAATGTACTACAGTCGATGGAGTACGTAATATGTGAAGAGTGGATTGGAAAGACCGGAGGAATTTTCATAATTGTCCCATTTCCGGATAAAATTAAAAAGTTTTTGTGTGTGGATTCCGTGCGCGCACTAAGTCGTCATGAAAATTTAACGAGTTTTGATGATTTTTTCGCTCTCCATTTTTTTTTTACTTTTCGGCAATGAGTGCAAACGACGACGTAAATTTAAATTTTTTGGCAGAATGCTTGACGTTGCGACGGTTTTATTTGATTAATTAATTGTCGCGTGTACGTATTTAATTATTATGTTAAAGAATAATTTAAATAAATAATTCGCCTTGAATTTTTTGCTTTTTTGAATGTTTTCGAAAATTAGGAAGCTATTTTCAAAAAATTTAGAGTTGCGATGTGATCCAAAATTCGAGTACTCATACTTGCCACCGGGGCGCTGTCGCACTTTCTGATAAACAACAATTTTTCATTAACAATACGCTTTGTGATTTTTATATTCTTATAAATAGATATCAAAAATTATTCTATACATTGTAATATTCAATTCTAATAGTGCTTCTAATTATAAATATACAAATTAAATATTAATATTTTAATATTTGTACCAATTTTTGTCTAAATCCATTCTTTATCCTTTTTAATATTCGCAACAATCTTTCTTCACCTTCATTATAAATTAACTTATCTCCATGAATCAGCCATGAAAACCAGTAAGGGGAAACGATTTAATTGTAAATTTCAAAACTATCACGCAAGCGTCAATCCACATAAAGTACAATTATCCTCTTACACCCTTACACGATGGAAACAAACAAACCGAGCACGAAAATTATCATCATTTCCATTTCTCTTGTGCATGAATATATAATCGAGAAAGAACAATACGTATACTTCACAGATTGTACTGAATCTACACCGCAAATTGCGCGCACGCGAAACGAACCGAAGGCTTGTGAAAGAAAAATCGAACGGAAACGACTGCGTATACCTGAGGAACAGAAGAAAGAGAGAGAGAGAGAGAGAGAGAGAGAGAGAGAGAGAGAGAGAGACGTAAGAAAAAAGTCAAGCCCTTTGGGACGAGAGCGATTTTGTGTACTGTTTGCTCGAAGCTTTCATTAGCCTCGTTCAAATTACTGTTGTTCAAACAAACGCGACGATATCCTATACGAGTCGAGGTAAATATCGGCATATTGTGGACTAGCACTTGCACTCGTGCATGTGTACGTGCGTGTATGTCTGGAAAATGACAGAATCTTTAAGCTCTTGCGAAAATACCGAAAGAATCTTTTAGGGCGACTAGACAAAAATTATACATCTTTTTTCTCGTCGTAATATTTTATACGAAATTTCAAATGTAACACGATTTTTTCAAAATTCAATTAGAAAACTGTTCGATTTTTGCAGCATCATAAATCACTAATTTTTTTTCCTCGAAACTCAAAATTTTAAATCGAGAACAAAGTTATAACTCACTCATACATCCACGAGTCCTTAAAGCACCGTAACTATAAGAAATTTTTCGTTTAATTTCGCTCTATCGCGAATACAGAGACGCGACAGCGGGCTGCGGCTTCTTTTGTCGCGGCACACGATTATAAGACACGGAGAGCAGCTTGAGAGCTTCGCGTATAAAAAGCACGTATTTCATTAAGCTCCGTATTAACTTTGAAGTCTCTTAAAACCAGTGTGCGCTTTGAATGGCTTTCTTCGAGAGGCTTTCAACATTCATTAACTTCTGCGATCTATTTTCTCATTCTTTTATTTTTTTTTTTATTTTTTTTTTATTTTTTTTTTATTTTTTTTTTATTTTATTTTATTTTTTTTTTATGAGAATTAACGTTGTTGCTGTACTCGTATGTGTGTTTTCTTTATTATCATTTTATTAAAAAAATAATTCAAAATTAAAAATAGAAAATAATACTTCTTAGCAATTTAGTTGTTTGCAATTAATTATTATTTTGTTAATTTAATTAGCAGCAGCAATTAATCAAAGATTTATTTCGATTAAAAATAATTAATTTTTTCAACTTTATCTGATATTTTTCTATTCATTTTATTCCACTATATTATATTGAATTTGTGTTAAATTAATAGCTTTATAGCATGAAATGTTATTATCTAGTATATTATCCACAGAAAAATATATAATAAATCTCGGTTTTTGTCCTATGACCAAATTTCATTATTTAATACATCCTTGCAATATTAAAGAAATAAAAAGTATCATTCTGAATCACAACCGAGAAAATAAAAGTCAAAAAAAAAAAAAAAAATAAAGAATAAAAAGACACGAAAAAAAATTCATCCGCGAAGAAGGATCAATCTGAATTTTGTCTTACCCACGCGTACGCGTCCGGAAACCTCACCGAACCATTTTACCACATTTCAGCTATACCCTATAACCTTTTCTTCGTAGAATAGAAAAGACCGAAAAACAAAGAAAAAAAGGACGAAAGACACGAGAGTGCCGAGGAAAAAGATGATAAACAAGAGGTTCGATAAAAAAAGGAGTATAAGAGAAGGCAGAGAGATAAGTTTCGTGTGCGTCGAGAAGAAAGAGAGAAAAGGTTTCGTCAGATATAAAACGGACAGCTGGACGCCGGTGTACCGTTATTGCTACGTGTTGGACTCGCGCGCGCGTCGCGGAAAAAAACGAAATTGGACGCCAAGACACATCGGACGATGAAATAAAGTAGAAAGAGAGAAAGAGAAAGAGAGAGAGAAGGAGAGAGAGAGAGAGAGAGAGAGAGAGAGAGAGAGAGAGAGATGAAGAAAGAAAGAACCTATCGATGTGTGAGAAAGGTATAGATATATAAATGTGTAAAGAAGATTAATATAGGAAAGGAAGAACGACAACGTAGCATTGTCGTTGATAAATGTACGGAGCGGAGATTGTTTTTTTTTTTTTTTATCTTTCCTTTTATTCTTTTCGTACTCAAGGTTGACGTTAGACATTGAATGAAGATGAGATTGTGAATCTTGAGTTTTATATATAGGTTTAATTAGGAACGATATTCGATTAACTATGATCAATGCAAAGAGATGAATAATAAAACGCGTTGAGCTTGAATACAGCCGTTGTACAATACGGCATTAATGATAATTTTATCGAACATCTTCGATCGATAAACGAGGACGTTATTGAGAAAACTTATTCGACGCGCGAATATAGTTTTAAGGATAAAAAGATTATTTCAACGCGTTAATTAATCGAACAAAATTATACACCGCAAGATCGCTACATACGTTTTAACGTTACTCGTCATACGTAAGGACATAAGTCTTAATTACGAAGAAAAAAAAATCTTCGCAATAATTCAAACATAACTGCGTGCCGTATACTTACATCTTACGGTAAATTTTAAAGTAAATCCATCCGCTGTAATTATCACTTAAATCTCTATAGAATATAAATCACGATAAGTGCAGCGATAACGATATAACCGCATATTTTGAATAATGCACACACATCAGAGTATAGAACGAAGCCGCGTATTTTCATGGATTAAATTTAATATTAAATACACCGAAAATGCATTAGTGCTCGTGAATAATATTGTCTCTCTTTCTCTTTCCTCTTTCCTACACATACACGAGACAAAAATTATTCAAACGCCCGGGACGCGGCCATTTGCCCGCGCGTTTTACGAAGATAATGATAATTTTTAGTTCAGTTGTAATTAATTGCCGTTATAGATCATTGTTTATTTATTTGCGATTACGATTTGAATTTTCAACCTAGAACGCATGCTAACGAACGTATTTTGAAAATTATTAGCCAGCAATTTGTAAGAACGGAATATATTTTAACGCGTTAAATTATTTTTTCCTTTTCGCGAGTTAAAAAAAACCAAAGATAAAATTTTACAGCAACTCGAGCAATTTCGTTACCTATACAATCTTTAAAAAAAAAAAAAAAAAAAAGAAACTTCAAACTCAACCGCACCGTAAGTATACGGAAACGTTAAACCGAAACCTCCCATTACCACTCCCCCCGCTACGTAAACGAAAGGCGATAAAAACAAAGTAGCCAAAACACTCCCGTAATGCGTATATACATATTTATATTCCCGATACTGACGTCATAAAAATCTATTTCCGTCGAGAGCGACTAGGCGCGTGCATAATAAAACGAACTTTGCGCGCTTGAGTTAGACAAGGCCTGCAACGCCAAAAATTTTTTCGCATTTATAATCACTGATTGATTAATCGATGGATTTAAATTTCGCGCTCGATGTGTACTTTTAAGATATCGGTCCAGCTAATGGATGTATCAAAAATGTATAAAAATTTATCTCCGCACGCGTGCGGAGTTAAATTTTTAAAGCGCGTTTTATTACTACGGGCGAACGCTTTTCGCTCCTTGCCTCTTTTTACACGTGGAATTTGCGTAGGTGTTTGAAAATTTTTTCTCTTTGGTGAATGATTCGTTAGTTTTTGGCAAAGAGGTTTAATAAAATTTATTGAATAGAATTATTGTTGTATAAATAATGATAAATTTTTTTAAAATTTCAGATAATTTTTACGTTGTCAAAAAGTAAAAATATCTTTAACCCATTTGCATCATCGCTCTACTTAAGCTGCCGCGTTCAAACATCAGCGACGTTCAACTGATGACTGACTCGTCTCACCGCGCGCGGTTGATCGTATGTGCAGTAACAGGTATCCAAATTATTTATCGACTTTATTAAGAATGTACTTTTTAAACGATGATATACAGTGTTATATCGCATTTTACATTTTTTTATACAAAAGGAAAAACAAATATTTTTGGTGATAGTCGACTGTCGAGCTTCGCGGAATATTTCGCGCTTGGTGATAGTCAACTGTCGCGGTTCGCGGAATATTCCGCGCAATGATGCAAATGGGTTAATAAAATAACTTCTATTCGAATTAATTTTTATCAATAGCCACGTCCAATGCTTTTAAAAAAAAAGATATCAAAGAACATTGTTAAAACGTTATGTTATTGACTCTTAAAAGAAACGAAGTGAACGGTCAGTCAAGAGGAATTTAATTTATTTGAATGCAGATGAAGCATTCGATCGCATAAGTGGTCACTCGGTATGTAGTTCATGAAATAAATTAAATTCCTCTACCCTCGTCTGAATTCGATTCATTTCTTTGTTAAAATTGAACATTAAACTATCGACTAATCCCCGTATGATCAATTCGTAAAATACAATTTCATCACTATTGATATAGTTTTAACGGTTTTTCATAAATAATTCCCTAAGAATATAGTATTTCCAATAACCGTTAAATATTGATGCGATAAAATTTAAATGATGTTAAATATGTATGAAAAATAATTTTTATCGCAATATTATTGAATTATTGATTTAAAATATAGTAAAACCGTAAATGTTAATTTTAATCGAAGCTTTACAAATTGTGATTAATGATCAATTAAACATTTTTTATACAAAAAAATAAATAAATAAATTTGACAGTAGCACACTTAATCAATCGTATTGTACATAACCTATTGAAAAAATTGAACTTTATAATCAAAACGATCGATACTAAAAAGGGGGGGGGAAGGATAAAAAAATTGGCCAAAAAATAAATTGATTCATTAAAATCTATCGAGGTATCTTGAAAAATTTCGACATATAAAATACGCGGCGATCTTTTTAACCATTCACCTACCAAATAACGTCAAAGAAAAATCACACGCGTTTTTCGTCGCCTATAAAAAAAAAAAAAAAAAATATATATATATATATAGGAAATTTCCCTCCCTTTTGCTCTCTTCAACCGGGTGAAATTTCGCGTAATTAAACCGCAACAAAAGCCAACGAACGGAAGAGCGCGGAAAAAGTCGAGCGTTAGAGAGAACGAGAGACTCTCTAGTCGACAAAAGAGTAGTGGTAGTAGTAGGAGTGCGGAGGGGTCGACGGGGGTAAAAACACTATCAACGTAGCGCGCGCGTATTAAAATCTCCCGCGCGCGTTGGTATATAAATTGAGCCGGCCGTGTAATTACGCGGACATCATTAAAATTTGAAAGAGCGCACGCGCGCCTGCGCACGGGATTTCCAGAAAATCCGTACGCCACCTCCCGCTATCCGCACATATTACGACTGTTAATTAGGGAACGTAATTTCGCTCGCCAATTTCCATGCTCTCTCGCTTTCACCCTCTCTCTATCTCACTCTCTCTCTCTATTTCTCTCTCTTTCTCTCTCTTTCTCTCTCATTCTTCCTCTTGAATACACGCGAGCGATCGATTTTCTTTCTCTCGCGCTCGAGTATACAGAGAGAACGCGTAATGCGCGGCGGCTCCCCGGCTATTTAATAGCGGTATCGACTCGTTTTATCATTAGCGTTTCTGTTTTTGTCAGTCGAGATGTCGATATAGGTACACGGCAAATGTAACGATATAGTTTGTGGAAAAGAGGTGGGAAGAGGAGGGACTGAAACTGAAATAAATTGCTCGTTCCGAGAAATGTTACAGTCAGAAGCTACACACCGGCTGAGTTCAAACCTGAAATTGGCCGATTTGTCGACTTGCTTCTCTTTTTCTCTTTTATATACATATACATATACGTGAACTGTTTAAGCGAATCAATTGGCCGGGAAATTCAAAGCTTTGTTTGCTGCGTTATTTAAAAGCGTTATGATTTTCATCATTTGTTAAGTCTCGTTCTCATTACGTTTAGTTTTCGATGAAATTGATTCGAGATGTAATGACTATCTTGAAATCTAATTGGTTATAAAGGAGCTATTTGAATGTACGATTTCATATGGAATAATTATGTTTATTTCAAATTTAATGGACATGTTGTTTGTTTTTAATTTTCTAAATATTTTATTCGCTGTGATATTTTTTTTTATTATCTTTTTAAGAATAAAACATAATCTTTCATTAAAATAAAAACTAAGAATTTAATTTTGCTCATTTTTCAATATAAAAAAAAATTAATTTTCATCATATTTTAATAAAATAA
The DNA here is from genome assembly GCA_949987625.1 of Chalcis sispes. Classification (NCBI taxonomy): domain Eukaryota; kingdom Metazoa; phylum Arthropoda; class Insecta; order Hymenoptera; family Chalcididae; genus Chalcis; species Chalcis sispes. The sequence goes on along the minus strand of OX465096.1, from coordinate 62,824,739 downwards.
AAATCAATCACTCTTAAATAACATCAAGTCCTATTAAAATTATTCCTCAAATAAAATTATTTTTACATAAGCTTACAATTTTTCATTCAAAAAAGTAAAACGATATCGATAATTTTTTTTTTATAAATAAAAAGTTTATCCTATATTTCTATGACAAACAGAAAATTAATTTCCTTCACCGTTATAGATCCAAATAAAGAAATGAACCCAATATTTCTCTACGCGGCAATAAATGCACTCGCTTATATAGCCACAACCCGTTTCTTAACACGACCAATTCGTCCAATAAATCCAAGTCCCGAAAATTGAAATTTGAGGCCTCGCACCCACTTATTCTAAATCCTCCCCAACGTTATCAAGAAACTCCTCATTCAGCAGCACCTTAATTTCAAATTGAAATTTAAATTCGCATTCAAATTTCGAAATCGCCTATGCTTTCTCTCCCTTACTCTCGTACAATACTGTTAATAGTACCGAGTTACTAGTAGTAGTAACAGGACGAATGGCCTCAGGTGCGCCAGAAATCATCGCGATGCCGGCATTCGTCTTTCTCCGTTGCTGGATTTATTCGACCCTGCGTTCACCGCCTATTGAGCCACAGTTCGAGGACAGCCAAAGAGCGAACGAACGAGAGAGACAGAAAGAGAGAGAGAGAGAGAGAGAGGGTTTGGTCGCTCGGCCGTCCCGGACATGTGTACGACAAATCCTTCGGGATTATAGGCTGGAGTGCGCGTCCCCTCCGAGCCAATGTTGAAATATATACGCGCTCGTACGCGTATACGTGTGCAGCCACACGGTTTGGGTTCTTGCTACGCTGGATGGACTTTAGTGTATGCGTGTGGTGGGTGTATGCATGTATGTGTTCGTGCAGGAACAATATCGATACTGCTGTTGCATGTACGTTGCGATTATATGAGCTTTTATGTGCCGAGTTTTCGATGCAGACGCGCGGATGAAACGCGAGAGCGGCCAAGATTACTTTTGACTGCTTCGTGCACACACGGTCGATTGTTCGAGAAAGGATTCGTAAAATTCGAGGAGTTTTGTCTTTGACATCAATTTTTTTTATGAAAGAAAAGATTAAATATTTAAGTATTTGATTGGCTGATTGATTGAAAACAATTTTTATTATTCTTGTTTTTATATCTTAGCACTTCAAAATTGTATCCTCTTAAGCGCAGACTTTACTACTTATTAATAATAGTACAATTGTATACATTATTTACACATGTTATTGTTTAACACTAACTGTTATCTTCATCTTATTCTGCATTTAGTAATTAACTTAAAGACTAAGACTAATGCTAATTTATATACAACAAATAATATTAAAGTAAAATAATAATACACCTGTAATTAATCGCAATAATAAAACAATTTGCTCACCCAAAAGTGTTTCAAAACTTTGTCCAAGATAATTTATTATTAAATGAGAAAAATATATAAAGAAATTTAACTGCTTACCTGCAACAGAAAAAAAGTTTGTTAATCGTGAGAACAAATTTTGTTGCATTTTAAAAAGTTAAAATATTTCGATTAGTGTTAAGATTCATGCAATAAATATGTTACGATGCAACGATAAAAAGTTCTTCTATATTAATTATCAATTATTTATATGTGTATATGTTTTCGAATTAGATTGAAAACTCATTTAATTTTTGAAAAATAAATATTATAAATAAGGATATACATTGATTGTCTATTTGATATAAATAAAAAGTCGTATCACTCTATAAGAATAGTATAGGTAGATGAATCGACGCAATCTTAGTAACTTTATAAAGTACATTTGTCGCAACCATCGTAAGTTTTATAAACAGTACTGCATGCGTCACTAGATAACAAATATTTTCCGCAAATACCGATGTAATAATAAACTCTTCTATGTCCCTTTTTCTCTTTCTCCCTCTCTGTCTTTTCCTAGCACTCTTGAATATTTACGTCACATGCTAAAATTCCATCGCGAAAAAGAATGAAAACGTCACGAGTTCAAGAGAGAGGGAGAGAGAGAAAGAAATTTTTAATTAAAACAGTTTGGTAGAGTCGCTTGTTAAAAAAGTCGTTTCACGCAAGTGGAACGCGCGCGCGAATATATCGACAGGACACGAAGAGGACGAGACGCGGCGGTGAGTCGTCGTACCAAAATCGAGGGTGTGCATAAAATACGGCGAGATCGTATTATGCTTCAAGTTTTTAATGCGCTGTCCGTCCTTTAATCTTACGCCGAATGCATTGTGTTTAATAAGTCGAGTCGGTGCTTTATATGGCATTTAAAGACAAAAAGTTTTCTTCGCGGTTTTCTGTTTTATGCATAATTTCCGCTCGCCCGTTTAATTTAATGCTCTTTATTATTCTTGTTTAATTAAAGAAGCTTTTTATTAAATAACGAAATTTTCTCATTTATTTTTTACAATAAAAATTTGTTAAGTACTTAATAACTATGCTAAAGTTTTGTTTTTTTATGGAAAAATCTAAAAATCTCCTAATATTCTTTATCAAAACGATTCAAGAAAATAAAAAAAAAAAGTCATTTTGACCCCAAAACCACGCAAACTTCTCTCCATTTATCCAGACTGAATAAACATAATGGAAAATCATCCAAGTAATACCAAGCAAACAAGGTAAACATTTAAAATTTAAAAGATAAATAAAAATACACCCTATCATCGAATTCAGAAATTTTCGTATATTTATCGCGGCGAATGATCGAACGATTGTTTTTCGTTTCGCGCACGTGTGCGTTCACTATTCGATTTCAATCGAACGTCTATATATAAATATATACGTAACGTAAAGAGAAAGCAAAAAGGCGCATGCGCGCATTTCGTTGAATCGCGTGTCATCCGCACGTTTTCGTGACTCGAGCGCACCGATGAGATATTAATTCTATTTGGACAAAGAGTTTGCGAAGAAGTGAAGTAGAAAGGAGAAAGCGACTTTTCCTTCCTCTCCTTCCTCCCTCTCTTTTTTTCTCTCCCTTCGGTCTTTTATTCGCTTCCTTCCAGGCTCGACAAAGGGTTTCGTAGGTGGTTGACCTTGAAATACAGGATAAAGAGAGTTTGGGAATTTCAATTAGAAAGTTGCGAAGGGAACGCTTCGGTTTACCTTTTTCCGAAGGTGGGGGTTATACGAGCTGCTTTTTGAGTAGTTTGGAAAGTGTGCTGACGGCTAATTGAATTCGTACGATTAGATTAAGTAGCTGCTTGTCATTTTATATACGATTGAAACTTTCAAATGTATGTTTCAACTCGGTAACTACTGTTACCGAGTTACCCATCGATTGCTCGTTGTGAAAATTTTTCAAGTATCAATATTATTTCAAATAAATAATTTACAAAGTACATTTAAACATAAAATAGCATAATCAATTTTGTAACGTATCTCATAACCATCATTTTGGGAATAACTAGCATCTTCGAATAATAACACCTAAGAAACCAGAGACTTGCATTTCGGTTAGCTTAATATACATTTAACGAGTTAGCCAAATTAACCCCTTGCCTTTCTAAGCACTCACATTTATCTTCTAAGTAAAATGCATCTAATTGCTACGTTCCCGACTTAAGAACGTGTTAATTGGAGATTATTCAACAATTTACGGATTACCTGAGATAATCATGTTGGCTTACGAATATAAGTAAGGACACGTAACGATTATTGTGACAAGAAAATAAATCGAAATTTTTTTGTTCTTAAAACAAATCGTTATGTTTATATAACAGGTGGAAATTGTTAAAATTTAACAATTAAATTTTTTTATAGATTGAAAAAAATTAATATGTAAAATTGAATTTGTAATAAACCGTATTTTGTTGATATAATAAACACTTTTTTCAGAATAGTTTTGAAAAATGTAACGCTGAAACAAAACATTTTTTTGTTTAAAATTGTTAAATGTAAATTTAAAAAAAAACTCTGACGGTTGTAAGAAAGTTTCAAATAAAATTTTGTAAAAATTAATGTGATTGAAATCATTCTTTTACATTACATAAATCGACACCCTTTTTCAAACACTAAAAGTATAGTTTAAAAATTTTAACATAACAATTCTTAACTTTTATTTTGTCTTATTAAATATACTAAAGTATATCGATTTATCACTATCGCCATTAATTATTATCATTAAAATTTATTAACCTAGTACATGCAAACTCTCATAAAAAGTGAATACACCCACAAAACATATTCATACCAATACAAAAAAAATTTGCGTACTATCTTCAGAGAAGAGAAAGAGAGAGAGAGAGAGAGAGCTAATGCCATTATGCAACCGAGCGATTGATCGCATCCAAGCGAGAGGAGCAAACGCAGGGTGAGATTTCGCTCGCCCACTCGGAAGTGTCGCGGTGTACCGCCGAGAACTAACTACTTCGTTTCGTCCAAGGTGTATATGTGTGTTCTTGTACATGTACGCAAGTTTGCGTCTCTCTGCGGCCGTTCGTTTTTCCGGTATCTTTCTTTTGCACTGCTGTGTAAATTATGCACGATTACAGCCATTTTGTTTTTATTCGAAGGGGTTCGGAGAAACTTTCGCGTCGAAGAGGTATGGTAGTTTTGAAAATTTGTCTGGTAGTGATTAATGTTTATAGAGTGGTTGGAACATAATTTTTTTCGCATGAATGTAAGATCAAAGTTGCGTTGAAAAGTAGATTAATAAAGCGATGAGTGAGTGAACTGCAACGAGTACACTGAAAGGTGTGAAAACGAAAAATCAAAATTATATCAGATTTCAAAGAATTTTCTTAACTCGTAAACCAAAAAAAAGAAATAAATCGCTATTTCAAGATCTCGTCGCGCGTCACGCACGCTTTAAAATACTTTCCGTTTCGTAACCAAAGTTCGACGCAAGCGAGCCGCGAATATCATCATTTCGACGACGAAACGTAAGCGCACGTGGGTCGTACACTCGATAACGTACGATGCCGCTTCGCCGTAAAACGATCGAAGTAAGAATGGGTGCTTCTTCGAGCCTGCAGGCGAGATTACGAAAATTTTCCTCGTACGCAATTATATTTTGCCGCGCTCGAAGCCAACATCTGGCGTCTAATGTTTATATTTACTGTGCGACTAAGTTAAGCGCAGTTGAAGTTTCTTGCTGTGTGCTTGCTGGCTTGCGCACCAGCGAAACTTCAAAATTCTACATTGATTGAGTAACTTTTTTGATAATTCGTTATCGGTTTAAATTAACAAAATACACGCCACTGAATAAATGCGAGGCTTTTGCGAGAAGTTTAGTTTTACATAGCAAATTTACGAATAAAAATATATAATATATAAAAAAAGAGATTTTGTCGATCAATGGTGTTTAAAATATGCATAATTTTCATTAAAAAAGGCTCTTTTACAAAACTTATATTTTTGTAGTTGTAATTTGTTGATTTTGCATAAAGAACCTTAACTTTTTTTATAAATAATTTTAAGCGCTGGTAAAATAATTCAATTTAAGTAATAACAATGAATAAAAAAAAGCTATATTTTTAAAAACTCTTATTAATTAAAGCATTTTACTCTAAAAATTATGAAAGATTTATTTATAGAATTAATAGGACAAAAATTATACGATATATTTGCATTTGAAAGCTATGTATCTGAATAGTAATATTAGTCCTAAAGTTCAGTTTTCAATTCAAAAGCAAATTTAAATTTGAAATATATGGCATTATAAACATTTCCACTTTTTCCTGCCCCTTATTAAAACGTAAAAATTCAATTTGTTTCATAAGAAAAAAAAATCGTCCTTTCATCGAATCATCTGAAGCACTTTGAAAAATAGAAAAAAAAAGCAAGAGATTGAGATTTAAAACTCGGTGCTCGAAGAATCCTTCAAACTGAATGTATAAAAATACAGACCTTCTCTTCCTTTAACGGTTCGATTCACTCGGCCTTCTTTTTTAACGTCGCCGAGCTTTAAGTGCCAAAGCAATTAGAGATAAGGAGAATCTATCCCCAGCGAGCGCAAAATAAAAATACACTTGTGAAATCGCTGCAAAAGAAGAAAAAAATAAACGAAAAAGAATAAAAAAATAAAACAAAACGTAAACGCTATCTCCGCGGGACTTGAACATTCACATACACACAGATATATATATGTATATAAAAGCAGTCGCGGTTAAAAGTCAAGCGCACGTGTATATATATATATACTTATAGTCGAGGTTAAAAGCGCCGGGGCGTAGGTATTTTCAAAGACGACACGGAAATTGCCCGTCCAATTGAATCGCAAACAATATGAAAATTTGTTCGAGAGTTTTGATTATACAAAGAACGACTATAAAAGAGAAAAAGAGGATAGAGAGAGAAACTACTACTACTACTGCTACTACTACAGTTACCTTATAGAAAAGATAGTGCATGTATCTATACTTATAAGACGAAAAGATAAAGAAGCATCGCGGAAGAAAGAGAATAAGAAAGCAGACAAAGAGAGAAAGGAATTATGGAGTGATATAGAAGTCGTGAAAGAAGGGAAACAATGAACCGTGGCATTAGACTTGCAGAACGAGTTACTTTCTTATTCTGCGCGAATTCTTTTTCGAAATCGAATACTACTTTTTCTGTTTTTTTTTTTTTTTTTTGGTTTTCTTTTCTAGAAGCAACGATCAATGCTATTAATTACAATATGTAATAACAACAAGCAATGATCAATGCTATGAATTGAAATATGCAGACCAAGTGGTTGAGTCAAAATAAGAAAAGCGAATTATTTTTATTAGACGACTGGATCTAAGGCCAACAATTACCTAATAATTTGTGAACTTTACTATTTGTGAATGTATCGGAGATTATAAACATTAGGATTAACGTTAAATTGTTTACATTAGAAGAATTTTTTCTTTAAATTCTTAACAAACTTTGTGTAAAATATCAAAATGCAAAAATTCTCAAGTTTTTAATGCATGCGAGGATTCTTATAAACTATCGTTTATTAAAGAGTTAATATGAGAAATGACCTTTTGATCTACATTTTTATTGCTCATAAAATATGGCTGTATTATAGTAAAAGCCGTTATTTGAAACATACGAGAAACGATAAAAATCACCGGAGATTCTTATTGAATATTACTATAAAATGAAATATGACGAGAATTAAAATTTTATGAATCTTAGAAAATTTTTTTTTTTACTGTTACGATAAAATGATTCAATAATTCTTACAACTTCAAAGTTTTATTTAACTGATTTTTATTAGCAGTCTTCTCAAGAAGTTTATTAAATAATAAATAGCATAGGAAATCAATTAAAATATAATAATGTATAATAATTAATTATTTTTATGAAAATCAATCTATTGGACCAAAGTAATTCGCAAATCAAATCTTAAATTTTCAATTGATAACAAAAGTCTAATTCTTATATACCTACATTGCAATATTAAAATAAAATTTACATTTTAATATATCAACCTACACTTATAAACGTAAAATAACGCAAAGAATAACAAGGACATTAACCGTTATTCTTCATGCAGAAAAACGCTATTAATTAAAAATTTAGGCGCGCTTTTAATCAAAACTATTGGAAAATCCACCGACACCCAATAAACGTATCGTCTCTCGCGAACTTCCAAACGAGCGCCTAAAAGGACACGGCAGCCATGAAAGGTATACAGGAATACCGGAAGAAGAATTTGGCGCTGAGGTGGATCGCTGGGCACGGAGGTAGGCTTACTACCGGCGATCCCAACCCACTGCGCGCGCGTCAAAGACGAATGGCGGCAATATAAAACAGGAGAAAGAGAGAGAGAAAGAGAAAGGGAGAGAGGGGAGGGGGGAGAATTCGAGACACGAGCTTAGGAAGAACGTTTGGTGCGCCCCCAAAACGTTGTAAACGTTTCGCCGGCGTTGACGCCGGGGATATAACTGACTTGGCATCTAGCCCTTCTCCTTCCTTCGTTTCTCTACTTCCACCTCGTGTGTGTGTGTGTGTGTGTGTATGTGTATATGCCTGCGTGCGCGCGCGCTTCCCCGATAAATATCGCGAGGCGCTGTTTGTCACCGAGGCTGCGATTGCACGCGCAACGTGTGCGGATTGGATTTGTAACTGGTTCCCCGTGTGTATCTATGTCTATATATGGTGATAAGAAGGATGTTGTTTTCCGTTTGCTGGATTTGCAGGTTACTCGTGGATGCTGCTCCGGTGATTTGTATGGGTTATATACGCTTGACTGATTTGTCGAAGACGTTCGATTCGCGCCGTGGTATGGTTGTTTAAAATTACGAATGAAATTTTTAAGAAAAATAAAAGCATTGATAAGGTTTATCATTTGCATAAAGTTTATCAATGTGAGCACAAGTTTATATATAAGGTATTGAAAATCGCTAAGGCAAATCGTACGACGAGTGAAAAATTGATACCTTGATATATTTTCAAGATTAGACTTCCAGGAGAAACCGATTGCAACTCGTATATTATATTTCTTATTATGACATTTTCATGCTTTAGTGGTAACGTATGAGTACTTGCGAACATTTATGTGATGCATCGTTGAAATTTTCTAAACGACGCAAGGTAAAATGATGATTGGATTTCTTCTTACGATGTATTTCATTTCGCGTGAAGTATTTTGGATTTACGTACTATATTAAATTGATAGTATGCGATGAATTATCTGTTGACTAGTATATTTATTTGTGTACCATTATTGATTTGTAAATTGACGGCAAAATAAATCTTTTGATTAAGGAAATCAGAACAATTTCGATAAATACCGTATTTGTACGTAGATTTGTACCGTAGAATGATAAAATAAAACTCACATGTGCAAAGTATATTGTAGAGGTAATCAAAATATTATTTTTGTAGAATTTTTAAAAATGTATCTATAAGAATGCATGCAGATAATTTTTGCAATTTTTTCTTGTTCAACGATTAAAATAAAAATATTAACAATGAATTTGAGCGTCAACATAAAAATAATAAACGAAACCCGCAAGGGAAATTATTTGAATGGTAAAAATGTTTTGCTCGTTACATCAAATAAACCAGCAACGATACGGAAACTTATTTTTTTTAATACTATCAAAGCTATGAGCCCTTGAAACTTTTAAATACTTGAATAACAACTTTAAAATAGCTTCAGAATTCGTTGAAGTAAACATTTTAGTTCAAAACAGTGTAAACACTCTTATGCATCCGTGGCGTAGAGTAAATACCACCGGGGAAAACTCTGAATAAAAAGTAATCACGAGCTGCTCTCTTTTCTTAAAGATAAAAAATTTCTTTTAACGTTCGAACTTTCCAGCATATTTTAAAATTCATTTAAAATTCCGTTTAAAAGTATTTTTGTAATAATAAATGTTTATTTAACAAACGTCAAACTAACGGAACAATTAATACAAGAAAAAAAGGCTGATTAAAAAAAGGTTTGATATAATCATTGAATATTTTAATGAAGTTACGAGTCGATATATACATGCAAATATTCGCATATTGAATCATAATTTCAAAGTCATCCAAGGAATATAACGATAACATATGATATTAAAAAATTTAAAGCCATTATAAATAGATTTGTTCCTTGTAAACGTAATTATGTTAACCATACGCTACATTGCATCTTCATACAATTAAATTTAAATGAATAACGATATTCTTCGATCCAGCAACAACATAAGTAAAGAAACAAGAAGGTGAAGAGATTATTAACATACACCGAGCCGAATTTTATATATTTCGGGCGTATGGGAAAAGGATCGTAGTCGTAGTCTTCTGGTGCTTTGCCAGGGACTATTACCGAGAACGTTATAACACGAGAGAGAGAGAGAGAGAGGAACCAAGGGTTGAGAAAAAGAGACAAAGCGCGTACAGATGTGTCCTGTTAGCAGCGTGTCGTTAGCTATACACAAGCGCACAAAGATGTATACACCGAGCTCTTTTCTTTCATTGGCTACCCGCTGTGTATAATGCCTCCGACTTGCATTATCGTAATGATCGCGATTTCGTATTTCATATTATAACCCCTCTCCCTCCGTTAAGGAAGAAACTCGCTTTCCATCCCTTTTACTTAGTTGCTACTTGCAACACTGCCGCGCTACCGTTTGATCTCTTAAAGTAGCTTCTTATAGTATAGCGCCGTACGTTTCTTTCCTTTTTCCCCTTACGTCTTGCATCTTCTCTCTGTTGTTTTTTTTTTCTTCTTCTTTTGGTCTCGCCGAACAAAAAGTTCGCAAGTAATTTACTAGTTTATTTGAAGCTTATTCAAGGAGAGTGGGTAATTAGAATGAATGTGGTTGAAATCACGATGAGTTGGATTTATTGCTGCGTTAGTTTTCATAAGCAAGTTTGATTGCTAATTAGCGAATTTCATTGTTCTCATTACTACTGCAAATTATAAAAAGTATTACGTTAGTAACTTATATATTTAGTATGTAAAACTCCAAATGTTAAATTGCGTCTTATTGTGAAATTCTTATTTAAATTTTTATAAATACATTTAACAGAAATGGTTTTCACAGTTCGATACAACTCATCTTCGGCCTACATTTGCAATTAAAAATTTTTCCTCGATAAAAGACCACCTTTCAAAATTCTAAAATCATCAAACTTGTGCTAAAACTTTCACTAGCTTGTCGAATCTAGTGTAAATCATCAACCATGAAACTCCAACAGGATTCAAAAACAAAAAAAAAAAAAAATCGTATCTCCTTTTTCTCCTTCATCTCTACGCCGACTTCAGCGTTACTTGCTTGCGTCAGTTGCATCAGTTTTCGAATTAGGCTTGTGAGAATCGAGCGCCCGGCCTTTCCATTGATCGGCCCGCATGTACCTTCCGTTCCAGCCTCATCTCCAGAGGGACCAACTATATCCTTTCTCTCTCTCTTTCTCTCTCACTTTCGGAAACGAGAGCGAAGTGACGACAAGCCCATTCGGGTCATTTCTATCAGCGCAGAGCAAGGAGGAAAGGGATGGAGTAGGCCAGCAAAGCTTGTCTCTGTTCTCTCGGACATACGAGTATACTGGAAGTCGAGAGATAGAAGGGAGGAGGTACCAGATTAGAAGCCAGCAATCAAGCCCATTATATACTCCGCTGAGTCGCTTTTCGCCTCCCCCTGCTACTCTTACTGCTACTGCTGCAGCTGACCCGTCCTTACTCCTTTCTCTACAATTTCACCCGACTGAGATTTCCACTTTGCTCCGTGTCGCTTTCCGGATAGCAAGTGTGTCGCTAGCGTTCCGACGACGACTTTGAGAGAAAGAGAAAGAGAGAGAGATTCGATCCTTGACATGACGATGAACATGTTACGTTTGCGTTTGGCTTGTTCTGTTCAAGTTAGCTTTTTCATTATTTGATCTTTGAAATATTGAGTTTTTCGTAGAACATAGTTATTCTTCTTTTGAAAATGAAAAATATTTTTCATTCTGTGAATGCTGACCTAGTGTAGGAAGTTTTTCAACGCTTCTAAGCATACAATAACTAAAAATGTTTCCAAAAATCTCTAGAAAGAAGTCATCAAAATTGCCAACGCATCGTCAGCGAAATTTCAGCTTAATAATTCACATACTATCTTGAAAACTAAACCAACCTACGCATGAAAAAAGACTACTCGACTCTTCTATATTTACATGATGTACCGGTTGTTTACACGTTTCAACGCATTGATGCGCCCAAAGATGCATGCAAGTGTATCATAAATACGCAAGTACAACGGCATCTGATACAACTCACACAGTATGCCTCGAAAGAAAAGACGAGCCTTGGCTTGGTGATTAAGGTCAGCAAGGAATATTTCGCCCTTGCTTACACTGGTCGCGTCACCTTTTTTTCGAAAAAAAAAATTCTATACGATCTCGTTTTTTGGAAATAAGAACGCCATGCGTACTTAATGTAAAATTCTTTTCTGCGTACTAAGAAATTTTTTTAGGTTGTGAGATGTATTTTCTGTAACGATGACTTCTTGTGAGCTGAGAATGAATTAAAATGTTTACGACTTACAATTTTTAGAGAGTTTTGTAATTTTTTACACTGGCTTTTAAAGCATGTAGAAAATTTTAATAAATGTATTTGCTTCATCATAACAATTGTTATGTTCCCAAAATCTAGAATAAAAATTATCAAAATAACATTAATCGAAGTAAATGTAAAAATATCAAAGACTAATTATTGTACACAGCTGACGCATTTCACAAAGAAAAAAAAAAAAAAAAAAAAAACATCACGCGCAGGTAGAACAGGAAGAAAAAGCAAGCCTGAAATCCACATCGTATTCTAAACACATTAACAGCGGTAGCTTTAAAAGAGAGCTTGGCTTCTAGCAAGCGGTCGACTAATCTACTTCTTCCTTCCTTTCTCTCTCTTTCTCTCTCTCTCTCTCTCTCTCTCTCTCTCTCTCTCTCTCTCTCTCTCTCTCTCTCTCTCCTACTTAGCGGCAAGAAACGAAAAGCGAAACACGTTTCTTCGCAATAACGGAACAAGTACGGAATAAGAAACACATATACATATACTGCTGTGTCTCTTCCTTTTACGTCGTATACAAGTGAATAAGAGAGAGGAGAGAGAGAGAGAGAAGTCGAGTTCTCTTCTTTCCGCGGGGAAGGCTTCTTAGCTCGAGAAGACGAGGAAAGCGAAAAAGAACGGAAAGTGGCAGATTACGCTTCCCCGGGCTTTGGAGGATCATCAAATTAGCGGGAGAGTGTGTCTTTGAGGGCGCACCTTACTCTCGCGTACTCTTTCTCTCTTTCTCTCTCTCTCTCTCTCTCTCTCTCTCTCTCTCTCTCTCTCTCTCTCTCTCTCTCTCGTTTTGTGTAGTTGGCCAACCTGCAGTAGCAGTACGGTGACTCGCCCTTTTCTCTTCCCTCGTTTCATACTTGCGACGACCTCTTCTCCTTCTTCTTAGTCAGAAGGTCTCTTATTCTCTCTCTCTCTCTCTTTCTCTCTCTATCTGATTCTTCGAAATTACGCTTGCGCGAGCCTTTTACCACCGCGGAATACTCTCTCTTGCTAACTCCTCTTGGGCCTCTTCTGAGCTTCATATATATATATATACACGAAGAGAACCTCTTGTCTTGCTGCCGCCTAAATTTGCGCGCGATGTTCTCTTTTCTCTCCTCATTTTTTGTTCTTTCGCCTTTTTAGAAGCAGCAGGAAAAATGGCAATATATATCGTATATATTACAGCTGCTAGTGCTTACGTAATATCTTAGTGTTTTTATAATACCATTCGCTTTAATAACATTTAGTAAGAGCTTAACCTCTTTTAGTCTTTTTATCTACGAATTAGATTATATTCTGCTAATTACCTAAAATGATTATTTGTCTATTTAATTTTTTTTTATTTTCTTAAAACGATATAAGGAAGTAAGCAATGTTTGTGGATTCACCGGAATTTAAATGAGCAGAAGCGTATTTTTTACGGAGCATCATTTTTATTAGGAAGTTCAGAAAATATTCACGAAAATCTTCCTTTTAAAAATTAACGTGTGCAGTAAACAAAACATTTTAATAAATGCTGTTATTAAACCTGCAAGATGACAAAATATTAAATAAAAATAATTATTGATAATTTTTAATAAACGTATCAAACATCAGTTTCGGCATCGTGGACATTTTTGCATTTCAAAATATTTAAATTAAACCTTTTTAATTTTTTTCAAAATATTAAATATTTTTTGAAACTTTATAATTGTTAAAAATGATAATCTTCAATGCTTGACGCCTTATTACCGAACCTAAATGCAAAAGTCAAAGAGTTCTAAATTTTATAATCTTAAAATGAATGAACCTGGCATAAAAAATGTACGCAAAATTTACATTTTTATTTTTTTCAACATATTTTTTATTTCAATTTTTCATTCGCAAAAGAAAAAAACACACCTATTCATAAATGAAAAGCCTCTTTTCTTAACAAATATACATTTTAAAGTCGGCCACGTATGTTTATACAAGCACGCGTTATAAACTATAGGAACTCGCGTCGTCTTTTGCTTTCAAACGTGTGTTTACATATTTACAGCTGAAGAGGTATACATGTAGGAGTAAAATGAGAGAGAGAGAGAGAGAGACAGCGATGTATGCATATACAAACGAGTCATGTGAGATATCAACTGATGGGAGATGAGAGAACAAATACAACGAAGCGCGCCTTATAAATGTTAGCTTTGTGATAAAAGAAGGCCGTGTGGGTGTTCGTGTTCGTGTGCGTCCGCGCGCGCGCGCGCGTGTGTGCTTCTAATCTCTACATCTTGACGTTACGAATTTATCGATACCGTTCGATGAATAAATTAATGAAATCAATTATTGCGAAATGAACGCGTAGACGCTTTTGTGACATTTTTTTTACTTTTCTTTGTATGATTTATCTTTGTAAATTTCTGCGGCGATTAGATAAATCTGTGCCATGGATATCGTCTTGAATGTAAGGGGCTTTAATTCAAAGATAAAATCTTCAAAGGAATCACTTCCTTATTTCAAAAGAAAAATTGCAGAAAATACATTTCTTTCCGCTGAATTAATTTTTTTTCTATTTTTGCACGTTTGTTTACATGATAAAAGAAATATTTATTAGAGATTTAATTCCTTAATATTCTTGTTTTAGTGAATATAGAATTATAAAAAAATATTGTTGTTTTTCGAATAAAGAAAATTATTTTGAAATTTATTCATTCTAGAATTTTTCAAATAAAATAAATTTGTCCCTTTTTATGAAAAAAATATTAATTATAAAGTAATGCATTTTAAATTAAAAAGAAAATTTTTGCTTATATTCGCGTATAATTTTCAAGTTAAATCAAGCAAAAATTAAATCTAGTCTAATAACTATGTAGCTAAAGTTGCATTCGCTTAGATGTTTTGTTGTATAATGCACGACACATCGTTATTTCCTTTCGTAATAACAAGAATAACAATTCATGAATGACTCAACTTTTAAATACTGTTTTAATTTCGGGTCAACTGCTACCTTTGGGACTCATGTTACGCATCTTTTAATCAGAAAATCATCATTCGCATACATTAAGATAGTAATTATGATGCTCATCAGTATCCAATCGGTAATCGTCTTTTCCTTTTTATTAAGTTTGAATAAAAAGAGATTTGTTAGAATTTTTCTTTGAAATCTTTTATTTGAACTTACATCATTTTAAAATTAAATTATTATAGAGAAACAGAATTTATGGGATTAAAAATAAATTAAATTGGTCAACAAAATAAGCAATTATGAAAAAATATATATTATGTAAAAATATTATATAAATGTTCACTAAATATCAACTTCGAAATTTTTCAGATCCTGCGATTCCTTAAAAATATGGCAAAATACTATGCCAGTTCCAAGATGGATTTCCAAGCCTATATTTATTATCTTTAATATATAACATTTCATTGATTATACCTAATTCATTCATAAATTTTCTATTCGATTAATGATAAGACCTTTTACATATCGCGTTTACACTATCGTTACAAATCACTATGAAATCAAAAAAAAAAAAAATAATCAAGTAAAAATCGAGAATAACAAACTCTTCTTCTCCTATTTCTGATAATAGTATCTATAATTGTAGAGTGCTTCTTTGAATTGAAAGATAAAATTATTTGACGCGACATTAGCAGCGATTAGCTTCATTATTGATGAACAAAATTTTTCTTTGAAAGATGCAAAATACGGAAAAAGATTTTATAATTGCACAAAAATGATTAAAAGACTAAGTAAAGAGAATATAAATATATTTTTTGATTAGTAAAAATATGATTTCATCCCAACCATTATTTTGTTTTGAAAAAAAAGAAAAAGTTCTACAAACTTATTAATAGAATAATAAAACAAAAGCATTTAAAAAAAAAATAAAGTAAATAAATGTAAATAAAATGAATTTCAAGGTCTTATAATATGTCATCATACAACGCAATATAATCCTGCAAATACTCTAGACAAGACGAATAACTTGATTGAAACTTCATGAACAGTACCAAAAATTAATTGTTTAATAAATTTATCACGTAATTTCAAAACTTCTAATAATTTACAAACTTGACACTAATTTATTTCGACTTTCTTAGTATTGTATTAAATTATTATTTCTTCGTAACAATGTATTCATTATTTTAATTGTGTAATTAAAAAATCATATGAATTTATTTGTTTTTTTAGATAAATAGCTAAAGTTTATGCGCTTATTTTGCAAAAGTTATTTGAATTTTTTCGCAATGCGACGTAATTTTGGTAAAGTATTAAATAAAAATTAATTTTTTTAGCTTTTAAAATTTGCTTTTAAATGCATGAAAATAAATATAGTCACTACCACATACAAGTTGGAGAATATTATTAATATTTGAAAAATATTATTTTTTAACTTATTCACTATCGGCCAAAGTGTAAGAAATATTAAGATGTAAGATTAAGATAAAGTTATCGCTTATTAGGCAAAAGATGAAGTTATATTATATAATTTTTTCAGACTTTTTTTTAAATATTTCCTGAAACAGATAACGGTTTCATTAAATTAATTTGATGAGTAAATTTTATTTAGTAAAAACATTAATCGATATAATCTACATTCTAACTGCTTTGCATAATTATGAGAATCTTAAATGGCTCACACAATTGATACTAAAACGAGTATTATGAAATAGACCTTCTGATGGGCATACAGTTATATCTATTAATCGCGCATTTATAACCGTTAGTTACGTAACTTATAATTGTTATCAATTTTTTTTATTAATTTTAAAAAATTTTCTTTTTAGAATCAGATAGAAAAAAAAAAACTTCATTTGAGTTCTCAAATATTTCATTATTTTCGAAGTATTGAATTACGGATGTACACATTTATCTATAAGTGCTGTAATCAATCTTGTTGAGATCTAATTTTTTGCAAACGTCGTAGAGGGAATAGCTTTGTAAGACGTTATCGTGCCATGAGATCTTAATGGTCAGATAGCATCAATGGTATGATATTTACGATTTTCTTCGTAATTTATTATAAAAAAGGAAAAATATGCACTTCCTGTTTGATTAGTTTTATTGATAAGATTTGTCTTTCTCATGTGTATTGAATCGTTTTATATTTATTAGATCTATTTAATTATTTTGATTCTAAAAACTTGTTAAACTTTCAATCATATATTCTCAAACAAAAACTATTTCCCAATTTAAACTGTCTTTTCATAATCAGTAGATAATTTTTTATTTCCGATTAAGTACACATTTTGTTTTTTATTTTTGTATAGCATAAATGTACATAACATTTTTTAATGAATAAATTTCAAGTAACTTATTTATTTAAGCAAAGTTGAGTAAAGATAGTTCTGTAATGATTATATTCTTTAGAAATTTATGTAAAATATTAATTATTTTCAAGTTCAGCTACAAGTAAGAAATAAATCCATTTATCTACATTATTTTATTTACTATATAAATACAAAATTGTTTAATGAATATTAAATATAAGAGCATTTTGTAATTGTATAGATAATAAATTAATTATTATTTGATGTTATTACGCTTTCGAGAAAATTGGAAATCATAGAAAATAATAATAGATATTTTCTAAGGGGCTGTTGTGAAACAATATAATAATATTAAAATAAAATATAATTAAAAATTTTTATTAATAAAAAAAATTACAATTTGTACGATAAAATTTCTAAATCTTACAGCGTTTGATTACATAGTCATGCAGTCATAAAAACTTATCTAAAACGTTCACTTTTCATACAGCCTCTATTAATTTGAGTTTTTGCTTTAAGCATATTCTTCCTTAATGAAATCGCTGCCTCTTTCGCCGATCATAACGGTAGGTGCGTGCGTGTTACCCCTGGTTAAGACGGGCATGATGGACGCATCGATGACTCTCAATCCCTTGATACCACGGACTCTCAATTTTGAATCAACAACCGCTTCTGGATCGTTAGCGGGTCCCATTTTGCAGGTACCAACGAAATGGTAGATTATGCCGGTGTAAATTTTGGCCAAGCATTCGTAGAACTCGTATGTCTCGTACTTAAGGTGATCACAGAGAGGTGCTGGTAGTTTCGTTGCTACGAAGCCAGCATCTTTAAACGCTTGAGTGTCTACTAGTTGTTTAGTGAGTCGCGCACCTTCCGCGATGGCCTTGATGTCCTCTGGGTCGGAGAAGTAATTGGGAAAGATAAGCGGCTGCTTGTTTACAGGATCGGAACAATCCAGTTTCAATTCACCGCGACTCTTAGGCGCCAGGTACAGAGTAGTGAGCATAAATCCATCATAGTAAGGAAGAAGGACGCGAGGAGCTTTTATCGATTCGTCGTATTTGTACTTAATGTAACCGGCTTGAATGTCGGGAAGGTTTGGCACTTTCTCGTAAGAAGTCTTCAAGAATGCGATATTATCCATAAAACTATTAACGGACATTGGACCCTTGTGAGTATTTAACCAGTAGACTACATCGTTATACATTTCATTCAAACTAAAGGGCTTAGAGTCATTGGTTACACTGACTTTAAGAGGAGTTATGGAAAAATGGTTCTGAAGGTTCTTTCCTACTGGCAGGTCTTGGATAACCTTGATTCCTGATTCTTTGAGATTGTCAGATGGACCGACACCGGACAACATAAGTAGTTTTGGAGTGTCTATGCTGCCAGCCGCAAGGATAATTTCTTTCTTAGCGGTAACTATTTCAGTTCTATAATCAGCAGTTCTGTACTCTACACCAGTGGCTCGTTTGGTTTTTGGATCGATGATAACTTTTGTAGCCCAAGAGTTAGGACGCACAGTGAGATTTGGTCTCTTGCCACGAATTGGTCGAATAAAGGCACCGTTGGAGCTTTGACGAGCTCCGTGAATAGTGGCATATTGCATTCTAGATGTACCAAAGTTGTCTCCGGAGTTGTAATCGATTTCTTTAAGACCGACTTCTTTCCATCCTTCCATGATAACTTTGGCATTATCGTCAAAGTAATCAGCACCTTCAATGGTTTGGTAACCACCCGTGCCGTGGAGGGTTGGGTTTTGTTCCAATACCTATACCAATAATTTTCTTGCTTAATTATTTATGCAGATTCCAAAAGTAGAACAGAGGCAATTATGTAATAACTTCTATACACAACTAATAATGTGTAAAAAATTAACAACAAATTTTGATAAACTTTTTACTAATTAAATTTCATAAATATTCAGATTATAAAAGAAATTTTTACAATAAAATTTTTTTATTTAAAGTAGAAAATAAGGTTAATTTTAAAATAAAAACTGATATTTTAAAATAAAATTCCTTTTCAAATGTTTTAAAATATAATAAAATAAAGTAAAATTATACAAAACTTACGCTAGAAACTCTCAAATCTTCCGATTTTTTGAAATACGGCAAAACTTCCGACCAACTCCATCCGGGATTACCAAGATTCGCCCAATTGTCAAAGTCCCATTTGTTACCGCGCACAAAGTGCATACTGTAAAGGGTACTGGAGCCTCCCATAACTTTGCCGCGGGTCCACTGGCAGGTTCTGTTTGGTTGGGCGCCACATGCGTTCGGCTCGGGTTGAGTCACGTATCCGTAATCAAGACTCGATCCCTTTATCATAGTCAACAGACCTGGGACATCAGCGATTATAGGCTCCTCGTCACCTCCTTCCAGTAATAATACCTGCGTAAGTGCGTGTACAAACGTCAATTTTAAATTTGTGGAATAAATCATGAACAGGGAATACCACTTGTTCGCAACAATTATATCTTGTCCGTGCGCGGTTGTAATGAAAGATCTATTTCAAAATGATCTATTACATCTGTGGATGCATAAATTATGCAAATATTTTTTATTTAATTTTTAGCAAAATATACACTGTCATACGTAATTTATTAATAGAAGTTTCATACTTCTTATTTTATACCATATGAAAATTACATGTTAACTTATATTAGATAAAGTAAATTATAAAATTTATTAATAACGTTAAATTCGTAATGTAAATTTATCCGTGATTTAATACTTGATCAAATTTCAACAAAATTTTCCATGTTTATTGACGGTAAACTAAATATACATTTATTTTAAATATTCAAATTATCATTCAGATAAATTAAATATTTATTAGGGTTTTATGAATAAAGAAATGAATTATATTTTTACCCAACCAAATAAATCGCCGATAACAAAATTTTATTTTTCTTAATCTGATTTTATTAAGAAAGTACAAAATAAAAAATTTATTATATTTTTTTCGATTTTTAAAAATATAATAAATTTTTCACTCGTAGTTAGTTATTTTTTAGCTAAGCACTTATTTAGGTAATTTAAAATTTATAATGTTAAAAAAATATTAGAAAATCTTTTTATGAAAATTATTTAACGTTTTCAATTAATTTGTTTATAATGTTTACAAAAACAAATGATAACCAAAATAAGCATAAAAAGTTTGTCCATAAATAAAGCAATCGAACAATCGCTCACCTTCCATTTCGGATTCTCGCTAAGCCGATTAGCAACGACGCATCCAGCGCTACCAGCGCCTACGACAACAAAATCGAACTCGCCGCATCTCTCACCGGGATTCGGCACGCTGAATTTCTTGTCATACGAGAAACTGAGATACTCCGCGATCAATGCTAAAAACGTAAGCATCGACGCATTGCATTGTCCCGGCGCGCAAATTGCCGTATTTCTATCTTGTAACCAAACCATCGATACACGGTAGAGCGACTTGCACTTTTAAAACAGCGGAAAAATGAGAAAATAAAAAAACAAAGACGAGAGAAGGCCGCTCTCGCTCAAGGTGTACACTGGAGAGGGGGGAGGAACTCGAGTTGCGTCGCGAGCGCAACGTGAACGGACACTGGACTGAAAACCTTGCGCGCCGAATGTTTTTATACGTGCGCGTGTACCAGCGACCGTTCTATCTTGGCGGAATGCTTTATTACCATGTATCGAATACGTATACATGTGTATGTATTCGTGCGCATCCGCGGCGCGCGTTTAAAGCCCAAGCGTATGGTCGTCTGCTTATCCGTATCTGATGGATAAGCTCACACGCGTGTATTCACGCACGTAGGATATAGATTAAATATACTATTCTGTTGTTGCTATATTATGTCAATTAAGATAGTATGTGATTTGAGAATTTTTATTGATATACCGTGTTTAATGTTCATCTAAGTTTCTTCAAATTAATGTTTAGTGAGCTAACAACGTCTGCAGTTATATTTAATATACATAATACTGCTTCATGTGTAACATAGTTTAGAATTAATTTAAATTTTACATTCAGTATGCATTATTTTGTTTAATTAAAAAAATGCGTAATCATTCGTGTGAAAAAAATTCGAATTGACCCAATTTCTAATCCGATTCTGACTGGATCACCCTATTTGGGCCTAATTCGGAGTACCATGATTGGTTTTTAATCAGATGTCCCTACTATATCCCAATTTTTAAGAAACCTGGTCAGATTACTATTAGATTCTAGTCAGATAACCATATTTCATAAAATTATATAGAGTCGATCAATTTTTATTATTTTTAAAATAAAAAGTAAATTAATTAATATAATCATTTTATCTAAATCCACGCTAATATAATAAATGCAAAAGCAATTTCTCTCTCTCTCTCTCTTGTTACTTTTTCACGTCTAAAATGCTAAACCGATTTTTATAAAATTTGGGAAATCGATAGCTTGTATCCTAAGGAAGAACTTTTTTCGTAAAAAAAAAAAAAAAAAAGATATTTTAATAATTTGAAATAATGTCCAAAAAATATATTTCACACACGTTAATGTCTTTTTACTCGCCGATAAGATAACAGATGGCACCGTTCATTTTTAACAAATAGTGTATTATTTTTTTGTGTTATTATTTTTATTTATTATAATAAATAATTTACAAAATTATTAATTATTATTAAAAAATTATTTATTTTATTAAAGCTATTTTTTATTTTTATTTTATAAAAATTATTCTATATTTAAATTTCATTCAATAATAAAATGTAATGAAAAACATTAACATTATTTTCAAACTTTTTTACATTTATTAATTTTACTGAAATTAATTAATTTTACGTCTCTATATTTTGGCGAAATTTTAGTTTAGTCGACTATATTTATAATGTCATTATAATGTATAAATTCAAAAATTATATTGTATTAGGTTTGGCTATACGTATAAGCAAATTTGCCGAATATTTTTTAGAAAAAAATATATATTTTCTTTCTTATTTTTGAGTAAGTTAAAGAAAAAAAAATGATTTGGACAATAGTTAATCAACGAAATTCGCTCATGTCCCGTTTGTATTTCGGGACCCTCAATTTTGATTTAGTGGTTGAAATATTTGCAGATATTTTCTACCTCTCAATTAAATAGCGCGTGTACAGGTAGAGATACATAAGCGAAATCGATGATTTGAAAGACGAAGATTGCCCAACGATTTGTTGACAAGGCGTTTATCAACATTGCCAATCATGCGAGTATCTTAAGCTAGTGCTGAATTTTAGTGTTGTAAACAGGATTTATTGCGATAACTGCATATGAGCAACTCTTTCAAGAATCCTCAACAGTATTTACTACAACGTTGCAGATGTCTTAATCCACTATTTAATTTTTTTACGAATCATCAGCAATGAAATATTAATTACATATTAATATATTTATTGCAAAAATTGATGTTCTATGAGAATATTTTTTTATATAAAACATTTTAAAGATTGTTAATATTTAAAAAAATATTTAACGTAAAAATTTTGAAAAATCATATTTTAAAATTTTATTAAAGATTAATAGAAGTTCGAAAAATATTAAAAATCAATATAATTGTTGCGAATATACGATAGAAGTTTGACTATTAAAAAATATAGGTAAAGCGGTGTGACGAAATATGTTTAAAACGTGGGTTTTTTTAAGACGTTTTAGATTAAAATGCAATAAAATATAATTATATGTGGAAAATCATATTTTCATTTTTATGTATTACATAAAAACATATGTATATACATGTACACTTATTTGTCTATAAAAAAATTATTCGAAAATGGTAGAGCACTTGCTTGTTAAAATCGTAAAAAATGGAAATATGATTTTCCACGTGTAAATATATTTTATTGCAATTCAACCTAATTTAGAGACGTAAAATTAATAAATATTCAAAAGTTTGAAAAAAATGTTTATATTTTTCATTACATTTGAATATTGAAGAAAAATGTTTATAAGATAAAAAAAATAAATAATTTCAATAAAATAAATGTTTTAATAATAATTAATAATTTCGTAAATTATTAATTATTTTTATTAAAAATAAAAATAATAATTTTATAATTGTTCTCTTGAAAAAATCATTACTTATAAAATTTAAGTTTAAAACAATTTTATCCGAAATACTCGAGAATACCATTGACTTTTTTTTTTTGTAAAAGATTGTAACTGAAAACTTAATGAAAATAAAATATTTTTTAAAATGTTCAATTCCTTTTAATATATTGCAGATTTATTTTTATATGAATTTATTTACAGTAAAAAAAAAAATCGTAATCATCAATACATGAACAATATCAAAATTTATAAACGTTTACGTGTCAAAATAAAAACATTTATTCGCTTATCTGTTTTTCTTTTAACAAATTTGAAATATTTTTATAAATCACTCATAAAGCACTTTCGTTGAAGTTAATATTATTAGAATAATTAAAACAATAGATTTTTTATAAACGTTTCTTAAGTAAATAATGATTTCCATTTTTAGATCATAAGATGACATTTAAATTATAATTAATGTTTTTACATTAATTCAATTATTTATTGTTTTAAAAAGATGATAAGATTTTAATAAGATATAAGAACATACGAGCAGAATTAAAATTCGCGGCGGAGTGGGGAAAAATAAGCGTAGCAGTGCGTCGCACACACGTTCCCTGCCGCGTGGGGCGTATGCGCCCCACGCTGAACTTTCCATTCAAGCCATTTGGTATGATCATTGTAAAATGACGAATTTTTTAAAAATTCATTATAGCATTAAGATGCCCATAATTGACTGCATGATGAATTTTTAAAAAATTCTTCATTCTACAATAATAATACCAAATGGCTTGAACGGAAAGTTCAGCGTGGGGCGCATACGCCCCCCCCCCCGCGGCAGGGAACGTGTTAATTAAATAGTAACTAATTTACCGATTTTATCGTAACAAGGTTTTTTATTTATAAAATTCCTCCCTGCATCCGGCGTTATGAATATTTTAAGCAGCTAGAAGAACGGATTATATGTGTATATATGTGTATACCCAGCGAGCGTCACCGATACGCTTTTATTCGTCATCATACACTATTAAAAATAATATGAATTCTTACACTTTTTTTAATTTGAATTAAAATATATCGCCAATTAATTAAAATTGAATACCCTTGTAAGTTAATTTTTTATAAATTGTATAAAATTTGCGAGAATCGTGCGAATATCTTATTAAAGTAATTTGAATATTTAAAAATACATAATAAATAAAACTATGTAATAATGATGTAATCTTTCACAAAATAATGTCAAGATGTGTATTATAATATTATTTTTAATATTTGTATTAAAATTGATACAGATTATTTTAAAACTGAATATAATTAGGCAATTTATTTATTTTTTTTTGTGACAAAATATTTAAAAAGAAAAAAATATTAAATATTGGGATCTTATTGGGATCAGTCAGAATTCGGATGGATTCTGAATGGGATATCGAATTAGTATCAGATTAGAAAAGTGTTACACTTCTAACTGGAATCCCAATTAGAAGCATGGATATCTGAACGATTTTCAAATAGAATTCGAAGATTTTTTCACATGGGCATTTCGCACCCTTAAATAAAATATTCCAAATAAATTTTCTAGTAAAAAATCTATTTAAAATATAGCATTTTTAATTAAATTCTGATTAAATGATTTTAATACTGATACACAAATCTTATCTAAAACTTTTCATTATACGTTAGCTTTCTGATTATAAATTCGACTATTGTCTAACTTTAAATTACGTATCTAAAATTGTTAAAAATTTGTTAAAACACCTTCACACAAACGAATTATTCACCTTAATGAAATTTTTCTTTCGAATTCAAAGCGATTTTATCCTAATTTCAATGCTTATTGAATCAGAAAACTTTTTTAAATTATACACTGTAGTTGACATTCAATGTTAATTACGTATAATTACTTCTTTATAACGAACTTCTTAAGCAAATTTTATGATGCCTTATAAATATGAGTATTTGAATAACTTTTTTTCCTTATTACAATCAAAAATTATTTGAAACGTATGAGCTTCCTACATTAAAAATAAATTAATCTAACCAAACTCATTCTATTTATATTCTTCTTCACATTTTTTAAGCTTTGAGAAAATTCCATTCTAATCTTAAATTCATAGCTCTTCTCATTAATTCAATTTTTCAAATATCTATCAAAGAAGTTAAAAAATACTATTAAAGAAGTTACGTCATAATAATAAATCTAAAGATAGCAGTGACCGTTAAAAATTTTAGTTCTTATAGTTTCTTTTTATTACATATAATTAACTATAATAAATAAATGTAATGAGTAGTAAATAAATTTTTAGACTTTATTTTATTTAATTCACATACATTAAACAATTTTTCTATTAGAAAACATATATTTTTACCTAATAATTCTATTTTATTCTTTGCAAAATTCTCCATTCTCATGGAAACGAAATAATGTAAGCAGTCAACATTCAAATAAAAGATTACCTTAATTACATCGATGCTCAAATGATCGATAAAGAATTCAGCTATGGTTACCAATAATTTGCATTGAGATAACATCAATGAGTGATGACATGTTCACGGGCAAGTTACGCATTAAGTGACAATGTTGTCTTTGAAGTAATTGCGATTAATTGTAATTATCATTTAATTTTGAATATGTAATTGAATACATAAATCATTACAAATATTACTTTGAATTTTTCACATAAAGAAAGTGTAAAATTTTTAAATAATCAATAAAAGAAGAAACTTTTTAAGTCAAATTAAGCAATGTTACCAATTAAAGTCTTATGTATCTAAAAAAATCAACGAATTAAGCAATTAAAAAATAACTTTTTTATGAGCTAAGTGTCTAAACGAGTAATTATTTATTCAAACATTTTATTTTTTCACTCGAATTACGATTGAAATATTACATCTTATTAATATTTGATAAAATAATTAAAATAAGATAAAATATTTATCATTAAACTAAATTATTAAAAAAATTTGCGAAACTTTTTAAATTTCGTATTGTATGTTAAGTGTTTACTCATAGTTTTGAGCAATAAATTAAACATCTGTACTGTAATTTGTACTCGTAACGGTAATTAATTTAAATAACATATATACGTTTAAATAATATATCATTAAAGTTTTATATTGAAACAATCTCTGCATATATAAATTTTATAATTTAATTTTATTATTACTTACGATCAAATCGTTACAAACTTCTTGACTTCTAATAGTAGAAAAAAAATAGAAACATTAACACACTTCAACACGAGAAAAATTTTATAAAAATTATTCATGTGTCACATGGCAATTATTATAATCATAATTTGAGTATGAACGTGTTTTTTTATTTTTATAGTTCAAATTTAATAAATGTAAATGTATTTAGCATACTTGATTAATAGTTTGTTCTTAGGAATAAATTCGCAAAGAAAAAAATTTTTCGGTAAAACACGAATAAATCATATGTTATGTAACACAACAACAATATTGTTCTATCAAAAATGTCACAGATAAACGAAAATTTAAACTTTGCTTGCATCACAAGATTGTATAATTCTTTCAACTTATAAATACGTATTTACATGATTAAGCCACGAACATGTATTAACTTAATTTAGTGGATTATTAATAATTATATTAATTAGGAAGATCATTGTTAAAAAATCTCTACAAGATATAATATATTACTCATAAAGTTACATTAGTAATACCACAGCAAACATATTATGAAAACTAATTTATATGTATCTGTATGTGCATCACGAATGAAAAGTCTTACTTTATTTTTTATTACCGAGAATAAAAAGATACATGAAAGGAAAAATGATAAAAGAATAAGGGACAAAATTGGAAAATCCCGTGTCAAACGTGTCATTCACAATTTATGTGTTAAGTATACTTTAAATGAAATTATTTCCAAACAAGTCAAAAACTTACATCATATTTAAATAATTATTTGAAAAAACTGACTAATGAATAAAAAAAAAAGAATCCAAATGAGATAAGAAAAACTACACTGATTATTAACAACAACAGGATGGGAGCAAACACAGCTTTGTATATAAACGGTGTAACGCCATTAAT
Organism: Chalcis sispes; assembly: GCA_949987625.1. NCBI lineage: Eukaryota > Metazoa > Arthropoda > Insecta > Hymenoptera > Chalcididae > Chalcis > Chalcis sispes. The sequence continues at coordinate 62,797,494 of OX465096.1, read as the reverse complement.
ACAAGTAACCAAACTTTTTTCTTCACTCGTTTGCTCGCCTACTCGCACAAACACATGCGTGAAATAATCGTAATGTTTCAACTCGGTATACATACATATTCACTCGAGCACTAAAATTTTCGAACTGTCAACCTTCTTTTTTCTTCCTTTATTTTCTGTTTTTTTCTCTCGCATCGACACGACACGAAAAAAAAGCGATCGAGAGAAATAGGGGAGGACAAAAAAAAAGGGATGAAAAAAGAACGAAATCGAATTCCGATCGGCGAAATCTCATGAAACATAAACGAGCGCGTACATATAGCGACATACGTGTGTATGTACTGCGAAGTCACTTTTCCGATCGCGACACTACTTCTTCCTTTATTTCTTTTTTTTTTTTTTTTTTTTTTTCGTTTGAATATTCGCGAGAATTTATACCTAGTAACATGGAGAACTTGTTTTTAGCTTTTGGTTGTATACCTTTTTTTTTCTTTTCATTTAGTTTCCATTTTTTAACGCGTTATATCATATGCTGTTTGTTATATATGTTTGTTTTTTCTTTTTGTAATCAAGCTAAGTGCGTTTACTAAGTTATTGTTGTTAACACCGTACTGTAATAAATGTTTCAAAGCAAAATAAACTATTCAATTTAGTTTGTGACACTTTTAAATTGATAAATTAACAAAACTTTTATGTAGGTCCAAATGTATCTCATAATTTATTATATAAATTGAAAAATGTAACAGTTAAGCGGAAAATAAATAAGAATAAGATAATTTTGAGATAATGAAATTATCGCAAACAGAAAATATAAAAACGAACCTTCTACCTTGTCATTAAATAAGTAAATATTTACATGTATATATAACTGAAATAAGAATAATACGAGTTATACCTTTACTACTATTTTTTAACTTTGCTCGGATGGAAATTCGAGTAACTTTTCTAAAGTAAAATTGTTTTAAAAACTTTACACAGTAGACTTTAGACATTTCTAAAGTTAAATGTAGCCGATAAAATAAAAATCGCAGAACGGAGAAGTTCACCTATACGAAACTTCTTGAGTATTCAGTCACTTGCATTCCAAGGTAAGTCAAAATACGTCAATCACTTTAAAAAAAAGTATCTTTGTCTACGTAATTTCTTCTTTGAACTGTTCATTGTTTTTTCCTAGTTTTGTACTCACTGTTTCCGTTCACTTTGTCGATTTTGAATTTCAAGGTACTTCTATAGCACATTTATGGACAACAGACGTAAATAAAAATGATTTCCCTATTGCCAACAAAAATTTTACTAACATAAACGACTGTCAAAAAAAATAAATTTCTTTAGGTTACTTTATTTTAAAAAAACATTTAAATAAAATTTTTGTCACTAAATTCTAATAAAATGTACTGCTCTTAGTGCAATATACAATACAATAATAAAATATTATCTAAATTAACTCAAACAATGAAGAATAACTTAATTCTTAAAAGCTAAAAAATTAAAACAGGTAATTTTTAATCATATCTTGTGTCAACATTTATTTTTCTTATTAATGAATAGAAAGCAAGTATTCTCTTCAAACTTTTATGATAAACTAACTTTATTGAATTTAAATTTAAAAATAGAAACAAAAAAAATGCCAGAAAATATAATTATGTCGATCATTCGGAAGAAAATTAACCAGCCACCTCCACTCAATATTTCACATCTTTCCCAGTTTAATTCGCCAACTTTACATCCTTTACTCACCCTCGCACGTGTATACATTCACAACGGGGAGTCAAGGCTCGAATCGACTCTCCGCATACTCATACACACGCGGGCGCGCGCGCGCGCACGAGGATACGCGCGGAAGAACTCGCGAGCGGCTGCTGTGCCGGCGAGCGCGCAGTCGTCGGATATTTTTAACTCAAGATACACAAAGCGCGTGAATGTTTTATCGCGCGGGCGGCCCACGTCCATCGCTGGAACTGGGGCAGAAACAACAAAGCGTGCCCTGCAATGAATGTATATTTCTTGTTTTTGTGTGCGTGTGCGTGCGCGCGCGCGTGTGTGTGTGTGTGTGTGAGTGTGTGGTACGTACGCCTATGCCTTTTGCTTTCCTTTTCCATTGCATACACGACGAATGCGCGCCTCCTTTTACTCGGACACTTGGGTGGGTTGTGCGCGTATGTGTGTGTATGTGGGTCTGTGTAGGTATATAGTACGTGTGGTGTACATCAAGGATATGGCGCATGTATACTCGGACAATGAACCTTTCGGTTATTGTGTTTTACGGCGGGTTTTCGTTGGTTTCTTTACTTTTTTTTGTTTGTTGGTAAGATAATATTACTTGGATAGAAAGCTAAAAAACATATTTAAAAGTTAAGAAAAATATTCAAAGAATTTTAAATTGTTTAATTTAAAAACAGTTTTAAATCATTTGTATTACAATATATTTGCAGTTCGATAAAATATGTATAATTATGACAAATGTTTGTATGTTTGTCTTTTTTTTTATACATTTTTCATTTCTATTAATTTGTATGTGATTTCGTTTAAAGTCTTTTCTCTCATCATTATTTAGATTTTTTAATGTAAAAAAAAAAAATTCGAAATTTTTACTTTACGAGACATAAAAATAAATTTTTTATTTTGCAAACGTGTACTATGTTGGTTTTGATAAAAATTTATGTTTTTTTAATAAATTTAAATATTTTTTTAAATAAACTAGAGACTATTTTTAAATTATAACTGGTTGGGTTATTAAAAATTTGTTCATTAATAAAAGAGTAAGAGATTAATTTTAATTAGCAAAAATAAGATATAAATATGATTTGATTATATATTCAAAAAATACGCAAATTTTTTTTTTCAGCGCAATCAAAAACTTTCTTCCACGGGTCAATGTTAACAGCACGGTTTCTAATTAAAATATACAAATAAGCTCTCGAAAAATCTTTAAAAATCAAGAGAAATTAAGGTAACGGTAACAAACCGGTAGCTGAAGAAACCTTTGATCTACAATGTCGAGACAACGAATAAACAGCGAAAATCTTTTTCGGCCAATACATCTGTTTCTATCTTTTTCTTCATCGTGCGAGGCAACCTGACTATAACAAACAACCGTGCATCTGAAAAAAAAAAATAAATAAAAAAGAATAACCGTACTAAGCGTACGCGCAGCTTTTCGAAGCGCGCGAGCGAAAAGAAATATCGAGCAATTGTTTGAAAAACGCATAGGAAGGGTAAGAGGGGGCACCATTTTTTAATTGGAACGAGGCTTTTTCGGCCCTTTTTCGAAGCTACACTATATACCTATTTCTCTTTGCAAGCTCTCTTTTGTCTTCTCCCTTCTCTCTCTTTCTCTTCTCTCTCTCTCTCTCTCTCTCTCTTTCTTTCTCTCTGTATTGACGAGTGGAAAGCGATTTTTCGAACGGACAAGCACTTTGACTCGTGGATTACCGCTTAGGGACCGAACAATGTGGATGTTCGCGCGATGCATGGATGAATGAAAGGACGATCAGCACCGCGAAACACTTTTAAACGTTCGATGCGCGAAAAATCTGTTTCTTTCTTTCTTTCGCTTGCTTTTTTATTTTCTTTTTTTTTTTTTGTTTATTTTGTTTTATCTTTTATTAAGGTGCATCGAACCCAGATTGTAAACGCGCGCACGTTTCGCTTTTCTGCATGAGATGCTTTTTTCTTCAATTGCGCACGGGCATGAACTTTATAAAGTTGTATAAATAAAGAATGTTATGGCAACTTCATTGAATCCTTTTGAATTCATTAATTATCGAATGATTTTTAATATATATATATGTATATATATATATATATATATATATATATATATATATATTGTTCTTTTTTTTTTTAATTAAAATTGAGTCTAATCGAGGATACTCAAAATGCTACAACTACATTTTTTCTTCAACGCATAATTTAAAATTAAAAGTTTATTAAAAAATAATTCGTAAAAATTGTTACCTAAACTGGTTTAAGGTGAACTTGAAAAGCAAAAAGTATACATTTGATTGTTTGAAAGTGAAAAAAAAAATTTTACATTGTTATTTCTCACTCCTATTTTGTTTGTCAAATTAATATTGAGTGAATTAACTACATAAACAAGGCATTGCACAAAAAAATGCCCTTTTTTACTAACTAATAATTTACCTTGAATGGTGGCAGTCAATATGAATATTTTTGTTTTGTCTCGTATATTCATAAATCTAAGTGCCTCAAGTATCAAATTGAATTAGTCTTCTTATTAGCTTTAAAGTTAGCTTATTAGTTCCGCATTGGAAAGAGGAGGGTGACTTAGGTATAATAAAATAGTGAAGTGAGATTCTTACTTTAATGCACTAGATGTTTGAGAAGGTAAACCCATGGTGGACATCTGAGAGCTACGTATTTTTGAGAAATTACAAAGAGGATAGAGAAAAGGTTGGATAATAAAAAAAGATTGTCCGATTGTAGATGTGTTTTACGTATATAATTGCTACAAGAAAAAATAAATGCCTTTGTCTTTATACGTTATGCGAGGGGTTCAAAAAAATACGGCTGTATAAAAAGCGTCTCTGTCTTCCTTAACGAAGCTGTTGCACATATGCTTTTACCTTAAAGGTTTTAAATTTTGGGCGAGATTGTAAAAAGTAAAAGTCGTTTCAGTTACGTGAGCGAATCGAATGAAGAATAATGCTCTTCTAAAAGAACTTTTTGTAATTCACTGTAAATTACAATTTTCCTACATGTGGATAATCTAATGCTATGTTTTATACCGTAACGTTGATTTAGAATTACACTGTACTACATTGAAGCGCTAAGAAATGTCGTACATAAATTTACTTAAAATTATGAAATATTTTTATAATTAGAGAAGATATAAAATATACTTTAATCATTTTAATTACTTACGTAATATAGTGCAAGTAATTTTAAGTACTTAAGACTTAATGAACTTACCTAAAACAGAAAATGAAATTTTTATTAGGTAATGTAATATTAAAATAGAATTTTTAATAAGATAATATTATATTTAACTAGAATTTTTATTAAATAATGTAATATTAAAATAAAATTCTTAATAAAATAATATCATATTTAACTAGAATTTTTATTATATAGTATATTATTTTTATTTTTAAGATAAAACTGTAAGTGATTACGTAATAAATTCATGAATAAATATTAAATTAATATAATCATATCGACTTTGCTAGTTCTCAAAATATTGAAGTTTATAGTTTTTAAAGAGTTATAAGTAACTTAGATTTTCTAAAAATAAAAACACGTCTCAATTGTTTTTTCAACAAAAAACAGCGATTTAGATGATTCGTAATAACTTTATATAACAATGAAAATACTTTTAGGTCACCCCATAAAGAATTCCCGGTGACTTTTGTTTCATAATCTCTTTCCCTTTCCTTACAGGTTAAAAAAATACACAACAACAACAAAAGGGCCAACTTCATATCCGCTTGTATATCCAGACTCACGTCATCTACACAAACATTACGCAACGAATCGAAACTCGCGGAAGTTACCGCGAAGCGTTCGAATGAAACAGTCCAAAGATGAAGTGTGGTACACGTGTGTGAGTGAGTGAGTGAGTGAGTGAGTGAGTGAGTGAGTAAGTGAGTGAGTGAGTAAGTGAGTGAGTGAGTGAGTAAGTGAGTTAGTGAGTGAGTGAGTGAGTGAGTGAGTGAGTGAGTGAGTGAGTGAGTGAGTGAGTGAGTGAGTGAGTGAGTGAGTGAGTGAGTGAGTGAGTGAGTGAGTGAGTGAGTGAGTGAGTGAGTGAGTGAGTGAGTGAGTGAGTGAGTGAGTGCGTGCGCGCGCGCGCGCGTGTGTGTGTGTGTGTGTGTGTGTGTGTGTGTGTGTGTGTGTGTGTGCGTGTGTGTGTGTTTCTTTCGTCGAGTTGATCGCGTACAAATGCACAGCGAGAGTAGCTCTCACTGCTATATTTATATAAGGAGGCAAGCTTTTCGTGAAACTAAACGGGGAATTTTACCACGCGCTGGCAAATATTTGGATTGCTCTGTGCGCAATTCCCATCATGACAGAATATCGCTGAGGAAAAGAGAAAGAGAAGGAAAAACTTCAAGGAAATCATTTGAATTAATGTTTTTTTTTTCTCCTATTTAATATGTATTGGCCGAAGAAAAAAGTGAATGGTTTCTTCACTATGACGAAAAGGATGGTTGAATAATCCTCTTGAGTTTTAGATTACATGTTGTTATAACTTTGAGATGTCAGTTGAGATAGAAGCATTGTTTTTTATTTTTAAACAGAATTAATGATTCGTAAAATAAAATTATTTCACGTTGATCGCTGCCAATAAAAAAAAATATTTTGAAGAAGACATCGATTTGTTTAATTTTATTCTACCGCGTGCACAAACGCTATTTGATAAATTGAATATGTTCGCAAATAAATAACCGTGTTTGAGTGAACTTTTTTTTCTGTTTTTGTTAATTAAAATATTACAATGTAGTGTAGTCATAAAGTTAAAATGATTTTTCTTCCTGAATTAAAAAAAATAATTATTAAATACGAATTGAAAACATGATTATAACAAATTTTAGTAATCATATTACAAAATATACTTTTCGTAAAAACGTGTTTAAAATAAATCCTTAATGCTTAAAATTAAACATTTATCGCTAAATGTATAAAAAGCTAATCAAAATGGCAAATATTAATTATATTTGTTTATTGTAAAAACTAAAATGTTCTTTTTGCAAAAAATCTGTAACATCTTTTGAGAGATATCGGTCCATCGCGCGTTTTTTGCAAACTATCATTCTCAAACGGTATTTTTCTAGCAAAATCATCAAAGTCAGCAAACAGCGGCATCATTAACGAGACGTTTGTTGCGTTAACGACAAACCTTTACCCGATCCCTTTTCCCAAAAAAAAGGGAAGAAAAGGAAAGGCAGCGAAGCCGCGCGCGAAAAATATTTAAATCGAGACTCCTTCAATTTATCTTCGATCGCGAGCTTCGACGCTTACCATTCTATATATATATATATATATATATATACACACACACACACACCTATATATGTATACATGCACACACGTGCACACTTATCGGTCGCCGCAGCCGCGCGCTCGAGCCGAGAGCAACGCGCGTCAGAAGCGGTGGTCTGGAAATGTTTAATGGTTTCTCGAGTATTTGGTGAATGGGGAAGGGGGAGGCAAGGAGGGAAGTGCATATTTTTAACGGCCGTAGCTGCCGCCTCCCTTTTTACACCCGAGTCGAGACAAAATCGAACGGCTCGAGAGATCGTATGTATGTGTGCGTGTGTGTGTGTATGCGCACATATGAGTATGTATACGTTTTGTGTTCTTAGGAAAAGAGAAAATTGTTCGATACGTTCAAAGATGTATTGGCGATATGCACAAAACGAGTTTTTCATGATTATGGAACAATTTTTCTGAGTGACAAAAATTCATAACAAAATATGAATTTTGTGTTTAATAAGATTTACATGTTTATCTGATTGCATTTGTTTTAAATTTCTTCTATAATATATTTCTGTAACATAGTTGTTTGAAAAAATTTAATATTAAAATATTTAATTGTTCCAAAAATATATATTTTTGTTCAAGGTTCAAAAAATTAAAAAAAAAAAAAAAAAAAAATATAATTGAATCTTAATTCAAAATTTAAAATTAACATTATCTTAACTAACTAAATGTGAGATAAAATTTTTTAAATAAATATTGCAACGATGTATACATGTAAGTACCTATCAAGTAAAAATGATAAAATATTATCATCAGGTTCGTGATGCCTTGTATAAATATCGTAGTCTGTTTTAAAAAAAATTTAAATGAAGTTTTTTGCTTCATCAAAAGTGCGATAATAAATAAAGAAACATTTGCATTATTAATTCCTTTTTGGTTTATCTGCGTCAAGTCTTAAGACTAGAATAAATATAGGTGACTCAGTATTACTAGTTTTAATTTATTTTTGTATTATTATTAATATCATTAATAATATGATAAATTTATTCCCTGATGTTTTGTTAATAGATTCTACTTTAAAGTCCAGGAAAACAAGAAATAGATGGAAATTTAACAGTTGAATATCCTCCTTTTGAAAAGTATTTGTATTGAAAAAGTCAACACTTTTGTTAACATTTCAAAAAGATGTCAAATCACGAAGATAATTTTTTTTTTGTCGATATCACTCTTTATTATTTAACGATTCTGATTCAGTCTTTATTCACCACGCGTAGTATTTCATAAATAGCTAGTATTCGTGGTACTATTTTTATTGGTTCGAAATAACAATGGCTTTAAAAACAATGGTTTGGACGCCATCTGCTAATAGCTGTACTGTTAATTTGACTGCTCTTTCTTGCCAACCATCAGTTTTATCTTTCGTTACTTTTATGGTTGATTATGTAAGTCATTCGTTTGATGAAAATTTTAGCAAACGTGATAGTGAGATTAAGTGGTGCTGGAAGTGCAGGATCTGTTGTAGCAAATCGTTTAAGCAAAATAAATCATTGGAAGGTACTTGTATAATTGGAAATGTTAAAGCATATGCTTTTAATTCATCTACACTTTAAAATTTATTTTTTATTAAAATTCATCAGTATGCTTAAAATAAAACGCTATGCAGCTTGCTTGTAAAAGAATTAAAATGCATATAAAAATAAAAGTTATTTTAAAATATTAAACAATTAAAATTTTAATTAAATTTTATATTAAATTTTACTATTAGAATCTGGCGGCGAAGAACCTATTATTGCTGATGTCCCAGGGTTGCAGTCGTATCTAGTGAACTCAAACTTGGACTATATTTATAAAACTCAACCAGAAAATGTACAATGCGGAGCAAACAAAAACAGGTCTTTCCAATTGTCAGCCGGCAGAGTTATGGGTGGTACAAGCTCAATAAATGGCCAACGGTACATTCAAGGCAATAAACAAGATTATGATTGCTGGGCTAATCTCGGAAATGCAGGCTGGAGTTGGAAAGAGGTTTTACCATATTTCAAAAAATCAGAAGATATGCGTGCTTTAAAAGTAAGTTATAAATCAATATAATATAAAAAGACAAATTTTTTTTCTTTTATTCAATTTAAATTCGTAAATTATTGCAAGTTCATAATTATATCTGAATTGGTTACTTATTTTTTATTAATATACTTGTTATTGTGACAGTTAATTCGGAAGAATGTGCATAGCATTATTTTTAATTAGGTTTTAGAAACCAGTCGTGAAAATCATAAAACCGGAGGTTACTTAACTGTCTATCCACCTTACTAAGATAATAATGCCAATTTTACTGAATGTCCACCTTACTAAGATAATAATGCCAATTTTCTTTTTAATGCTTAGAAAGAACTCGGTTATTAAGAAATCGATTACAATTCTGGTAATCAAATTGGTAGGTGACAAGTATTCACCTATTTTGATAAAGTGCAAACGACACTTTTTTAAGGCCCATTCAAGGCAGAAGATCAAATTTAACCACAAGACCCAATTCGAGAGTCAGAAAAATTATTATCAATTCTCAAACTAAGCAAGCGATGAGTGTAGAATATGTAAATATGAAGAACAATAAAAGTCAAAGTATGTGCATCAAAAGAAACTATAATATTATGTGGAACAATTGGTTCTTTAAAATTTTTAATGTTATTAGGAATTGTTCCAGCAGATCATTTGTGTGAATCAAATATAAAAGTTATAAAAGATTGACTGGTGGGAAAGAATCTTTTTAATCACATCAACGTCCACGCCGTACAATACACTTTGCGCGGCAACTCCTCGAACTTCTCAAATGGTAAAATTATGCAAAACGATCTAGAATATTGATTAAATACACACGAAGGTCCTATGACAAGTTTGAATATAAACGATTTCATAACTTATCATCAAACACGATATGTCTTGACCAGGAGTTCCCGATATCGAAATAACTTAAATCAGGTATGTATCCAACACTTCTCCTGGCTTTCAGTATATACCAGTACCATACTATGATTCACTTTTGTTCTTTAACTTAATACTACTGGTATAGGCTTTTTACAGCTGGATAAAAATAATCTTGAACTGGGTAAACCGATTGTTCATACGAATTACTTAAACTCATACGATATTCCCGTCATAATCGAGGAAGTGAAACTGGCTAAAAAATTTATAAATACAAAGGCATTTAGAGAAAGTAGTTTTATTTTTAATACGACGAAAATAGAAGGCTATGAGAACTTCAAAACTGGCAGTGATGCATACATCGAATGTATTATCAGATGCAAAATGAAAGCATCAGATCATTTTACCGGTACATGCAAAATGGTTCCAAAAAACGATAGTTTATCCGAGATTGATAGGTATCAGAGGTCTGAGAGTCATCGATGCTTCCGTAATGCCAAAAATACCGAGGGGAAATACAAATGCACCGACTATAATAATTGGTGAAAAAGGCAGGGATATGATAAAAGAAGATTGGTTGTCGTAATTTGTACATATGTAATTAAGTATTTCAATAAATTATCGTGTATTCTGAAATTTAATTTCATAAAAAGTATATTAACTATTGATAAAATGCATGCAAAATTATAAAAATTTTATTTTGAGACTTATTACTTTTGAAATGAGATTATTAAATTAAATTCAAAACATGCTTTTAAGTTATTATAATTCGAAATTGCGAGGGTAATTTTAAAATTAAAATTTTTCTAAAATAAAATTAATTAAATATTTAGTGATCTTTTTTAAAACTTTTTTTTTAAAGCTTAAAGAGTTTAATTTGTAAAATGTTACTAGAAAGTAAAAAAAAAAAAAAAAAAAAAAAAAAAAAAAAAAAAAAAAAAAATTAATCTTGAATAAAAATTAAACTTTAAATTTAAAGTTTATCAAAACAAGAATTTTTCACACAATATATATAATTATCATTACCCACCTAATAAACAAACAATTTTTCATACGAAATTTGAATTTTTCTAGAAAATCCAAAATTAACAGCAAATCACGCGAGAAGTTTTTTATTGAACAAACAAAGCTACGATATTTCGGGCACTATTAAAGAGGGACAACATCCAAATCCAAAAGAGCAGAACGACGAGAGCGAATAACCAAACCACTCGCTCTCAATGCGGTCGACAAGCCCATGAATTTTTGAATGCATAAAGTACACGAGATAAGCGGACGCAAAAGTGGAAGAGTAAAAGAGTAAGAAAGAGAGAGAGAAGAGAAAAAGAGAGAAAGAGACAGGATGGGGAGAGGGAAAGAATCGAGGAGATAATTTCGTAATTTATCGCGAACTGCAGCGTTTCGAATTTAGTAAGTTCAAGAGCCTTTTCCCTTTCCTTCTCTCTTTCTCTTTACATTAAATTTTCAGACTCTCATCAATAATTTCACAGCGGCTTATCGCGCCGCCCGGAAATCGAATCTTGCGTTTCGGAGATGGAGCTCTTAGCTCTTCTCTCTTCTTCCCTTTCTCTGTTTTTCTCTGTCAGCTTCCTTTCGCTTTCGACGTTTCCTTTTCGATCCTCTTTTACGATGCTGCAGCTTTCCCTCTCCCTTTCTCTCTTTCAACCGTGTTTTTTTACCCTGTTTCATTTCTGGGATAACTTAGACTGTATGATTTTTATCTTCTCTTTTTTTTATTTAATGTTTTTTTTTAAGTTTGATTAATAATATTTTATATTGGTAAAATAATATTTAAATTTGATTCAAATTAAATTTTTTATTAATATTACTAATAACATCGGCATACAAAAAAAAAGTCTGAACTTAACATACAAAATATGGTTTTTCCGAACTATTTTTGCTCGCTGATCATGAATCCAGCATCAGAATTTCTATATCACCCTTCAGTCTTCAGCGAAACTGGAAAAATCTTCATTTTTCTGATAATTCTTGAACATGTTGCTGAATACTGAATGGTAATATAAAAATACTTTGGAAACCATGTGTCGCATGTAAAATTCAGACTGGAAGAAAAAAAAAAGGATTTCATCTCTAGTTATCGCATGAATGTCTCAAACAATAACCGTTAAACAAATTTTTTAATATTTTTTGTGTAGTTGGCGATCAAAAAAGCCTAACGTATTATTACTGTTATCGACTCTTATTGCTTATTTCATGAAATACGCGACGGGCAAAACATAATAGAAAAAAAGAAGTGAAAAACTTTTGCCAATAATTTTTTACCTATATATCATTGAAAAATTTTTTTAGAGCAGAGTATAGGATGTCAAATCTGACCCACATTCTAACTTCAAACTCAAGACAAAGAGTAAGAATGACGTATGTTAAAAAGACGGAAAACGATACATAACTTTATAGAGTGAAACTTTTCAATTTCCTATGAAATTAAATGAAAAATATCGCAAAACAAGCAAAATAGAAATTTCACTTATTTTATTATCGATTTCTCTCGTGTTTAATTGAAAACAGTTCAATAATGAATCCTAGAACTAATACGTAAATAAGTTAATACATATTCTTTATATTTGCATTTAGGTACAAGAGCAGATAGTGTGGTATCGAAAATTCTTTTTTTTAATCCTAATCCCTTGAACATGGGTCGTTTATGTCAACAGTCGTTTGTGTAAACAGCCTACATGCCTTCGAATTTTGATGAAAATGTTTATTGAAAAAGAGACTTTTGGAGCTGACAACAATTCTATCGCATAGTTAGGAGTCCAAAAGAACATTTACGAATTTTTTCAGATTTTTCCTTACGGTATAACAAAGTTAAATGAGCGGCGGATGCGAATGACCCATGTTCAAGGTTTATGTGTGCTGAAAACAGCGACACGGGATTAGAGTTAAATTCATCGTAACGAATTCTAAACTTTAATATCAACGCCAAACAATCATTTGAAAAATATTCTAATTTGTTAATCGCACACTTCACATGACATCTAGAATAATCACGAATATTTAAAAGCAAAATACACCTGAAATAAAGCAGCTTCGAAAATATTCTCAACACATTCAGATACATTCAGATACCTAGAAAGAAAACAAGTTCGTTCATCGTAGTAGAAACTAGCAGGCTCGGTAAGACGACAGAGAGAGACAGAGAGAGAGAAAATGTTCAGTCTCCTGGGTCGACTTTCGCAAATGGTCGGTGTGGGACGACGGGGGGAAATTGGAAAATTTTATTTGTCCCCTGGAAAATGGAATCGGGACCGCTCTTTCTTCCCCTTGGCCACGTGATCTTATATCGTATTTTCTCAAGCAACAGCAGCGCCGCCTGCGCTCGGTGAAACATTTTGTCGCGAGAAAAAGCCGTCGGAGAAAATTTCGAAAGTCGACAGAGGAAATGTTGGAGCATGGAAAAATTCAACGAATAAACGTGGAGTAGGAGATCAGAAAATTTTCGACACCATTTTATTTGGCCAAAGTGTCCTCGTATGTTATGCGCGTTCGGTATAAAAGATACGAACACTGCACCCCATTACTTTTTTATCGCGTCAAGGAGTGGGAGATTTGTACAAGAGATATTTAAGGGTTGAATCGCGTGAGTGATGGCGTCTTTTAACATTCTTATAAAGTTTTCACATTATAAGTGTACTTTTCTTTTGAGCACTAGCAATGTTTTTAGCAATGATAATTTATGATATACACTTTAAAAGATCCTTTTTAAAATTTCAAAGTTTTTCGCGAATATTAACGTAACTTATTGTTTAATGAAGAATAATTCAAGTGGTTATATATTTGATATCACTTTTAATTACATAAAGTAAAAACTTTAAATTTAATAATTTTGAGTAATTACTTTCGAAAATGAAATAAATTAAGTTTTTCGCAAGAAATAATTATTGAATCGAAATGATTTTACTTGTAATAAAATTAAAAAATTTATAGATTGAGAATGCTTAAAAATAGTGATAAAAAGTTCTTTCAATTGCAAACAAAAAAAGAAATTAAATAAGATACTTTTTTTCACATAGTACGCTAGAAACATGTATTTTCATTTCGCAGATCACAAAACTTTTCATTATTTTTACAAAAAGAAATACACCAGTGCGCGCAAAAATCTTTTTTTCAAAGCGGATTAAAAGTGCCTTTATCGCTTCGAAGCATGAGCGTGCAATTTTCAAAAGCAGCGGCTGTAGATATTCACTGGGAATTCTTCAGAAATAAAAAAAAAGGGAGGGGAGTATACTTGAAAACTAGAGCGCGACATTTCTTATCTATATACCTACATCGAACCCTCAACGCACACGTTAAAGTTTATTTAAAAAAAGAAAAAAAAAGAAAAAAAAAATATATAACATCGATCTCAGTTTCTCGCCACTAGAGGGACGTATTCAATTTCCTGGCGAGTGTCGTTACCGCCGTTTCGAGACGTCGCCTAAGAAGAAGAAGAAAAAGAAGACGAAAAGGAAGGTCTCAGAGTCAGGCATCTGCGCGCGCGAGCGAAACGAATCCAATTCCGGGTTGCTGCTTGCGCTCGTTATTTCTGCAGATTTTCTTCGCATGCACCGCGAACGAACGAACGCATGGATTTTACGAAGCCGATATGCCGATAGATTGCCGACGAAAAAGACGTGACTAAGAGAGCGCGTTGAGAATTGTAAAAAAAAAAAAGATATCACTGGTATACACGTGTCCTTCCGCACTTCTAGAAATCATTTCAAATGTACACGTGTGCTGGCTGTTGCAAAAGAATTTGCGAGAAAAAATTTAAAGGCGATGATACCGTTGTCGAAATGCGTCAGTTATAAATTTTGAATTTAGAAGTATTGTGTTAAATTAAAGAAATGTAAAAAAAATGATATAGAGACATAAAGTTTAACAGATGATTAAATTTTTATGAGGTAAATGTATTTTAAAATATAATTATCGTTTTGCGTGCGCAGTATTGATAAAAATTTGCTTTTAATCTAAATTAAATGTATATAAAAAATATACATTTATCAGTTTTAAATGGTGAAATATAAAAGATGTTGATTAAATTTAACAAAGAGGTATAAAAATACAATTTATACTTTAAAAAAAAATAATAATAAAACATAAAATGAAATAGCGATCCTGATGTAAACTATTATTTAGTTTATAGTTTTAAAAATAATTTAGCTATTGATAGTTAATTGATCCGTCGAAATCTTAAACGTTTAATGATAATCGGTTACATTATCGACAAGAGTCATTGGTTAATTTCGTCAATTATTCCAGGACATCATCAACATCGCAAAGTTTTTTTTTCCACGTCAACTCGTCTCTTGCGTAAAAAACCAACGCATAACGAGCGGCACTCTGCACTCGTCAAAAAAAGGACAAAGAAGCACGCATCAGAAACACGCGAGACAAAACGAATTTAAAACGCGCGGGAGAGGGGGGTGGCGCTTGTCAAAGCCGACGGCAACGTCTCAAAGCTGTATACCAAAGGGAGTGAGGGAAGAAGTAATACACAGCACTTAGCCAACGCGCAAGCTTTCGGTTATTACGTGTCCACTATACCGTCGCGAGTCTACTATTCCGACCCCACGCGCAGTTAAGAGCCCGTAATTGAATTTCGGAAAGCTGACTCTCTCTCTCTCTCTCTCTCTGCGCGTGTTATGTATCCATTGCTCATTAAGCGACGCGTTGGATCAAAGCCGTGTGTCGCACCCTTCACACGCGCGCATAAGAATAAGAGCGTGGGGAAGGGTCGAGACACCCGCATTTTTAACGCACCTCTCGCTTTGATAACGATAGAAACGACGCGAGAGAGGTTAATTAATTTATCGCGAGAGCATTTTTTGTTTTTTTTTTTTATTATATAGGCTCTCTTTTGCAATACTTTATAGTTTATACATTTTTTTCTTTTTTTAAGGTAGAAATTCAATGGATAGACGGATGAAGCTCTTTGTTCAGATTTTTTTGCTCGTTCTTTTTTGAGGACATAAAAGACCAGATTGTTCAACTTGAAATTAGTTATTGTTCGTTGTCACAAAAAATATTCGATTAAAGCCAAAATTGTTTATGTTCTAATTTAGTATCTTTGATTTTATTAATTTTCTACCTACTCTCGTATCGATAGATAAAAATTATAATTGTATGGATAAAATTAATATCTTTCAGGATTGCTCTTAAAGCATTAAAGTAGAATAATTAAATTTTGTTAAAAGGAAAATAACATCGTGTGAAATTTTCTAATATAACAGTCAAATAAAAGTAACGCATTCAAATTGTCTTAAAATACTTTCCCACAAATTCTATTTCAATGAACTATTCAAATGCTTCCGATGTTTTAACAATAAATATTTATCCACAGGGCCATGTTTATGTAAACTCGACTCGCGCGGGCGAGAAAAGAAAGAGACAGAGAGAGAGAGAGAGGGAGAAAAAAAGGAAAATTCATGGCAACAACGTTGTGGAAACTAAGCCAGGCTTCCCACGGATGATTTCATTGGTTACGAATCAGTCGATAGCGAATATTACGTGGCATAAAGCCAGTTTCCAACTTCATAGATTCTCAAAAAGTAACTAACCTTAAAAACGAGCTGCTGAAATGCGCGTAGCGCATCCTGTACATACATAAAAAAAAAAAAAAAAACATTTCTCGCTGTATCGTCGTATGTTTCATGGTCATAAATTTTGAAATTTGATATTACACCATAATTTACATATGCGGATATTAAAACTTTATGGATAGATTAATGATTCTACTTAAAATAAATTTATATCAATTTATTTTATTAGAGCAGGATATTGTTAATAAATGGTTCGAAATTTATTATTCTAATTGAACTTTAGGTATAGAGCATCAAGTACGTAAATTCAATTAATTAACCGAAAACAAAAGGCAATCAACAATCTCAAATATTAATCGAGGGTAAGAAATAAATCAACACCCTCGAGTTATCTCATAAACGGGATAGCGAATTAAACGATCCTCTCTTTCAGCCGTAAAGAATCCTACCATAAGATCGTCGTAGAAGTAAGAAATCTCCGGCAGAGCGATGAAGTCGACCATCTTCTTTCCGCGCGTAACTCGCGCGCGCGCACACACGCACACAATGTCGAATGGAAAAGAAGAGAGACGGCAAAGGCAATTCACTTTAATCCCTTCGAGCAGGAGCAACACGAGCTGCTCCTACAGGCTTCTCTTACGTAGTTTCTTCTATATAAATTTTCAGCTTCTCGCGTCTCTTTTCTTCCTTTTGGCACTAACGGCTGAGATACGTACGATGATTTTTATACGTATGTACTCGTATACACTAGTCTATGTGTCTTCTGTGCGTTGTTAGTAGCAGTTTCTTACGTTTAGCGTCAATTATAATTTATATTTTAAAATTTTTATTCTTCCTCTTTGTTGTAAAATAATTGCGAGAACCATTTATGCGAACGGACACACTGGCACTGAATACGAAGTTTGATGGCTCATTTACTCACTTTGTATACATTACTTTGTCGGCTGGAGAAACTTTTATCTATTGGGTGATATTTAGATGCGATTTGCACGTAAAATTTTATATATTTTCTGTATGGCTATGTGGAAGTAAGGAATACATTTTTTGCACGAGTAACGAATTGATTTTATTTTTTGGTAACTTCGCTTTTCCTGTATACGAAATTTACTTGAATAAAGAACGAGATTTTTATCGAAAACAACATACTTATGGTATGTTAAAATTAGACGTCATTATTAATAGCGACGCAACATAAAAATGCAAATTAAACTCTTCATATTTGTACGAAAAACTTGGTTATGTATACTCTGCGCGATGTATAGGGCGTGTGCTTTATATTATCATGTACGCTCTAAACTATATGACAACAAAAATATTTGGCAAGGATAAACAAGACGGGGCTTACACGCGTACGCGCTCGTGTTAATCAGCTGTTGTACGCTTAAAGCCGGTCACCGGGTACTTGGAGCGTGTGCGACACGAAAGAAAGATGAAGATAGAGGGACAGGGTGAAAAGAGAGAGAAGGAATGATATTTTCACGTTTTATCTACGAAAAAGGTTGTCATTTAGTTTTTTAAGGATTGCACCGTTTGTCAAAACTAAGCATTTTTTTTATTAATTAGAGAGACTTTTATCATCCTAATTATATTAAAAGTTATCCATTGGTGCGTGACTTTTTAAGTTGGGAAAAGTTTAGATAAAAAATTGAGAATATTAAAAATATAAAAAGAATAAAGTTAATTAGTATTAAATAAATTTATAAGAGTTACTAAAGTGAAAATTTTTAAATTATTGTAGAGTTTTTCAAATGTCAAGTATGAAATTCGTAATGAACTTAAACGAGTCGTTAAATATTACATTACTTTACATAGCCATATTCGAAAAGCACTTCACGACAAAATTTATGACACTAAAGAGATAAATCTGACACACAACTATATGTACATACGTGAGTTTTCAATTTTTTGGTAAAAATACTAATAGTTCTCAAAAAAAAAAAAATCTCCTTAACCACCACTCGCGTTCATATCACTATTTAGCTTAACTCGACACTGCTATACGAGTTGCCACAGCTTATCACAGCTTAACACTCACCAAAAGCGAAAAAAAGCAAAAAAAGATAATTAACAATCAAAACACAAACCAAGAACGTCACAAAACGTTTAGCTACAAAACGGCGTCCGCTTTCTTAATCTCTCTCTCTCTCTCTATCTCTCTCTCTCTCTCTCTCTCTCTCTATCTCTCTCTCTCTCACTCTCTCGCGTAATACATAAATCGTGCACATGTGCGAGAGCGAAAGCTTTCGAACTGATCGTTCGGGCGCGCGCTAGAGTAGTTCACGAGGCCGAGCACGAGGAAAGCCGCCGTCGCCGCTGCTACCATCAAGAGGGGAATCTCAAGCGAGAGAGAAGCGTAAGCTCGAGTAGAAAAAAGGGAGAGCGCGCGTGGGAGAGACTTAGAAAGCGAGAGAGAGAGAGAGGGGGGAGAGGGAGAGAGTAGATTGTCTCGGTCACTTGGCGCGGCGTGTCGTTTGCATGTATGGATGCATGCTTTGCGTGGGATTAGAGCTTTTGAAATTTGCAAAATTGGATTGAGTGTAGGTTTGGTTTTTGAATTTAGAATTCTTTCACTTCGCTTTGTGAAAAATGATGGATAATTTCATACAAATAAAAAGATATAATTTATATAAATTTTTGAAAACCATATGAATCCGTTAATTTTTATTTACTTTTGTTTTTGTAGGTATTTTTAATTAGGTAAAGAAAATCAATAAAAAAAAATTATTTTTAGGTACTTTACTAGGTAAGACAAACGATGTATACAATTTAAATGGTAACTTAAAATAAATATGAGAAAAAGTTTAATAATAATTATTACTTACATGAATAATTTGTAGTAAGGTCAATTGCTTATAAAAACTAAACACTTACCTGAAAATAGAAAAAATATATTCATTAATTAATAAATATAAGTCAAAATTGATAAAAATTTTAATTGCTAGGTCAATAAAATTATTAAATTTAAATGATAATACTTTTATGATTTTATCTAAATAAGTATTATTACGATTTTGTGAATAATTGGCTAATAATTTTTTTAATATAAGTAGAACGAGTCAAGTTTAGCGAGACGAGTGCATGACTAAATGACAGATAAAATTTTTTTTTATAACAAATAAAATTATAACAATTTTTTTTTTTTGATTGAGCATATGCATTTTTAATCTTTCCGCAGATTTACAATGATAATAATCGCGAGTAAAAAGGCCTCCAATTGCGACTAGTTACAGCGTTTTATTATGAGAAATATTTTTTACCTTCCATCAAATCGTTCGACGATGCGAACTCGATGATTTTTCTTGGCAGTCCATGCGCTATTATTCAAGTCATTAGCCGATCTCAAAAAAGAAGAACTCGGAGAAAAAAAAACGAGAGAAGGAATAAAAGAAATAAAGAAGAGGAGTTAAATGGAAATGGTGTACTTTTATTCTTTCATCGACGATCATTTTTGTTTAAAAGTGATATAAGTCGTTGCTAAATATTATATTGTAAAAAAGTACAGCTACCAGAAGAATAATTTCTTTGAACACGTTACATTTCTTTTATTTGGGTGTGTTTGGATATTTTTAACATAGATTACAATCGCTAAAAGTTTCGCAAGTAAAATTTTCTAAGAAACAAAGGTAATTTAATAAAAGATTAAAACAATAACATGAAATCATTCTCTAATTTCAATTGAATTTCTCTTTTTCTTATTAAAAAAATGAGAAGGAGCAAACTTATCTTACAAAATTTATCACATAGGTTATATTAAAAGCGTTTTTCAAGACACGCTTTTTCTTTCCTAAGAGAACGCTCTAAGAAAACTAATGAATTTCAGCTTTATCAGAGCTTCAGACAAAGGATAAATAGAACGTTTCTCCATGTAGCAGAGGTTAGTGTATTCCGTGGTTGCCACCCTTACGGTGAACCGGACGGCGATAAAAGCCAAGACAATATGAAACCTTGAGAGAGAGAGAAAGAGAGAGAGAGAGAGAGAGAGAGAGAGAGAGAAAGAAGGAAGCGAAAGAGCAACGAGTGAGTAGATGGACTCTCCGTTGTCTTTATCGGAGTGTGATCTTCTTCTTTCGTTTCATCTCCTAAAGAAACACATCGAGAGAAGCGCAGATAAACGTTACGCGGATAAGAGCGGAAATAGAGTGAGGGACGGTTTACGTCGAAAGGCTTTTTGATGAACAAAAGAAAGAACTTTAGATGGATAACTCCACTTCTTAAGTCTATATGCGCGGAAAGAAAGAAAGTTGTTGCCTCGGATAATGTAAGTTTTAGTGCTCGTTTTTTGCGCTCATTCGTAAACATTGCTTCCTATTTTCATTATTGACTTTCTATTCTAACAAATGAGGGACGGTGAAATTTTATTGCATAATTTATGGACGAAAAATATTTATCCAATTTAGTCATGAAGATTTTTTGGAGGAAAGAAGATGAATTTACGAGAAGACTTGAGATTACCAGTAATATTTTTAAAATTTTACTAAAATTTGGTATTTAAAAAATGCTGATAATATCCAGCGGGTTATTAAGAAATTTCAATTTCCAAAAAAAATTGTTCGATTAAAAAACGTAAAAACAATTAAAACGTTCGTCGAAAGCAATTAATTTAACGAAGCGAATACACAAATAATTATTTAACCGAGGCTTTATGACAGTTTCATTAATAATTCTGTGAAATGTTTTTGTATCAATGAAAAAAGAATTCAGATGGATTACTCATATATGAATGGAAAAGTTGGCACGAAGATTTAGCTTTTTACACGAGCCTTTTTCAAACTCTCTCACTCTTTCTATATCTCTCTTTCTTCTCTCTGTCATTAATAATTTTCATTTATTTGTTTGAAGACATAAATTCAGGCAAAGCTCACGCCCCATTCTTCTATTTCCGGTTACATAAAACCTTTGAATGAAATTTTTCAAAAATGGAAAAATAGGAAAGGCTTTAACAATAAATTTTGTGCTTTTCTATTTTTTTTTTTCTTTTTTTTTCTTTTATTTTCTTTTATACGAAGTTGATTCTCGATCTCTATTATAAAGATTGAATGTCCATACCATAAAACGTTATAAATAATTATGATTATTATTTTTTTTTAATCAATTTTGAGTAAGAAAATTATCGGTTTAAATTCATATAATTAATTTTATTTCTTCATATCGCAACGCGAGTAACATTAATATGAAAGAAATTCCCATTTTGCGGATCATATTCGTCATAAATCAAAAATTTATTACATAAATTCCGAGAATGAGAGTTGCACAGTAACAATGCACGTCATGCATACGATGTAAAAGCACGAAATTAAAATGTAATCAAGCATGAATTAAATTATACTTGAACCAATCGCGCGAGTATTAAATTACGGCACAAACTCAGCCACGCATTAAAATAACATTTCAAGATTCAAAAAATGAACGAAAAAAAAAAGAAAAGAAAAAAATAAAAAAAAAAGAAAAAAGCGTAATTTCATAATGTTCAACGAGAAGTATAAAATGCAAATCAAACATGATAAAAAAAGCAAAAGAGAGAAAGAGAATGAATAAAAAAAAAGAAGAAAAAAAGAAATTTAACGTATATATATATATATATATATATATATATAACAACGTTACAACAACGGTACGAGCGCTTATTCATTCGCGTTTCTTTCTGCCACTTCGCTCTTCGCCGGTGGTAGAATTTTGCAGCGAGTGAAAAAAGAAAAGGGTTAAGTTCGCGTTAGCGCGGGTGTTAAATCGCCTCCTTCTCCTCCTCACCTCTCCCTATATCGCTCGCATAACCGGCTGATATTCACCGAATGGTATACGTGTAAGCGCCCTCGATCTGCGCAACGGTTTATCGCTTCGTAATTTATTCTCCGTTTCGGGCTTCGCATTAAGTGTGTGAAAGTGTACGGAACGATGTGTTTTATTATTTTGTCACTTTTGCTTTTTGTAAGAAATTTTTATTGCTAGAATTTATTTAGCTTTAAGTAACGTGTACGCTATCGAAATAATTGCGCGATAAAATAAACGACAATGTGTTAAATGTATTTAATTTTTTTTTCTTTATTAAATAACGTCACTTTAAATTAACTTTTACAATTAAAATCATTAAATGCAGCAAATTTTTGCAACTTCAAAAAGCACGCGAAAAACGGATGAAAAAGATTTTAATATTATTTAATTATATAATTTAATTATTTATGATATTATTTAATTTGGTAAAAACACGAAGTAAAAGAATATTCGAGGTACAGCTTGCACGCGTTTTCTGTTGATATTTAATGTTTAATAATTGAAAAGAATTATCCGACGGTATATTAAAACGATGCAAAACGTTAAAAAAGACTTAAGTATTTTTTGCGCATCGATGAGTTCAAAATCGTACACGAAACAATAAATACATATTTCTAACGATTATGTTACCTTCCACGTCTATAAAATAAATGAAAAGTGTCGATGTTAAAGCAAAGGCTTACCATTTATTCGACAACGACTTAAAAGTATCAATCGCATAGAAAATACTGTCTCACGTATTTTAACGCGCAGACATAATGGTTAATTGAATATAAACATCATTATCACGCAAATCTTTTTTAACTTTTTTTCTTTTTCATTCTCTTGTATTTCGATATCGATGATCTTTCTATGAAAGCGAAAGAGGGAGAAAGAGAAAAAGAGATTTAAGCGTTTGTATATTTCACTTTGGTGGCGGGGAAGTGATTAAAATAGATTTAGTGGCTGTTCCGATTTTACCATTCATTAGTCACTGATTGAAATATTCAGAATGGCCGAGAATATTTTCATTGGAAATAATCCCCCCCCCTCTCTCTCTCTCTTTCTGTATTTCTTTACTTTTTTTTCATTCCGCAATGACAGATGACTATTTTTTCTGCGAGATTGTAATAGCAATCAATTGAAGAGGAAAGTAATTAAAATAAACGTTTGAATTTTATTTATTGCACTCGTATGTACGATTCATTCTTTTTCTTTTATTATTATTTTTTTTTTTTTTATTGTAATACTGAAATTACTTTTGTTCGATTCAATGGTTCTGGATAATTTTAACTTTTTTTATATAAAACGTCTGGTTCCGATAAATTGAATGACGTACTAAAAAAACTTTATTGATACAAAGAAAAATAAACCAAATTGCTAAGAAAACTATTACATAAAAAATTTTTACTTTTTCATTTAACATTTAATTAATTTATATTGTAACTATAGCTTTAAAAAAAAAGCATTTATACGATTTATAAAGTAAATTAAATATCGATAAAAATCATAAAATACAATCATTATGAATTTATATCAGACAAAATATGATTATTATTAACATTATTATGAAATAAATTAGGTTAAATTTTATTATGGAATCGATATTTATGAAAAAATGATACATCATAGGAATAAATAATCGTGATACTTCAAAAAAATTTGTAGAAATTAAATATTTATTCAATAAAATAATTAATTAAATAAAATGAAATTTATTTCGATGAAAAAAAGGCGAATAATCAATGAGGATTAAATAAATTTAATTACAGTAGATTTTCAATAAATTCCATAATATCGAAATGTCAAATATCATATATAATTTTATATAAATAAAATTTTCACAAATTCAAATAATTGTGAAATTTGCATAACATAACGAAGCATGATTTAAAAAATTACTTGCATTATTTTTTCTTAAATTTTTATATTGTAGAAAAAGTTTATAATGTGTTATTCAAATGAAATTTTTTAATTTGGGCCATCGAATTATCATTCACAAAATCATTACGCTTTACAATGAAACATCGCTATCAAAAAGAAAAGACCAGACTGAAAAATAAGTTTCTCATCCGCGATACACGTAACTCACGGCACAGCGAATAACGCGGCAGCGATAGCAAACTACTAATTCGCTGTTCATCAAAAAAACTGCATAGTGAAACATATACATCATGTACACCTGCACCAAAACAACGTAAAACTAAAACAACACTAACAAAAAAAAAAAAAAAAAAAAAAAAAAAAAAAACAATAACATAAAAAATGGCGAAAAAGAAAAAATACGCGAATACTCGTATACATACACACTCGTATGCATACAACAGCGCGTAAAAAGCAAGTAAACGAGCCAAACAAAATCGTTATCGCGCGCGCACGCTAGGCAAAACGCGAAATGAGCGAGAGCGAGAGAGACAAAGAGAGTCAAGGGAAAGGCAACAAAAAAATAGCGAGCGGGCAGGGAAAAATAAAAAGCGCGCTTCTTTCTCTCTCTCTCTCTCTCTCTCTCTCTCTCTCTCTCTCTCTCTCACTCGCTCTTTCTCTCGATTACCAATTTCCATCGCTACATAAATTCCCAGTGCGATCGATTAAAAAAAAAAAAAAAATAGCAAGCAAGAGAGAAAGAGAGTGAATCAAACGAGCCCTTTTTCCGTTGAATCGTCCGGTCGAGAGAGAGAGAGAGAGAGAGAGAGAGAGTGGGAGAGAGAAAAAAAAATTTGCAAAAAAGAAAGTCGAAGCTTAATACACACACATTTATACGTACATGTACCTGCACACGCATATATATCCATATAGGTGAGTTAAAGAGGCTCGCGTAGAGCTCGTCTCCTATATACACACGCGGTAGAGCAACGAGCGAGCGAGCGAGCGCGGGCGCGTATGGATTTTTCTGTCGCCCCCGCGTGAAATACGCGGCACGCCGGCAACATCTGGCGATCCGTTAGGGGCATAACCCACCGCCTATAGTTCGAGCGACGACTCCGAAACTACGACGAGACTCGTCGTTGTATGTGTGTGCGCGAAATTCTCCCCCCCCTCCCTTTTAAAAGCTTGAAAGAAAAAAAAGATATTTAGGTATATACGTATACTTTTAGAAGGCCAAGATAAATAAACAAGAATTAAATCTAGAAAGGTCTATCGTCATACGCGCTTATATACATGTCCGCGTGAACGTAACCGAAAGAATGAGAGAAGTAGAGAGAGAAGACGGACATCGTTAGTGTGCGAATATTAAGACCTCATTTTTTTCTCTCTCTCTCTTTCTCTCTTGTTCTTGGATTTTATTTTCCTTCATTGTTTTAGCGATTCTTTTATTTATATATTTAACAGTCTGTGACGTCTATTGTTCGTTAGCCTTTACTTGATCGATCGGACTAGAAAAGAAAATTGTTGAGGAAGTGATTTTAACGCGGTTTTAAATGGTCTTGCGAACGATTTACCGTTCGTGTTAGGTTTTGTAATAATTTTCTTTGACGTTTCACAACGATAAGATTTACATTCATTTTGAATAAAAATTGGTTATTTATTCACTGCACATAATTTTATTTTGTATTCATGTGAGTTTCGTTTAAAGAATATACTAGATGTTATTACGTTAAATTGAAAATAATTAGGCATTTATGAAACAAAATTCGTTACAATTTATATGATGAAAAAATAATCTTGTAATTAATTGAATAAAAAAGTATGATTCAATTAAAGAGTAAAAAACTAGCCGTCTCGTGTAATCCAAATAATTTCTAAAATCTACGTAATCACCTTGCGCTAAATAGATATCATCAAAACTTCCTCTTCTCGTTCTCGTTTTACTCTCGCTCCTTCCCTCTCTAACTCACTCTTACTTACGAACATCTAATTTCACGTTATAACCCCATTCTCCGGAGCAGGTCTACGGCCTCATCAGCCTTAAGCGCTTAATGGGAGAAAACGCGGGAGGTATAAAGGAGAAGAAAAAAAAAAAGGAAAAAGAAGAAGAGAGAAGAGGAGAGGCAGTTCGAAAGGAATTAAGACGCTGGCCGTCAGCAGAAGCGCAAGCAACGGCATTCCTTCGATTTCGATAAAAGGATTCTCCATGGGATCGTTTAATTTCGCTTAAGTAACTTTGCGTCAATCGATCCGTCTTTCCCGGTCGCTCGCTTTTCCTTACATGTTTCTACGTAATCATTTATCTTGCTTTTTTGCTTTCACTTTTTTTTTCTTTCTTTTTCATAATAAAGCGCACGGGTATCCAAATTATTATAAACAATCTTAAAATTACAGATAAATTATGCATGATTACTTTTTAACTTTATTATTAGATGGTTACAAAGATAATTCAATGTATAAATATATAATATAATGAATGTAATAAAGTTAAATCAATAATTATTTGAGATAAATATTTTCATATGTAAAGTAACGATTTCTTTTAAAAGTTTTTCATGTAAAATGAAAACAAAAACTGTTTGACCGTTTTCGAATTCGTGAATTAATTCTCTTATAACAGATTCAAAATTTTTATCTTTAGCAGTGAATGATAAAATTATTAAAAACAACTAAGTTTCATAAAAAATGTAACATATAGTTATTAAATAGTTGACTTAATAAATAAATTACATGACAATATTATTCAAGTTACCACAACATAATGTTTAGCTACTAATTTTTAATTTACATCATAAGGCAAAATTGACTTGTCATAAATCTTTAACATAAAAATAGTTTTCAAAGAAAAATCACGGTTTCTTTTATAAGGCAAAAACAAATTCTAAAAACAACTGATTCTCGCCCCTTTCATACACCACCATAAAAGCTTTGCAATCACACTTGAAAACAAACTCTCCTTAACAAAATCCAACATCCCCTCGAATATCTTTTTGCACCAAAGAAAGAGATTCGAGATGACCCAACCGCGGCCGTCACGGTATATCACGGGCTCGCGAGCCGCGCACGCGAACGTTCGATCAAAGCAAGAGCTTCGTTGCGTCATAGTATGAACCTACACGTCGAGAAAAGGAGGAAGCAAAGGATAAGGATCGTCCACTCTGTTCTCCACCGGGAGAAGTAAGAGAGAGAGAGAGAGAGAGAGAAAGTGAGAGCGATGAGGAATTGCGGCTAGAGCACGGAATCACGCAACTGCGTAATTAATCCGGTGCTCCGATAAATTTCCCCTCTCTCTCTCTCTCTCTCGCAAGCTCGCACATGCGTTTCAGTTGATCTACGGATCTTCAAGCACGAAGTGTTAATTACGGTATTCTTTTGATTTGTTCTACTTTTAGGATGCAAGAAAATTAAAAAATAACATCGACTATGATCAATCTATTATTAGACTCTTAGAAAAGAAATTGAACTTCTGTTCTTGAGTTAAAGTGGAATTTTCAATTCTTTAAGAACAAAATAAAATATATTTTGAGCACAATAAGCAATAAGGAAAGATTTCATTAAACTTTCCAAACTTGTATAGATAAGTCAATAAACTACCAAAAATCTTCATTCATGACGTCTATTTCTATATAATTGTATAAAAATTATGACCAGCAACTTCTTACATTAATTTAATATCACTCAACTCATTTTAAATTCGAAGTTTTTATGAATAATTTTGGTATATCATCTCAAATTTCAGCCTCGAAAATATTGATTAATATGAATATTATTATTACATAGCTAAAATCGATTCCAACTAAGTATTATACATACACACATGTATATATATTGTTGGTTCGAAATGAGTATATTTTTTGCGTTTGATGAAATTTTTATAAAATTTTAAAACCAAATAGTAACAAATTCATCTTTAATAATCAAAAGTATCTTAATAAGATTTGTAAAAACATCATTTTATAATATTTTATTTATAGTTACACATAATTCTCATCGCTTGATCATTCTAATAATTTAAATAATCATTATAATAATGCACTAGTGTCCATATACCGTGCGTCAATCTAACTATAGACGTTGCCTTTATTCCAACAGCCAATCCTCCTTAATCATATCGCTACCCTTTTCTCCAATCATAATAGTAGGAGCATTCGTGTTTCCTCTAGCGACACTCGGCATTATGGAAGCGTCGATAACTCTTAAGCCTTTGATACCACGTACACGTAATCTTGGATCGACCACTGCATTTGGATCATTTTCTGGTCCCATTTTACATGTAGAGGTTAGATGATATATTGCTATGAAGTATCTTTTAGAAATGCATTCAAAATACTGCTCGTCGTTAGTTGGGTAAATTTCACAAGATGGCGAAGGTGTTAATAATACGGTAAAATTACTGTTTTTTAAAGCCTCCGTTTTGATAATTTTTTTTGTGTAATTAAGACCTTCTATCAAAACTTTTAAGTCTTGAGGATGAGTTAGCATGTTTGTGTAAATCAATGGTTTACCCCAGATTGGATCGGTTTTATTCAATTTAAGATAGCCACGACTTTTTGGTGCTAATAGAGTTGCATAAAGATATATTTGATTGTAATACGGAGACAGGAACATATATGTTGGGTCGTTGTATTTTTTTGAATCGTCTAAATAAGTAAGATAATGAATCTGAATATCCGGAACACCCGGTCGTGATTCGAACGAAGTTTGAAAGAAAGACACAGGACCGAATAAACCTACAGTTTTCAAAGGACTGTCTTCATTGTTTAACCAACGAGAAACATCGTTTATCTTACTTTCAATAGGTTCAAACGATGCTGCATTTGCACTATTCAATTTCAATTTAATAAGACTGGCAGCTGGATGATCCTGAAGATTTTTTCCTACCGGTAATTCTTTTATCAGCTCGATACCTGCCTCCTTCAGCTCATCCTTAGGTCCAACACCCGATAACATAAGAAGCTTCGGTGAGTCGATAGCACCTGCGGAAAGAATTACTTCTTTGTTCGCGAATGCTTTTTTCACGATTTTTTTCCAGCGGTAATGTATTCTACACCTGTTGCTCTATTAGATTTAGGATCGATGATTATTTTAATTACATGAGAATCGGTTCTTACAGTTAAATTTGATCTTTTGCCACGTATAGGTCTTATAAAAGCAGCATTGCTACTTTGACGAACTGCATCCTTTATCGTAACTTGAAATTGGGAAATGCCTACTTGATTGCCGGAGTTGTAATCTATTTCTTTGTAACCTAGTTCCTTCCATGCATTGATTATAACATTAGCATTTTCATCTTTCTTAATTAATTCAACGGCTAAATAACCACCAGCATTGTGATCTGAAGGTTCACTAAATGGAATTTGCTGCAAAAATTTAAATTTAATTTATTTCAATCTTATCGCTAATATTTTATTGTTTTAATAAAGAATAATATTGTTGTTAAAGTTTTTTTAAAACATAATAAAAGTTTTATAAATTAATTTTATCTAAATCAAAATTTCTTATTTGTTATGTAATCAAAATTTGTCCATGCTTAAACACAATAAAGAAAAATCGATTTTTGAATAATTAAATAACTTACATCTCTCAAGTCTTCTGACTTTTTATAATACGGTAAAACATCTTTCCAACTCCAGCCAATATTTCCATCATTAGCCCAGTCATCGAAATCTTGCTTATTACCACGAACATAAGCCATACCATTTATAGAGCTACTACCTCCCATTACTTTACCACGCGGTATCTGACAAGACATAGAATTGTAATCGCATTCTGTGACATTCGGTTGCAGTTTGTAAGCATAATCAATATTACTATTAGCCAATATTGGCATAAGTCCAGGTGCTTCTGAAACTATTGGTTGTTCACTTCCTGCTTCCAATAATAAAACCTAAAATATTTTAATATTTTGGTCATTGAGTTATTTCAAATAAAATTTTTAGATACAAAAGTTCTGTTGGTATTGTTAAACATATTCTTATATTACAAAATAATTTAATCAAGTTTAACACTTCAAATCTTCAATACTATTGTACATTATATGATTTAAAACTAATAGTTCATGATTAAGTAAACTCAAAAAATTTTTTACATTAGTTTTATCAAAGTAAAAAAATGATAATGTTGAAATTATTTTTTTTTAAAGTTTTACTATATTTACTTATCATTATAATGTAATCAGAAACAGTGATTATAGAGTATTACAAAAAATTAAATTCTTCTAAGTTCAAATAAGGCAAAAATTGTAATTAACGCATTGATAAATTTATCTTTATTTTTATCTTATTTGAAAAAATTATTAGCATTCTGGCAATTTTTATTTTCTTTACTTTTTAGAAATGAACTGTACGGTGATAATTTTAATCGACTCCGAGAAGATTATTAAAATTTATACACTAGCAAACAATTTCAAAATTAATTTAGATATCAGTCTTTAAAAGTTTATTTTACTCTTTATATTCAATACTTGAAGTTTTATTGTTTGAATATTAGAATTAAATTATAAAGTAATCATTTAGCATAAAATATTTACTCACAAAATTTTTTCTATTTTCATATACTTTAATTGAATAAATTTTAAACTGTCCTTTTCAAATTTTTATTTTAAAATGTCTTACCTTCCAATTTTCAATTTCGCTTAAACGGTTTGCAACAACACATCCCGCACTACCTGCGCCAACCACAATAAAGTCATACTCCTCATTATCCTTTATTTTCTTATCATTTTTGAATTTATCATCTTTTGAATGTTTCATATATTGTGTAATGTACGTTAGAAGAGTTAAAAAAGACGGTGCGCAGTTTCTGACAAGTACAGATTCATAGCAATTTCCGGTTGTGTTAGCAGGAAACCACACCATTTTGAACTAAATTTTCTAGTTTTTTAGAATTTACAAATTCCAGTTTCCAACTAATATGTTCCACACACTTTAAAATTTAAAATTATTTTTATTTTTTAAACTTGCCGTTTAAAATATAAACGTGATACATACAAATTTATTAAAAATAAAAAAAAAAGTTCTACTTTCACTTTTTACTAAGCACATTTACTACATTATATGCCTGTTCTTCTTTGGAAAAATCAGAAGTGAAAGATGAAAAAATTTTGCGGCTTATATATTGAGGCTACTATCTGCAAAGTATTTGCTTATCAAACATCTTAATTTAACATTTCTTAATAAAAGCCAGTATCTTTCGTGATCACTTATATAGAAAACTGACATTCTTTATTATTATTTTTTCGTACTATTTTCTAGTGAAAGTAAAAAATAATGATAAAAATACGTAACTGTAATCAGAAAATCTTTTATAAGTCCATGAATCTGTACTACTTTAAAATTTAATTTTTTATTTTATATTAATATAATAATAATATAGTCGACTACTTTTTCAAATAATATATTAATTAAAGTTAAATAAGATAATTTTAAACTTTGTAACTTAATTTAAGAGAACTATTGATTATTATATTTTATTTACTTTTATTTCAAATTGAACATACAATTACATAAAAAAATATAAACTTTAATAAATAGCAATAATTGTGTACAAAATAAATAATTTTAACTTGTATTCGCAATTTTGGCATTCATTTATTGCAAAATTTCAAATATAACGTAAACCTTAAAAGTATGTATGTATATGTAAAATTCTATAATGCATAAATCACCAAATATCGTAATAATTGTGCTATTAAAATAATCTAAAAGTAATAGCTTTTATATATCCAAAACCAATCTTCTTTTATCATATCACTTCCTTTTTCAGCAATCATAATCGTAGGGGCATTTGTATTTCCTCTTGTTATCACAGGCATTATCGAAGCATCGATAACTCTTAATCCCTCGATCCCATGAACTCTTAATCTAGGATCGACTACAGCTCCTTGATCGCTAGCTGGTCCCATTTTGCATGTACCAGCTAAATGGTAAAGAGGATTATAATATTTTTCAGCTATGCATTCGTAATAAGCTCTGTCATCGTTCAAAAATTTCTCGCAAACGGGGGCCGGTGTTCTCGTCGCTTTTAAAGAACTTTTCTTGAAAGCTCCGGTTTCGATAAATCTTCTAGTAAAATTGATACCTTCCACTATTCTATCAAGATCCTCAGGATGCGTATATAAGTTAGGATAGACTAAAGGTTTGCCATAAATAGGATCGGTTTTATTAAGCTCGATCCAACCGCGACTTTTTGGCGATATTAAAGTTGCAAAAACACCCAAATTGTTGTAATACGGCAAAATGCTGTATTTTGTGTTTTGCCCAGTATTTTTGCTGTCATCAATTATATTGAGATAATGAACTTCAATATCCGGTACACCATTACGTCTTTCATATGAGGTTTGGAAAAATTGTACGACACCCCACAATCCTGGATTCCTATAAGGTCCCGAGAGTTGTTTTAACCATTGGATCACATCGTTTATCTTCGGCTGAATTTTCGTGAAGGTAGCTTCTTTATTTTCATAATTTATTTTTACGTAACTGGCACCAATATGCTCTTGGAGATTTTTTCCTACAGGTAATTCTTTGATTAATTTAATGCCTGCTTTATGAAGTTCGTCAACAGGACCGATTCCAGATACCATCAAAAGTTGAGGTGTATTTACGGAACCCGCGGAAAGTATTATTTCTTTTCTGGCGTATATTCGTTTAATTTGCTTGGTTCCTGTTTTTACGTATTCTATACCAACGGCTCTATTAAAATTTTTATCCATGATGATTTTAACGGCTTGAGAATTCGTTCTTACGGTTAAGTTGGGCCTTCTACCACGAATTGGTGCGATGAAAGCTCTATTGGCACTATTTCGCACGCCGTTCTTTTTTGTAGATTGAAAATAAGAAGTACCTATTTGACTTCCAGAATTATAATCAACTTCATTAAAACCTAGTTCTTTCCATGAATCAATAACGGTAGCTATATTTGGATCATATTCTGGTAACTCAACGCTTAAGTAACCCCTAGTGCTATGATCGTAGGGCCGAGCTGCTGGAATTCCCTGTAAAAGTTTTATTTTTTTTTTAATTTCTATATAAATATTTAAACTTTTCATAAAATTTAAGTAACAAAGTAAAAACTTTATTGACTTCTTTGTTTTTTAATAAAAATAATTGACAAAAATTATTTTATTAAACTTTCATTTAAGCAATAAAAACTCAAATTTCAATAAACAAATGATCTCCTCAATCGTTCATTTAACTTCTTGATTATTTTTTATTACATCGTTTACTAAAAATATTTATAAATTTACCGTTTCATATAAAATTTTCTGTACTAATTTACTTTAAATAATTCAAAATTAAAATTTGATATGTTGATTGTTATGATACATGATATCAATCAATTTAAGTACGATGCATATAAATATAACTATATTCAAACAAAATAATACATACCTGCCTTAGATTTTCAGACTTTTTAAAATAAGGTAAAACGTTTCTCCAACTCCATCCCGGATTTCCAAAGCTCTCCCAGTCATCGAAATCTTGTTTGTTACCGCGTACGTAAGCCATGCCGTTAAGGACGCTGCTACCGCCCATCACCTTACCACGGGGCTCGATACACGACGCAGGATTATCAATGCATACTTGGTTTTGTGGTTGAGTAATATAATTGTAATCGATGTTACTGCCAGGAAGTATACCTCCAAAGCCAGGTGCATCGGCGACTATCGGCTCTTCACCTCCTGCTTCCAATAATAATACCTAAAATTTCATTGTTTTTGAATATACAGCGCGTCTTTGTTAAAAATAATAATTTCTAAATATAGGCTTAAAAAACAATTATTAATTATTTTTTACTTTTTAAATTTAATATTTTAATCAGTCATTGTAAACAATGTTTTAAGTAATATATTTTATTACATAATTAATTTTTCTAGATAGTTTAAAATAACAATAAATTTTATTAGATCACTGTTTATTTTGAATGACATTGAAATGGAAATCAATTGTCATTTTAAAAAATTTAATGTTTCATATCACAACTATCGTACTTTAAATCGTAACTACAATGTTTACTTAAAAATGTTTACTTTGCATTTAAAAATAGAAATAAATTAATGTCAACGTTCCGTTACCTTCCAGTTTCGAATTTCACTCAAACGATTAGCCACGACGCAGCCAGCACTTCCTGCACCAACGATAATAAAATCGTATTCCTCATAATCATTATATTGTTCTTGATCACATTGTTCTGCTTCACTGAACGCATCATCATAAGAATTCGACAAATATTGCGTTACAAAGGTTAAAAACGTTATGAACGATGGTTGACACGTTGATATAAATCCGTTTTGGAAACATCCCGCCTCGGTTAGATTGGCAGGTGACCATGTCATGTTATTAAATATATTTGTTCTCAATATGTTAAGTAATTAATGAAAAAGAAACAATTTTGCGAATGCTGGTGAACTACAGAAATATAATTATAATAATTAATATAAAATTTATAAACTTATAAATAAAAAAACTCACCTTTCAAAATATGTACATGCTATGTTTTTAATTTGCCACTTAAATTAATTAACTAACGTTCTTAAACAGTTAGTCACAAAAAATCATTGAAATAAAAACGGAACTGCTTATATAGATGTAAAGTCATCTTTGGATTTCGAAAAATAATTGAAGCTATTGATGGAAATTATACGAATGTCTCGCCTGAGAGATTATAAAGGTAGTACAACTAATTTTCCCTAACATGTCACAAATTTTGAGCAACTACATTAAAATTTTTACCGTTTCCATGACTCCCTCAGCCGTTCTTTATTATCATTATGTTTAAAATTAGTCTAAAAATAAAATTTTCAGTTAAAAATTAATTATAATTAATTAATGGGAGGTTCTTTTTTCATTATTATTTATTTAGGGAGGGTAATCTCTCGGGCAAGACATTTGTATAATTTCCAATAATAGCCATGCCTGCTTTCGGCGGGCTCGCTTGATGGTTCAATTATACTTCATGTCTTGCTCTTCGAAATTATGAAGTTAAATCTTCAGAGCTCTGAATTTTTTTTTTTTTTTTTAAATGTATTGTTTTATAATTTCTTTTAGGATAAAATTACATATAAAATGAAATTATTTTCTTGAAAATTAATTGATAAATAATAAAAATCTGCAAAAACTTTTAAATTTTGTGTCTAACCCGCAAGTCTTTTGATTTCCGAATGATTACTGCATTACGAGCAGCTTTCGAAGTCGAAATGTGTACAGTGCTGTATACAGTAAATTTTATTTCTACTCCGAACTCTTCTAATGTCTCCTTTATCCATCTACTAATGGTATCTTCTTATACTCTAGCATGTAGTTTGTTAAATAAAATAAATAGATTTTTTCATTTTTTCATATAAATTTATAGTTTTTTCTATATATTGCAGAAGGGTTTTAACGATATATAGTTTAAGATTGTTTTCAAAAAATGGCAACCTGAGTAAAGGTTGTACTCTACCAGCTTTTGACGTTATGATATGATCTGTGATATTAATTTCTATTTCTTTAGTTTCAGCTGTAATATTTTCCATCTCGATAGAGGCTAAGCTTTAGAGCCTATGGCCTAACGCCAACAAAATAATGATTTTTTTAATGAATTTTTTAAGATCTTAACTATCTACTAAGTGCCATTTTGCCACTCTTTGTAACAATAGATATGCATCCCAAGTACTGTAATATTTAGGTTTTCTAGGTCTTTGTTTATAAGATCCGGCGACTTCTCAATTTGATTCATTAAAGAATCTGCAATTTAGTGTACAAACTATATTTAAAAAATTATTATTTGTTTTTATATTATTTTTCTATTATTTTAAACTATTATTAATAGTTATTATTATTTATTTTTTAAACTTTAGCCTTAAGTTACCTCTAGTGTAAGCTTAACCATATTTTTTATCTGTACATGGATTATGTCTCGTATAAGCTCGACCGTAAATTATTTCTTTGTGACTTTGTCTCATCTCCAGCATATCAGATTAAATATTTATTAATTTACAATTTTAATTATTTGAGTTATTTTCTAAATGGTTGGAAATTTTTTGAAAAAAATATTTATCAATATGCATCAAAATTTTGTCTTAACGGTAATTATTTTTCTATTAAATTTTCCAATTTCTTGAGCTTTTTCCAAATTTTCTCATTTTCTTTTTAACTGCTTCCCTATCTCTTTTTATGTTTTCCCATAATAAATTTGAGTTATTGAAAAAATTAAGTTAAAATTAAAATTATCACTATATTTAAATTATCGCTCAAATGTATGACCTTCTTGGCACAAAGCAAACTAATAACAAGAAATAACGATTGAGGAAGTCATGGAAACAGCAAGATTTTTTATATAGTTGCACTACCTTCTTAATATCGAAGGACGAGACATGAAGTATAATTGCTCTGATTCTTAATCATACATTTGTGTAAAACAATTAAGTATTCAATCAGTGTAAATTGAATTAAAGTATGTGATAAAAAATTTTATACTTTTATAATCGTGCGAAAATTAAAATATTAGTTACTATATATTTATAGTATTTGGATGCTTTTACTGTACATCTATTCAGTCTTTTTTATTGAAATTTTTAAAACAGTTAAAGTCACAATAACTGACAATTTTTTATCATTTAGCGTGAAACGTAAATACATCGTTTATTGTCATATCATTTTTAATTGACATTGTAAACGGTAAAGTATAAGGAAAAATTTCCTTCTCGTCAAGATGTTTAAGACAATTTGCTTCATGATAAAATGATTTTTTCCTTTGAAAGATGATAATTTTTTGTCGAGAGTTTATTTTTAAAACAAATAAAATCAATTTATGTAAAAATATCTAGCCACAACGTTTTAATGAAGTACTAATAACTCGTAATTTACAAAAGAAGTAAAAAAATATAATTGTTAATTATTTTTTTTCAATTATTTTGCTTGATAATGTTACAAATTAAAACGTATAGAATACTCGAAAAATAAGGAATAAACTTTTAAATGCGAAGTTACAATCAAATTTACTATATTTTAAAAACCTTTTTCAATTAACTTAATTATTATTTATTCACTTAATTAACATAACTATTTTATTCCAAAATTAATTATTCTGGAAGCTTATTTGCAGCCATATCTTTTTATATGTTTTATTTTATTTATACAACATTAATATATAATAAAAATTTAGCTTGAAAATAACATATCTCATTTGAATATTAATACCCCATTAATATAATGACAATTTAATCATTTAAGATAAAAAATTTTAATGAATTAAAAAATTAACTATATTATAATAATTTTTGTACTTCTTTCGTTTTTATTAATTGAATATCAGTAATAATTCACTAACATAAATGTTTAACACTACCGTAACTCCAAATGAAGATTAATAAAAATTTTTAAAAAATGCACTTGAATAAAATAATTAATCAATATATTTTTGCACAACTAAAAATAAAAGCTTCCATAGTGTTCAAATAAACCGCGATGAGTGGTCACCTGAAACTACTTTAGACAATCGGCTACGCTCGCATTATATATACTAGATTAGATCGCCACGCTGGCCTTGGTACAATTACTTTTGCTTTTAATATAAAAGGAGGCATTTTAATCCTTGATATGCTAAGGTAATTACAACACTCTGGATGAGTATATATAAATAATTAAGAAAAAGTTAATTTTATTTTCAGTTTGCTTGATTAATTAAAAATTGACTTTTGCAATTAACGCCAGTATATACATTCGTCTTCAATCATTTATTTGGTTCTGAAAAAATACGTCTTACACTTTTTTAGAAGTTTTTATATCGCAGTAAACTTTATTTTTGTAAAGTTAGCGTACCGGTAAATCGGATTTAAATGTTTTTTCATTTATGCAATTAGTATAATATTATTGATATTTAAACAAGTGAATCAATGATTATGTTTATTTAAAAATAACTTTGAAAATACTTCGTGACAAAAAAATACATCAATTGCATAAAACTTGTCAAAAGAAGACAATGGTATATAAGTATAATGCTATTATTTTTTTTCTAGTTTAAAATTATTAACAAGGAAAATTGAATGCCGCCTATTGATAGTTTTTTATTTTTTAATTTATAGATAATTAAACTTTAGCTTTAAAGTCTTGTTTTATTTATCCTTGACTTTTTTTATTTGCTTATTACTTATTCTTGATAATTAATTACATTGTGAGAATAATTTTAATTTTTATCATGATTATTGCAAATATAAAAGATAAAATGACTTTTTGTTAAATTTATGAAGAAAGATATTATTTCAATATTCTTAACTAAATATTTAGCTTTCTTAAATTATTACTGAACAATTTTAATGAAATCAGTATGTAGATTTATTTAATTTGATTCAAATTGTAAAAGTAAATAAATATCAGATAACAATGAATATTATATGGTATTATGAATTGAAAAAATTACTTTGATATATAAGCATTTAAGTTTTTAATGATCAAATTACTAATATGTCTAGATTTAATATTACTGAATAAAACTTAAAATATGCTTGGCAGATATTTTTTAATAGTTTAATTTCTTCTTAATGAAAATAAAAACTCCGATAAAACTAAGTAGAAAAACATAAATGTGTGTAAAAAATAAATTAAAATAATTTATTGTGATTAATGATATATTTTTTGAAACATCGACGACCTTTATTTATTATTTTTACTTGTACGTACTCGATTCAGTTTTGGATTAGTGTGAAATAAATTTGAAAAAATTATTCAAAATTTATTTTTATGTGTATAATCATTTATTAAATATAAATACAAAATATCATATCAATCATTAAAGTTAAAATAAGCAGTACCAGCAAATTGTTAATGTTTTAATAATTGATCTTCTTTTATCATATCACTTCCTTTTTCAGCAATCATAATCGTAGGAGCATTTGTATTTCCTCTTGTTATCATAGGCATTATCGAAACATCGATAACTTTTAATCTATCGATCCCATGAACTCGTAATCTAGGATCGACTACAGTTCCTTGATCGCTGGCTGGTCCCATTTTGCATGTACCAACTGGATGATAAGCAAGATTGTAATAATTCTTAATAAAACACTCGTAGTACTTTCTATTGTGATGTAAAAATGTGTCGCACTTTGGTGTAGGTCTTTTTGTCGCCGTGAAGTTACTTTTCTTAAAGGCCTCAGTTTCCGTAAATCTTGTACTAAAGTTTATACCTTCCATTAGTACTTCGAAATCGTTAGGATGCGTTAAAAAATTCGGATGTATGATGGGTTTGCTGAATATAGGATCAGTTTTATTAAGCTCAATCCAACCGCGACTTTTCGGTGCCAGTAAAGTTGGAAAAACAACTACATTGTCGTAATACGGAAGTTCGGCGTACACTGTGTTTTGCCCAGTTTTTTCACTGTCATTAATAAATGTGGGAAAAAGAACTTGGATGTTTGGTACACCTTTACGCGATTTATGCGAAGTTTGAAAAAATTGTACAACGCTCCAAAATCTTGGGTTACTAAAAGGTCCCGAGTGTCGTTTTAACCACTGGTTTATATCGTTTATGTTAGGTTGAACTTCGGTAAAGGTAGCTGTAGGATTTTTAGAATTCAAAATCATGGTATTGACAGTTATGCGCTCTTGGAGGTTCTTTCCTACGGGTAATTCTTTGATCAATTCGATACCTGCCTTATAAGGTTCTTCAGCAGGACCGATACCAGACAACATGAGTAACTTTAAAGAATCTATGGTACCTCTAGAAACAATTACTTCTTTTTCCGCGAATACTCTTTTAATTTTTTTAGTTCTCGTTTTTACATATTCTACACCAATAGCTCTATTAAAATTTTTATCGATAATAATTCTGACAGCCTGTGAATTGGGCTTTACGATTAAATTAGATTTTTTACGACGAATCGATGAAATAAAAGCTCTGTTAGTACTGTGTCGTGACCCGTTCTTCATTGTATATTGAATATTGGCAACTCCTACTTGACTACCTGAGTTGTAATCGACCTCATTGAAACCTAGTTTTTTCCATGAATTAATAATGATGGCTTTATTTTGATCGTTTTCAGATAATTCAACGTTTAAGTAACCACCAAAACCATGATTCTTGCGCCGCGCTGCTGGAATTTTCTGTAACGATTTCTAATTTTTTTAAATATATTTATAGATACCTGAAATTCATAATATACTGTCTGTCAAAAAAGTACCGGGAATTTTAAATTAAAACAACATTTTTACGTTTAATAATCAAAATTTATTGGGTCGCCTTTAAAATAGGCTCCATTTGCTCCGATACATCTATGCCAACGGCACTTCCAATTATCGAAACATTTTTTATAGGCGCTTTCCGGGATGCCCTTCAGCTCGCGCGCCGAATTTTGTTTTATGGCTTCAATCGACTGAAAACGGGTGCCACAGAGCGGCAATTTAAGTTTTGGGAAGAGGAAGAAGTCACAGGGAGCCAAATCCGGCGAATACGGTGGTTGTTTAAGCGTGTTCGTTGAGTTTTTGGCGAAAAAGTCGGTCACAATCGTAGCTCGGTGAGACGGCGCGTTATCGTCGTGCAAAATCCACGAGTTGTTCGCCCACAAATTTGGCCGCTTCTTACGGATACGCTCACGCAAACGTTTCATAACGCCTAGGTAATACTCTTTGTTTACCGTCTGACCCTCTGGAACGAATTCGTAGTGCACCATGCCACGGATATCGAAGAGAACAATGAGCATCACCTTCACTTTTGAGCGGCTTTGGCGTGGTTTTTTCGGTTTCGGCTCGTTTTTTCCCACCCATTCCGATGCTTGCTGGCTTGTTTGCATATCGTACTCGTACACCCACGTTTCGTCACCAGTTATGATGCATTCCATGAATGCGGGATCGGAATTGGCGCGATCCAGCATGTCCGAAGCGACCTGTTCACGATAGCGTTTTTGAAGAAAATTAAGCTCTTTTGGAACGAGTCTTGCGGCCACCTTTCTCATGCCCAAAATATCAATTAAAATCGTACGTGTGGACTCGTGGGATATCTCAAGTTCATGTGCTATCTCTCTCAAGCTGGTATGACGGTTTTCAAGCACCATTTCCTTAATTTTATCGACGTTATCTGCGGTCGAAGCCGTCGATGGGCGTCCGGAACGAGGCAGATCTTCGACGACTTCACGACTCTCCTTGAAGGCTTTGTACCACTCATACGCACGGGTTTTCGATAGAGCTTTATCACCAAAAGCCTTTTGCAACATTTTCAATGCATCGGCACCCGAAATTTCATTCGCAACACAAAATTTTAGACAAATTCTTTGTTCAACGTGATCACCCATTATAAAAAATCGGCACGCACTATTGACATCGACTGACTTAACCAGCTACTGTAAACACACTCGTTGACAGATTCCGCTCAAATTTGGCATAGTCATTAAGGACAGTTGTACCGACCTAGAAAAAAAATTTTACCTGCCTAAATTGCCCCGTCAGATTTAAATCGACAATTCCCGGTACTTTTTTGACAAAATGTAAATTTCGCTCTATTTAATATTAATTTGCAATGCATCAAAATCTTCCGTAAATCAAGGTTCCATTCATTTATCATACATTAAAATAAAATAGTACATACGTTTTCCATATTTTCGGACTTCTTATAGTAAGGTAAAACATCTTTCCAACTCCACCCTGGATTTCCAAAACTCTCCCAGTCGTCGAAATCTTGTTTATTTCCTCGAACGTATAACAAACCGTTTATAGAACTGCTACCGCCCATCACCTTTCCACGCGGCTGAATACAAGCACTAGGATTATCTTTGCATATTTGATCCTCAGATTCGAAAACATACTTGTAATCTATGCTACTGCCCGGTAATAATGCGGCAAGACCAGGCGCATCAGATATTAGTGGTTCCTCATCTCCGGCTTCTATTAATAGCACCTATAGTTTTGTATTTTTTAATATATACAACAAACCTTCTCATAGAAACAAAAATTGATTGATTTTTTTTATAATCGCCATGTCATTAATCACGCATATTTTAACGACCTATATTTAAAAACACTGATAAATAAGGTTAAAATTACGTTACCTTCCACTTACGGACTTCACTCAAACGATTAGCTATAACACAACCAGCACTTCCAGCACCAACGACAATAAAATCATATTCGTCATTATCATTGTACTTCTCTTGATCACACTTGTCCGGTTTATTGTACACGTCATCGATCGAATGCGACATATGTTGCGTTAAAAAAGTTAAAAATGTTAGAAAGGATGGTTGACACGATTGCATAGCTATATTTTGAAAACATTGCCCCGTTAGATTGGCTGGCATCCACGTCATGTTATCTTTTAGTATTTTTTGTGCTTGATTTATTTGAAGACACGAATATTATTCCAATGATTGTTATACTATAAGAATTCAATTGCGTTATGATAATGTATAAAAAATATATAAAACCTGGAAGTAAGAAACTTGCCTTTTAAATGATGCATTCTACCTTTTAAAATCTTTTTGAATAATAACACGAATACAATTTTTAATTTTTAATGTCACTTCCATTTACTGCCTCTAACAGTAGTGTTTCTGAAGAAAATCGATACGAAAACAAAATAAAATCATAATTCTAATCATCTAATAAACGAAATAAAGAGCAGTATAAAAGTTATAAAATTTATACACGATTAGAGCTTTACAAACAGATAATAGGCGTTATTTTTATCGCATTTTAAATTGATTTTGAACATGACCAAATAATTAAGAGTTAATTTATTTTTTTTTTATTTAAGATTGTCGGAACATTTTTTTATATAAGTATGTAAAGTGAGAATAATAATAATCTTACAAAATTAATCATTTACAAAAAGTTATTGTTTTGAAAAGTTGTGAGCAATTTTTTAGTTTTATTAAAATTTTTTTTATGATATTCAATAATAAAAATGTTATGTAAATAGTAAAAATTTTCTGTGATTTATGATTTGTAATATAATAATAATTATTATCGC
Source organism: Chalcis sispes (assembly GCA_949987625.1). Lineage (NCBI taxonomy): Eukaryota > Metazoa > Arthropoda > Insecta > Hymenoptera > Chalcididae > Chalcis > Chalcis sispes. The sequence continues at coordinate 62,754,562 of OX465096.1, read as the reverse complement.
AGTAAGTTTTATATATTTTATTAATCAAATTAATTATCGGATAAGAAACTTTTATTGATAGCAGATCTTGAATGACAATCTATAATTAATTATATTTTAAGTGTTCATTTAACTTTTAATTATAATTATTATTAATTTAGATTAATTTTAATAATAATTTTTTATATAACTGAAATTTAAAATTATTTAAATAAAACTCGAACCTAAATTAGATGAACATTTCACTCACCTAATGTTATTAAAATAATTCTTCTACTCGTACATTTTATATCAAATCTTGTCACTGACATGTGGGTTATAACAAATTTTTTAAACTTTTAAATAAAAATGTATCGTCATAAGATTTTAAATAAGTAATTTTTATTTTCATAAGATAATATTAATTTTATAAATATGTCACAACTAACGATAATATTTGTATTTTTATGGTAAATAACTTTTTTATCAAATTCATTAACTTATTTTGGATGATTTAACCTTTCATATTTAGCTATTTGCGTTTGTATGAATTATATATTTTTTTTTTACATATTGATTTTAATCCTTTAATTTTTCAAAAATTTCGTGGTGAAAAATACGCAAGTTTTGATCAATATAAATCGAAAATTTATACACAAGTAAAATTCTTTGTATACGTCCTAACAGTATTTAAACATAAGAAAATATATATTTCTTTGTATTTAAACAAAATATTTTAACAAAAGATATTTATATATTATTAACAAAAGAACAAGTATATTTCTTTGTTTAATATTATTATTTAAAGAAAAAATATGTATATGCAGTTAATTAAATACAGATCGAGAATATCAAGATAACGTTTAACAAGCGGCCATTGTAGTGAGAAACAATTAAATCATTATTTCATAAACTTTAATTAAATTTTTTTGTCTTTTTTCATTAAGGAAAGTTAGTTTTCCTTGAATTTTATGCACCTGACGTACACGTAATGCAGTTTTTGCAATAGATTCCAAAGCAAAACCTTTCGTTAAATTATTATTTTATATTAAATTACAATTTTATTAAATTGAAGATGTAAATGCATTGTAATGCATGTTTAATGCAAGTAAAATGTTAGCTATCATTTAAAAATAAAAACATTGTTGACTGACAACTATTAAATTAAATCAATATAACTATTGATAGATGATAAACTGAATTATCACAATAAAATTTTAATAATTTTTATTACATATTATTGTAATGATCGAAAAAAATTAAAATTATTATTAATTTTATTGTTTATTTATTAAACTTTCTTAATCTTATCTGCACAGTTTTTTTTGATTATATTTTTAACACAATCATATCATACGTAAAAACAAAATTGTAAATTAAAATTGAATATTTTTCACTCAAAAATTTAAACTGGTAGACTTCAGTTTGTTTTAAACTTATTTTCTTTCTATCATTCTATATCATATTTATAGATTTGATAAGACAATTTTACATTCGGACATTAAAAGTAAAACATACTGCAATATATAACTGAAATTTCTTGAATGGAGTAATAATTAATAACTTACTAATATTAAATGAATTATTAAATATTTATAGGTTGTTAACATATTGCAACTTAAAATTTCTATAGTTTTGAAAGAATTATTTGAGGCATATTAAAAAAATTGATACATAAATATGCATTTAAAAATAATAACACTTGAATGTATTAAAATTTATTTTCAACGATAAAGAATAAGGAAAGGATAAATTTATTTTTAACGTCTCAACCAAATTAACTATTTTTTACAAACTTTTACATGTCTTAATACAACAGACAAATAAAAAAAAATAAATTCGTTTGAACACAAAAATGGACGAGGATAATTCTGCCATCCAAACCATTTTTTGTGACTATTAACTTCTTTTTAAATATAACAGTATTTAGTTAAATATAACGGAATTCGTATGAAAATTATTAAATATTATTATTCGTCATTAAAATCGATAAGATATTTCAGAATTATAAACATAACGCTAATAATACCAAAGATTCATGATAAAGTACAAGAATCATAAATTAATGATATAATTGACTAAAGATTATAATGTAGTGTCATCTGGCGTACAAATATTTATTGAATAATGGGGAATATTAACATACTACTGTCGGTAAGGTAGAACAAATAATTTATATACAGTTTAATTGATCATCTAAACCAAACAAACGTTTGTATTTATTTAGTTATCGTTAATACCCAAAAATTTATCGAACCGATGCGTAATTAATAACTACAAATATATAATTATGTATATTAATCACTCTCACGAGTCCACAATTTAGACAAAAAGTATCCCATCCGTTTATTGCATGGAAAGCGATAAAGAACGAAGGTAAAAAAAATGCCAAGCGCCTCTAGCATACATCGCACGGTCGTCTTAACTACGCATAAATTTCTAAAAGATAGAAAAATAAAAAGGGAGAAAGTAGCGTTCTATCGGTAGAAAACCGTGGAGAGCATGACAGCGCGGCCATGTTTCTTGTACGTTAGACACGATTACGAGCTAAGTTTACTCCCGCTCGGTTGCGGTATATAGTCCGCGCCTTGTGCCTTTGCTTCCCGGCGCAGGCCAAAGGTATTATTATCGTACGCGAGAGAAGCTCTCTGCATACGTATACAATATATATATATATATATATATATATATATATATATATAGAGGGAGTTTCGCTTCCTATTTCGTGTTTATGAAAGTGACTCTCTCACACACACACTCACACACATATTTTCTATCCATTTTCCTTCGTACGAAGAGAGAGAGAGAGAGAGAGAGTTATGGCCTCAGGTGTACGACCGCTGTTATTATACGCGCGTCGGTTGTATAGGCCGATATCGCACGCGTGTACACGTGGGTAAGGTGAAGCTCCTATGCCGAAGCTTTGCCTTAGCCCACTTGGTGTAAACTTACGCGGACGCTGTATGGATGGTAAGACGTTGGATGTGAACATTCTTGAGAATATAAAAAAAAAAAAAAAAAAGATAATGATGGTTTGTAAGTTCACGGACACACATCAATATTATAAGCAATTAGAAATAACTACTACTACGCATATGAAATGTTTAATTTGTCTCTATTTGTTCCTTTAAATCGAATTAAAATTCAAAATATGATATGCATGATTTACAGTTTTCTAATTTCTATTTTTATATTTATCTTAAGTTATTTGAACAATGAGTTTTCTTCAAAACAACCTAAATTTTAACACAACAGTATAATCATTAAAGTTTTAGCCTATTATCAAAAAAAAAAAAAAACAAAGTTCATTTGTTTATAAAAAATTTATTTCAACAATAAATCACGTCGGATAGAAAAATTTTTTCCTTAACCATAAAAAAGACAAATAAAAAATGTTCATAGATTTATGGACGCCTATAAAAAACTAGTTTTAAAACTTCTCGTACTTTTAATACACTTAATACTTTTTTCAAAACAACGACTAATTTACGTAATGGACGGATCGAAATAACGGTCTAAAAAAGTTGGACGATAAATTCGAGACACATCCAATAACAAGTAGATACTACATTTTTACACGAAATTAAACACCGTGTGTACTCTCGCAATAATAACGCAGCGGCAGCAGCGGCGGCGGCAGCTTTTTTCAATTTTCATACATCAAGCATTTTGCATCGGAGATAGCAGTCATCCTGCGAGCTTCCAGAAAATTCACTTAATACTCTTACTCCTTCCCTCCCTTTCTATTTACAACGCAACGCGAGGAGAGAGCGGATTCCATCTCTCTTCTTCACGAATATAAATACAAAGCTCATCTTATCTCTTCCATCCAATCTCGCGTTTACTCGCGCTATACGTATCTCTCTTTGTCTCTCCGTATGTACACACATATATACACTCGAGCGCGTGTTATCTTCTTCATCCCCTCCCGGTACACATGCAGGAGCTCTCTTCGCTTCTTCATAAAGTCGTAATTCATGCGCGGTGTCCCAAACGCACGTTCCGCCCTCTTTCTCTCTTCTTAACGCAGGCGTATAACGTTTAAAACGATTTTCGCTGGCAGCGTTGCCAAGAGGATGAGGATAGATTAACGAAACATATAACGCGCCGCGAGAGACTTTAACTCGTAGCGAGCGAGTAAGAGAAGGGCGGAGATAATAGACGTAGAAAGGATGTATTGCTAAAAATCAACAACGTTGGAGGGAAAAGTAAGATTAATTCTAAATGACACATTGTTGTATTCTATTATGATAAATTCGTGTTAAAGTTGTTTTTGTTTCATACACTGTATACAATTTATTACTGTTCAAATTATTCATAAATTTTTGCAAGATACAACAATTTGGCTAATGAAAATAATGGATGAAAGTGTTGTTGATATTACATGACACCGTAAAGTGTGTAGTAAATATTCATCTTCGATATATATACATAAGTAAAATCTTGCTATAAATTTTTGTATTTCAAATAAAAATTAATACCAGTATTATTTTATAAAATTAAAAGAAAAGTTAAAAAGTTTAATAAATCCGGAATATCCTCAGATTTGTGAAAGAAAATTTCCTTTTGCTTCAACTTCGGAATCAATTATGCATGCACTTGCGTTCCTTACATCCAAATATAATCATGATTGATCGACCTAAATTCCAATTTTAAACAATTAAAGTTAACAGTACGTGTTTCACTATTCAGCATTTTCTAAAAAAATTCTAATTTTTTTAATTTTAAATTTTTAATTTTTTTTTTAGAAAAAATTTAGAAAATTTAAAAAAAATTTTCTAAAAAAAGTAATCAAAATTGATCGACCAATTAAACCTTTATCCCTCAATAAATTGCTTAATCTTGGTTAATTACTTTAAAAATGATTGTTTTTCAATTTTAACGAACGTTCGGACACGTGTTTAAGCGTCGAGTCACTTTTATGAGGCTCAATATACTAAAAGCTCGCGATTACATCGTTAAGTATAGCTACCCGGATACGACACTCCCGATAAACAACGACGTGTGGTTCCGATGACAGCGTAAGCGTGCGTGTCGCTGCACTGTATGGCATAAAAAATTCTATCTGTAGATAACTATTTTATTTGCAATGACATTTGTTCATGTTATCAGTGTATTTGTTTCTTCTATTATTATTACTCTCAGATTTTTCATCGTGATTTTATCAACGCCTACATTTAAAAACGAACATTTAATGAAATATCAATTAGCAATTAATAATCCCTATTGTACTTTTCGCATTATTCAAGTTTCAATTGAAGACGCGAAACAACAATTTCAAGGATTTTAGGAAAGATTAACTCATTGAGCAAAAGTATTTTAATATTCTATCACGTGTGCGGAAATGTGCAGTAACAACGTTAACGTCTCTGACGCTGCAAGTTTTCGTAGTTTTATTTTTTGTTTTGCTCTTTTGTTTTTTAATTTAAAAATGACTCGTTTGTCAATGAATACTCGCTCGCGGGCTTATGCAATAAAACGAACGGTTTCAAGACATCGATATAGCTTTGAGATTTTTCAAGCCGGGAAATATCATTTATTATGATTTAATGATTGGACAAAATATTCTTAGTTATTTTCTAGTTTAATAAATTTGATATTGCTCTCATTTTATTGATAGCAGTTCTATGATTATTAAAATCTATAGTTACATAAGCTATTGTCAAAAGACACCTCGTTAAACTCAACTCGACAATTCATATATCTCATATAATATTCATTAATTTTAAATAACTAGTTTTTTAATTATAATTGATTATTAAAATGTCTTCCTGCAATAAACATTTTTATATCGCACGATAATACTATCATTATGAATCATTGTAAATAATTTTTTATAATTTGCACTATTATACATATGGATAAAAGAATTAATTTGATTCAAGACAAATAATTTTAATCTAAGAAAAATCATTCTATAGAAAAATATTAAAAAATAAAGCAGAAACTCTTGCGTCAAACAAATATTTTTTTTTTAAATAATCAAAATTATTCTTCTTAAATCAAACTAATTCTATCGGTGTATGTTACATATACATTGATACATACACATTTTATACAAATAATTATATTAAATAAAGCCAAAGTTATACATTCAAAGACTGTTTGTCACGAACAATAATTTAATAATGAAAAATTAATTTACTGTAATTAAGACTGCAGAGCTTAATTCCGTGCAACAACAAGCTCGATCAAAAATAATAAAAAAAAATCGTAAAAAGCCATCAACGAGAAGAAGCGCAAATATCGAGAGAAAGCAAAACAGCGCAAGGGAACACAACGGTTTTCGACAACGCGTAAACTCAAGCGAAAATTTTATGCATGAGACTTTTCAACGCTTCCTCCCTTCGCTTTTTCTCCTCGCTTATAACGATATGCCGTAACTAAAAACTTTAATCTGCTGGTATACGGACGAGCAAACGCGAGAGAAAGAGAAAGTATGTTTCTCGATGACAAAGACCGAGAAAGAGAAAGAGAGCGAAATAAAAGGAGAAAAAACAATATTTGAGAGAATGAGAGAAAAACAAAAAAAACTCACCCCTGGCAAAGTCCGCTTCTCATGTAGAGCGTTCTGGGCACTGATTGCACTGTCACGGCTGTAGTAGGTCAGAAACGCGCAACCTGAAAGACAGAAAAAAAAGAGATGCTCTTTTATCATGGGGCTATGCTTAATCATTTTTTCATTCAATTCTTACTATCTTTCTCTACACTTTCCCAATAGTAATTCACTTAAATTAATGACTCTGTACATTATTACCAACACTCGTAGTATACGTGTGTGTATCTGTGTTTTGCGCGCGTTTTTTTTTTTTTTTTTTTTTTTATACTCATTGTAATGCCAACTACTACTGTTATATATATATATATATATATGTGTGTGTATGTGTGTGTGTGTGTGTGTGTGTGTGTGTGTGTGTTTGTGTGTTTGTGTGTAATATGCGTTTGTAGGAACGCTTTCAAATGAGTTTATGCGATTGCAGATCTCTTTGTACAGAGGCGAAGTTTCATTTGCCACTTGAATTGGTGTGCGTGCACTAGTTAATTATTTTTCTTTTGCCGCTCTTTTTAGTAAATGGAAAAAAATATAAAAGAAAGTGAGATTTTTAAAGATATTTTATGATTGAGTTTTCATTTAAATATGTATAATTGCATTTACATAGAATATTTTGAATATTTTTTATATATTTTAAATTAATCAGTGGGAATAAACAGAGCGCGTATTATAATTGTTTGTAATATTTTTTTAGTATAAACATTTATATAAAGTGTTTAGTTATATTATTTCATGGCAATGCAATGGAATAATCAAAATGCTATGATATTAATAAGGTACAAAATTGAAAATTATCAGAAGTATTTTGTTTGGACTTGTTAGTTAATTAATTATGAATATGCATGAAATAATGTATTGAGAATGTGTAGTGAAAGATAAACAGTTAATATATACAAATAAAATTAAGAAATAATTAAGTGTACGATGTGCATAAATATTTACAATTGAAATTTATATAAAAAGTAATTAGCAATTTCATAATCTTGAAATCGTTCATTTCAAAACAAGAAAATTATTTCCTTAAAAAAAATAACACTATTACGCTTTTGATAAGAGAAAAATCATCAACACAAAAATAAAAAAATCATTCGAAAGTAATACATAAGTTATTAATAGCATACATTTCCGCATTATATAAAAAAAAGAAAAGGGACTTATCATCCTGGCGACTCGTCGGTTACATGCACACCCACGCGCTCTCTCTTATTCGATATTCCATCTCGCCAATCAAGCTTTGAAAAGAGAACGAGAAATACTCATAAGAGGCTTCTTTATCCCTCTATCTTTCTCTCTGACTATTCCCCCTCCCCCGGCTCTTTAAATATAAATCGTTAAAAGAACGAGGAGGAATAGAATCGAGCCGATAATGGCTTTGTTTGCTTTCGATATCTTTCTCTCTCTCCATTTCTTTCCTTGCCCCCACTTGGATTTTTTGTTCGAGTCCAGCCTTAATTGCTATCGTTTTGACCCAATGTGTCATAGCCAATCGTTTTTCTTCGGCTAATAACGCTCGAGTGAGATCCCCATTTTCCTTTCTTCATTCTTTCTCTCTTCCATTCCTTCTTTCTCCTTTCTTTCTTTTTTTTTCACTTTCACGGTTCGTACGAGCGCGTTTTTTTTCTAGTTTAAATAAGGATTTGAGTTTTAATAAAAGTTGTAAAAAAAAGTATTGGATTCACTTTTTTTTGCATAGTATATATGTATGTACATTTCAAAAAAGTAAATTGTAACCAGGACATTTTAATTTATATAAGTTTTAGATGCATCGCTGTGTAGTAGAACATTTAATTCAAAGTGATACATTGCGATTATTAAATGGAATCCAACATTTACAAGTATGCAATAATGTTGTAATCGCATACTCTAACGATTTTTTTTATTCGCGTAAAATATTACAACTTGTATTGCGATATTACTGAATTCTCATCAAAGAATCTTGTTAAATATGAATTTATTACATTTTTCTAATAAGCCGTGTCTATTTTTTTAATAATAAAATGTGGATAAATCATTTTAAATTTCATAAAAAATAATTAATTATTAAAATGAAAGTTACTTTGTATTCGAACTTACGATCGATCAAATACTTTTCGAAAATATTAAAAAAAAAAATATAAAAAATTTCACAAAAAAGTAATCTTTTGCACTTAGTAAATAATTTATAAGGAAAATTAAATTTTCGTAAAAACTACATAAAGTTACAACAAAAGCCCATTTTTAAAAAAATATCCGTCTCACAAAAAATCAATTTCAAATCATCTTTCTCGTGTACACATACACACACATAAATACAGAAGCGCTCACGCACGAGCAATCATTTCACCTCGATTTATTTTAAAAGACATACCTTTTCTTTACCCTGCCCGATACCTTTACACCGTAGCCTCTCTCGTTCTCTCCCCCATTTTTTTTATTGCTTCTTTCGCGAGAAAGCAAAATATTTACACCAGGTCGCGCTTGCGCGCTTGAACGTCGTATAAAGCTTGTACGCTTTTCTGTTGCTCTCTCTCTCTCTCTCTCTCTCTCTTTCTCTCTTTTGGTCTCGTCGTATCTATCAGCGCGGTGCGCATCGCTCCGATAAATCGCCGAACGTGCGATAAATTCCGAACGCGAGAGCAACAGCAAAAAGAGAAGGAGATAGAGAAAGGCTAGCTTTCTCGCGTGCGTCCCGGAAAAACCTATTTATTACCGTCGTTAGGAGGTACACGTTTTTATTTTGTAAGCCCTTCCGGATACATTTATAAGAAAAGTCTTTTCCTTGCCTTTCGTTTATTTCCTTATCTTTTTTCATTTTATTTCATTTTTTTATTTTTTCATTTTTTTTCCTTTTTTTTTTTTTTTAGTTTTCGATTGTTTTACTTTCGTGTATGATTTTTTTTACAACGTTTAGCAGAAAAGTACGTGCGGAGATTTTTTCGGATGCGTTATGGAATGAAATGAAATTGAATGTGATAAAATGAAATGGCGGTTGGGCAATTGGTCGAAAAATAGTTTTAATGCCTTTTTAAAATCAAATATTTTTTCTATGATATTGAGGTTATCGGAAAATTGTGATTTAATAGGAATTTTCAATGTTTGTCTATTTTTGTGTATCGTATAAAGCTCAGTCATTTATATTTATTTAAAAAGTACATAGTTTTATAGATTTATAATCGAAATTATTATTTGATCCGGTAAACTAATTCTGAAATGATCTATCCACATGAAACTCTTTGCAACGTTGAATCATACCATCTCCAGGTTCAAACGGCATCGCTTAGGAGACATGTGCCACCGAAGCTCGATTCTCGGAAGGCGCGCGCAGTCAGCGAGAATTGAAAGCCCGATGCAGTTTATATTCCATGGTAAAAACATTGAACTTGTATGTACACACATGTGTGTTCATATGTGTAAGCGAATCTTGGAACGGAACGCGAAATGAAATTTTCTATGTACGAGAAGAAAGAAATAGTCAGAGTTGGTCGATCTGACCGAATGTAGATTCATTTGTAACGTCGACTTTTTTACTGCGTGAATAAAAGTAAATTTCGTCGGTTCTCCCATTCTCTCTCTTTCTTTCTCATTCTCTATCCACTAGCGATGAAAAATAACGCGCCCAAGCGCTTTTTATTCAATCGCAGTGATGCGACGGAATTTTTCCTATTTGCGATGGAAATATTTTTGAGGAAAGTATATGCGTTTATAAACTTTGCTGCTAATACTTAAGAAACAAGGTCGAATTTTAAAATTTGAATATCGTGTGAAGACCGCATGTAAAATTTTCGAGCGCTCTTTTACCGGGTGGTTAATCCTGTTACCAAAGATTACCAATACAACCCGTCTGCCATAAATGTACACGATGTAGTAACAAATCGCCAGTTCAGAATTGTTCTGCAAATTCGTCATCCAATTTATTATCATTCGTTTCTTGTATATACAGCCAACCTTCTTACAGGTGCTGCAAAATTTATCCTGCATTTTGTTCTCCATAATAATATTGTAACGTGCTACTTTCCCGCATGAAAAATTACGCGGTTCTTGGTAAAAAGAAAAAAAAAGAGGGAGAGAGAGAAAGAGATAGATGAAGAACTCGCGAAAGAAACGCGGCTGCACCTGACGCGCACAAGCCACAAAATTGCATTATAGATATAGGAGAAGACGAAAGAGAGAGAGAGAGAGATAGAGAGAGATAGAGAGATTAAAACGTCTCGCGCGATTCGACCCGAATATCGCGTTATCATGCCGACTAAGTGAGGGCTTTACTCTCCGGGAGTGTAGCGCGCTGGATCGATGTCTGCGAAGGAAGGTTTAATCGCCTGCTTGCCTACGTGATTATAGAATTTTTTTTCGGTTGTAATATGGATTTAATTAAAAATGTTACTAAATTATAAGGAACGAAAGGATATCAAAATTCGTTTATAACAAAAAGTGTAAAAGTGTAATAAAATTCTAATTTTTACTTTATATATTATTAGGTTTTTTAAATTAAATATTAGACTTTATAAAAATGCAACAATCTCACATTATTAAAATTAAATTTATTTGTTAAAAACTTAAAATTTTTCTTCTATAAACTCAATATGCACGTCTGTATACATATATATACATATATAAAGGGAGATTCATAAAATAATAGATTATAAGAAGAAATAAAATGTTAATAATGATAACTACTAAAAGAATATATTGTCAAAATAATAATACTTGCTGATAACAATTGATATTACTTGGAATGAAAAACTTGTTGTCGTTCAGATAAAATATTAAATATTAAATATGATGAAATTATAATTTTACTAAAAATTATGTAGAAATATTCAATTGCTTTTTTTAATAAATTATTTACTTTTCGTCCTACATATAGATACCAAAATATAATTTATATCACATCGTAAAATATAATATCATATTTGTAACTTATAAAAAATTATGTAAATCAGAATATCAATACAACGTACGTTAAATTAAAATAATGCTATTTTTTTCATTCAAAAAATTTAAAAATTAACACCAAGAAATAACGAATAATTTTACAAAATTCAGAAAATTCGTAAACTTTAACGTAAAAAATTCCTGACAAAAGAAAAAAAAAATATATATATATATATATATATATATATGTGTATATATACATATATACACAAAGATACACGAGGTTTTACGCGTTCAATAGCTTGTTTTTCAGTCCTCTTTATTTTTTGCGACTAGCGCGACGCAATCTCGCAGGTGTGGGCGCACGCACGGGGTATGTTTTACACCGCTTTGGGTAAGGAAAATTGTGCTCGTTAAATTCGAATTTACTCGCGGAAGAAACGCAAACGCGAGAAGTACACATGCGCTTGTATACATATATACATATGTATACACATATATACACGCGGCAAGTTTTACCGTATTTTTAAATTATGAAAGTTTTTCCACGAAGACACGATATACTACCACTGTATTCCTTTTCCGCGCCCCCGCGTGCGGCGGCGGTGGAGAGAGAGGAAAAAAATTTAAATACGAGCTTCAATTTACAAGCCATTACGTTATTCTTTTGCGGCGCTTGTACGCGAATTTATTAAATAACGCCGTTGCGACGTTTGCTGTGTATAAGAGAGATGAAAATTTTCACGGGACTTTAGTGTATAGTATAGCTTTAACGTTTAAGTGGGCTATTAGTTGTGCGGTCGAGGTATAATGATTTTTTTCAAAAAACTTTTAAACGGATAGATTAAAGATAAAAAAGAAAGTGTACAAAATTTTTGATTAAACGGTAAATGATTTTTAAACGATAAACGCAAATGTTTTATTTTTCTGAGTAAACCCAAAATCCCATTTATCACGATTAATCCAAGCGAATTACTTAAAAATGATCACGACTTTTTAAGGTAAAAAGGTGCATTTGAAGAAAGTCGTATGTCTAATCGGTTGACACGTCGAGCGTTAACGAGTTTTATTACTTTAGCTCGATGCGCTTATGAGAAATGAACTTAAACTTATGCAAAGTGGTTGATAACGAGACTTCATTTACACGAGTTATAAAGTAAACTACATTAATCACACGACTCCATTATACCTTTTATTCTTTTTCACTCTTGGGGCTTTTATAAACTTCTTTCGCAATCGTTGTTCATATTGCATAAGCTTCTTTGTTAATAAACTCGCAACGTTTATTTTTAAACACAAATATTTTTTAATACATATTAAATCCACCGTTTTTTTGTTAATACAATATTTTTATTATAAAAATTTTAAATAGCAATGGAAAAATGTTCGAACAGTTTATTCTAATTATATTTTTATTTAAACTATACCGCCATTCTAAATAATAAAAATTACATTTGATCATAGATTCGCTGAATGCATAATTCTTATCCTTTAAATATAAAAAATCTTTTCAATGCAAAAAAAAAAAGTTTTTTTTTTCGTTCAAGTTACATTTTTGATAGAAATATGAAAGCAATCAAAAATGACCTGAAATTGGCCGGTAACTTATTCAGTGGAAACTTTCCAAAACAGCTTCTTTACTCGTGTGAACTTCAGCAGCCTATTAAGTTTACAAAAAAATTTCATAAAAATATTGAATCCCCGAATAAATAAGGGGCGCAGCAAAGAAAGGCAGCTTTGGCCTAAAATTCAAACGACGAGCGAGTATCGTGTTATCACTCGGTCAAAATCTTCTCGGCTTATCTTTCTCCTTTCTGCCTCTTTCTCTGTCTCTCTCTCTCTCTCTCTCTCTTATCTTTCGCGAACGAAGTAGCGAACGTTTCACTCCCGTAATTTATAATATTCGCAAGACGACACGTAGTTATCAATGTGCTCGTTTTATACGGATACAACCGCTGTATTAATCACGCGAAATATAAGCTTTTACACATGGGCTTAATAAATCGATTATATAAAGCACCTAGAAATTGAAAATTGATATAAAATAAAGAACACGCTCGATTTCACTTGTAATATTTTTATGAGCATTAATTTCATGATGCATATTATTCTTTGTATTCGAGAAAATAAGAAGAATTTTTTTTAATAATAATTTCTATTAAAATATATCATAAATTATTGGTGTGCAAGCAGATAATATAGTTAGTTTTTATCAAAAATAGTTTACAACAAATTGTAAATTCGTTATATATTAAATTATAAATATCTTAAGTAGTAAAATTTTGTTTGATCAGACATCCTCTTATTTCACTCATAGTACACGTGTTAGAGCATTTATTTAAAAATGTTTTATTCTAAACTATTATGATTTACATTTTTTAAACAATTGTAAATTCTAACACGAATACATTCTTTTAATATTTCTTACGGAAATTCCGTCTCACGTATCATAAAATTCTTAATACTCGTTGCTCGATACGTGGGCCATTCAGAGTTTCGTAAAACGGCGGACAATCGGCGGATAAGCGCTCGCGCACGCTTTGCTCCCACTTTTATTCTTTTTTTTTTTTTTTTTTTTTTTATTCCGAATTTAAGAAAGCGACTTCTACGTGCGCGCTTTCTCTTTCTCTCCCGGCCGGACGACTGTCCGTATCTCCGAGCACGATTTTCAGGAGTGGCAGAGAAAGAGGATTTAAAATGAACGTGAGCTTTTGCTCGGGCCAAGAGACCGATGTGTCTAGGTTAGGCTGCTTGCGTCGTGCGATGTCATCGTCAAGTAAGGATTATATGTACGTGCGTTCTGGAGAAAATGTTAAGTACTTTAATTTTTTTTTCTCTTCTTTCTTTCATTTTTTCTTTCGTCGTTTTCTAGAGAAACGAGGAAAAGAATTAGGAGAGGAAAAAAAATTAAAGTTTTTCTGCGCCTGTGAGAAGATAAAAGTGAGATTTTTGTTGGTTTTAAGTTGGAAACGAGTCTTCTTTTTTGAAGAAGAAAATATCTGTTTTATTACAGAATATAAAAATTTTGATGAAATAGTACAGAATTAAAGTAAACGCGATCACCAAAAAATGTAATATTTTGTTAAAACGCGTTGATACTATTAAATATTATAAAAAATATATGCTATAATAGTATAACCCAAAAATTGACTTTCTTCTTCTACATATCGAAAAAAATTCATAATAACATGTTTACATTATTAAATAATAGTTATTTTAGGCTATTAATCAAACGCGACTAGTCAGAAGTATACGTCCAGATCAATTTCTCACGTAATACCAAAACGGATTATATCTCACTGAGGTTCTTGATATCGGTAGCCAATCCTCTTTAATCATATCGCTTCCCTTTTCGGCTATAATAATCGCAGCTGCATATTATGTATTAGTTCTCACCAGCTTCGGCATTATCGAGCTATCCACAACTCTCAATCCGTTAATGCTGTAAACCTTCAGTCTCGAGTCCACCACGACTTCGGAATCAGTTTTCTATCCCATTTTGCAAGTATCACTGAGATGAAATGCTGAGCTGATTGTGTGTCTGATCAAGCACTCGAAATACTCGGTAATTTTGCATTCGAGGCGCTATCGTTATTATTTTTATTGCTCGACAGATTCTAGCAACTATATTCTTTTCCTATACAACCTTCTTTGATTAAATCACTAGATTTTCCAGCGATCATAATTGTTGTGGTGTAAGTATAGCCCCTGACCAAAATAGTCGCAATCAAAGCATCTGTGACTCCCAATGTATCCATGCCACAGACTTTTAATCTTGAATCAACAACAGCTGAAGGATCTATTGGTGAACCTATTTTACAGATGCCCGAAGGATGAAAAGCAATCGTGACATGGCATTTGGCCAAACACTCGAAATACTTGGCACTTACGAAGTTATATTATTCGCCACCTTTTGCAGAATTAAAATAGTATAAATTAATTGTATTGTGTATAAAAACAATAGAAAATTTTAAATTAAAAAATTAAATGCAAGTTGATATTAATTAATGTTTGATTTGAAGTGCGACAGTAACGATTTAAAATAATTTCAATAAAGAATCAAAATAAATCCAATCACTTGGTATTTACAATTTTTGTGACCATCGGTGCCCCATCAATGAGAATTTTAATATCATAAGGATGGTTTAAATAATTTGTATACATCAGTGGATACGTCTCTTCGATTTAGTAATGTTATGCTCATACGCATCTCGTTTCAATGCGACAATGGAATATAATTAAGAGAGACATTTTCTTCATTTTACGAAACGAATAAATTGAAAATGTATCAGGTCGTCTGAGGTTTCATTTGAAGTCTGATAATAAGTTACAGAGCTTGTCAGTTCATTCTTACTACAGTACTAATTTGAAAACACTTAATAAATGAGAGTATAAAAAAAAAAAGATTTGACAATAGCCAATATTGTGTTAATTTATAGTGCAATTGAGAGTATGTTTATTAGGTTATTACATCCAATGATACTAACTTGTCATTGTCATCCCATTTATTGTTGTAGTTATTAACTTTTTGTAGTTATTAACCTTCATGACTACTTAATCAATTTTTTGATTTTGAATGCAATGCAAGTCGACGCATTTTTGTTTAGAAAAAAATAAATTAGATATATAATTGGATGATTTCGTTAGAATGTTGACTTCTTTTAAATGTTTTTCATGCCTTATTCCGGACAACATCGGCAAGATTGAGGTGATTCAATAGTTCCACTGAATGCTATAATTTTTTTCTTCGGATAGCTGAATCTCGCTTTTTATCTCGAATAGGACGAATAAAAGCACTATATGCACTTTAAGAAAATCCATATATGGTATTAAATTAAATTTTAAAAGTACCAAGATGCGCGGTGCCAAAACTGTAGTCAATTTCTTTGAAAAGCTTATTTCAAGCGTTTAGAAAAGTTTTAGTATTGCGATCAATGCGAGGAAATCATTCTACAGTCACATATCTACTAACACCACGATTTTTCAATAAAATCATTTAAGAAAAATATTTCCTCTTTAAACAACATTTAATTAATTTTATCATCAATATATTATTTTACTTCTAAAGAAAATATTTTAGGATTAAGATATCATACCTACAATTTACTCTTTCAAGATTGTACGTAAACCATCTTCCATCCTAACAGACCATATATAAATATATCTATATTTATTTTATTATTCTCAACACGTATAAATAAATTTCTCATAAATTATAACATCTATTTACACATAAAGGCAAAAGAGAGAATCCCATTTACCTCGGGATCGCTATAGTCTTCTCTCTGCTCAAAATAAGGCCAAGTATCCTTATAACTCTATCCTGGATTCCCAAAACTTGCCCAGTCGTCGTAGTTCTGTTTATCACTGCGCACGTACCACATGCTATTTATGGTGCTACTGCTGCCCATGACTTTGCCGTGTGGCCAATAATCTGATCTCTTCTCGCTTGAATTACCGAATATGGGTTCCGGCTCAGTCTTATACACATAATCTATACTGCTATATTTCAAAACCTTACACATATCCGGCATGTTGCAGTTTGTGATTCTTCCTCACCAGCCTCTAACAGCAATATCTAGACTTGGAAAGTATATACATTACTTCGGGAGATTTTTATTTTTTACGTGAATGCTCGTGTTTTTTTTTCATATTTGCTTTAGATTAAAAAAAAAAGAAAGAAAAAAAAATTATTGCTCTGATCTCTGAATTAAAAATTTATGATTTTTTAAATTAAAAACCCTTTTCAACGACTGATTTCGCTTAGACGATTAGCTAAAACTCATCCATCGTGCATGATGTTTAATTTTTTCTACATCGATGAAATTTTCATCCAATGAATTTCCGAAACACTGAACTAGTAAAGTTGCAAGTACGTCCGCAGAGTAAAAAATAAGCGATGAAAATTGAGAACAAACTGAAGTATGATTTGCTGGTGCCCATATTTTATTTTTTTAAACTCTCTCGGTAATTCTTAATTTCAAAAGGAATAAAAACGTCCGTGCATCTAGAAGTTCAACACTCGTTTCGTTCTCAATTTAATGATCACATTTGCAGAAATATGCCGTGAAAAATGTACTCATTTTGACTTATTTTGAAATTCGTATTTAGATCAAAATTGCCTTCGGTATTTTTATACCTTAGTGTTTATGCGTTCTCTCACGTACAGATTTATAAGATGGCTGTTGATCGGACACTTTGAAAACTATCGTTAAATTTATATCGTTCGTGCCAAAATCGTCTTGTGCGGGTAACTGCAACTTTTAAAAAATGAATCATCGCATCTGAAATCGCATTCAATACTTTTGCAAATATTATGAATCAATTTGATATCACGAGCAAATATACATTTTTGAAATGAAAGCATCCAAATTCATAATTAAATTAATTGAATATTTACAATATATTATGACATAAATATTGAAAATTCAAATTTACTAATACGTTTTAGTACAATAACAACTTTGTCAAAAATAAATAGTAAAAAATTTTTTGATATCTAAACACCAAAAAGCATCAATATTTTCAAAATGTAATCGACTTTGACTTTTACCGTTCTTGACAAAAATTGAAAAATCTTTCCTATTTCTCTTTCTGAAAAAGACTATCCTTCTTAACCATCAAACTACATCGAAAGACATTATTCTTTTTCCTTTCTTCACCCTTAGCGGTAAACCTCACTCGTTCCTAAAAAAGAAGGCTCACGGGCATGCGGTACAACAACGGGAAATACTCCGATTCCAACTGGACAATCTAGAGATAGTCGTAGCCGAGAGGCCAGCAGTTTTATTTGCGAGGCAATGCGACAGCTAATATACCAGTCACTGGACAGCGTCCAAGTCATAAGCTGGATTTTATGACATACGATCGATACAACGAGATTCGCCTTTCTCTCTTTCTCTCTTTGTATACTCCGTTTTGTTGTGTATCGTTCCGAAAGCTAAAAGTGCCCCGCGTTTGTTTCGAGGTTGACTTATGCGTACGGATGGTCGGTTGTCCCTTGTGTTTTGTGTGTGCAGTTGTATTTTAGGTATAAATTATGAGGGCTTCTGCGCGTGCATGTACCTCTATACGTGTGGCTACTATCTGCGTTTGTTTTAAAGTTATTTGATGGAGATTTGTTGCACCAGTATTTGTATAAGTGCTTGCATACAAATCAGGGTTTTACACGAATACGTAATTTTAACACTTTTGATACTTATCGAGACTCGTTTACTTTTTGGTGGATTCTTTTTAGGAAAACACTATAATGGTTTGAATATGAATTCGATAATTTTATATAAATAAAATAGTCTACTTAATTCGTAAATTTTTCAAAATGGTAAGAATTTTTTTAATAAAATTATTAATATATTATATATAAGAATATAGTTTTAAAAATAATTGCGCCATACGCTCACTATAGTAAATTTTCATAAAAAAATAACATTCTTTCACGTGTTAAAACCTATTTATACGTCGCATCCAAATTCTAATGTCATATAGGTATACAAGCACGCAGTCGAAACGTATCCATTTGTCTAAATGAGTTGGCTACCGCGCGATGTATACGCATACAAGCGCATACGTGTATATATGCCAACAGTACCGAGGTCATAACCCCTTTGTGTTGGGAGTTCGTCGCTTTCTCGGTCCCGTCAGTTCGTTGTCCACTTGGTTGAGCGATGAAAGCCCTCCGGGTTGTCGGGAAATATGAATAATTCCGTTCCTTTTTCCTCATATTATTTTCTTCCCTGGAAAATAACACGCTGACTTTCGTTGAACTCTTCTCGCGTGTCATTTTATTTTTTCTTTTGGTTCATTTGTTCTTTCTCTCTTTAGAGATGCAGCATGTGTTTTATTTACTTTTCATTTGCTTTTCTATAGATTTCCGTGTTTGGATACTTTTACTTTACGCGATTATTATAACTTATGAATAACTTGATTTATTGTGAAATATTTACTCGAGCTGGATTTCAACGTTATAAATATTTAATCTTAAAATTATTGGTCAAACTGTATTATACTATACTATTACCATTTTTTCCTTATCGAACTTTAAAATGAAAATTTTCGTGTGCGTACCGCATGTGGAGGAAAGAAGCTATAATTAAGACAAACCGCAAAGCCATACGCGCAAGAGCCATAATTCAATCCGTCATCCCAAGGGAGGCAAAAGGATACACCAGTACCTATATCCGGTCTATCTTAAGGAATTTCAGTGCCGAGCTTACTTCCGAAAACTATACATAGTATACCGACGATACAGCTTGGATAAGACGAGCGCAAAAGGGTGGGAGAAGTCATTCCTGATAGCTGTGCGAGCGGATAACCACTCCATAATATATTCCTCTTCCTGCAACTTCTAATGAATTGAGGTGAAACGAGAGAGAAAGAGAGACGTGGAATTTGCATCTCAACTCGCTCCGATGAAAATTGAAACGCGCAGCTACTCTCGCGATGGACGAGAGAAACCTACTACGAAATGACTTTTATAATGGAACTCGGATTAATACTTCCTACAGTACTGCGCGTATGCGTATAGGTGTACTTTTAATTTCACTATTTAAAAGGAGAGAGTTATAATGGATAAAGGTATAGTTTTTTGAGTTGATGGTTAAAAATGAGTTTTTGTAAGTAAAATTAAGTTGGTTTAAATCGATATACATTTTTTAAACACTCTATTGTGGAATCTTTTTTTATACACTAAATAAATTAACTGTACAGTATAAATATATATTGATGTCAAAACTTAATTTACTATAATAAATAACCAATGGCATGAATATGGTAGATGAATGTAATAATATATATATATATATATATATATATATTACATTCAATATTATTTGTAATCATAATTACATAAACTTTACATGCATATATACTTTACATACATTGGTTTATATCAATATTCATCATCACATACACATATAATGTTTTGCATTTACATAAGAGAGCATAAGTATTGGTAAATGTTCGCATAATTGAGTTACGATGGATAATAGCAAAGGAATAGAAAGAAAGCCAGCGAGCTCATAAATACATAAAATGAGTAATAAACGAAAAGTAAATGAACAATAAGAGTGGAAAAAAGGTATGAGTGAAAATGAAAATGCAAATAAAAAAAAGAAGAAGAGCAAGGCAAAAAGGTAGAGAAAAATAGAGTAAGCGAGGAGGAAAACGCGAAATAAAAAGAGAAAAGGGAGAAGAAGAAAGGAAAAGACGCGGGGAAAAACCTTCTTTTCCGCATTTTACGAGGAAAAAGCCGCTGCGTGGTGGAGCTTCCGTTTCTTGGTAGTGTATGCGTGTGCGGGGCGAGTAATTTGTTTTGAATCGACTCCGGCAAGCGGGCGTTTATATACATGCACACATATACATGTATACAAACGTAGACATATATATATATATATATATATATATATATATATATATATATATATATATATATATATATATATATATACTCTTATAAACGTTATATATGTATATAATATACGTACTTTAAAAGTAGTCCTTGCGCGAAATTAAAAGCGAATGAATTTTCCGGCTTGGAAATGTATTAAAATTTAAATGAAGGATGTAGCTATAGGTATAAATGTATATGGCTCTCTGCCGTAAACAGAAAATTATAGAGTACTGAATGAAAAATATATCAAATGTAACGTTATGTATGCTTTTAACGAATAAGTATTCGATATTACTTTAGCAATTTAAAGATATTTATTTTTAAAAGGTTATCATTGAACCAATTTCCATTTGATATTTTTAATTAATAACAATTGCTAGAAACATTGATAAAAGCATAGATTATTGGAACTTGAAAAAACGATCTTTAAAAAACTTAAAAGGTAAGATGTTTCATAAATCGATCAACTCCAAGAAGCAAGTGAGAACAATCCTGAAATACATCTCAAGTTAATGCATCCAAGCAGAACGAATCAAAATCAATGTAACGGCAGAAATAATCTTCGTGATGGTGCCAAAAACAAAAGACGAAAAAGAAAACGATGGCGAACCATTTAGCCATTTTGCCATGCGCATCAACGGTCTGCAAGCGTATATATAAAGAGGCATGAAGGAGCCATCCCTTTTCTCTCTTTCTACTACACCGCTTATATCTTCTCCACCTTTAGCATCTTCTCTGCGCTCGCATTTATGAATATGCAAAAAGTGCAGAGAAAGAGAAAGAGAGAGAGAGAGAGAGAGAGAGAGAGAGAGAGAAAGAGAGAGAGAAAGAAAGAAAGAGAAAGACAAAGAAGCGAAAAAGGTGCTTTACGGATAATTATCGCGAAAAGGGACGCGCCGTGCACGTTCACCCCAAAAATCACATGCAGAGAGAGAGAGAGAGAGAGAGAGAGAGAGAGAGAGAGAGAGAGAGAGAGTGACAGAGAGAGAGAGAGTGACAGAGAGAGGAAAATGGATTCCCTGGTACACCGTTAAGTAAGCGTATGTATACATGCATACTTGTATACGTACGCGCGACGAGGCGAAAGCGCGTATGTGTGTACACGCGAGCTCTTCTTACGAGGGAGGCAAGCGAAGGAAAATGAAATATGCAAAACACAAGACGCCGAGCAACGTTTGTGTATAGAGCACCTTTCCTCTCTTTCTCCCTCTCGTAAAGCGCCCTCGCACGGCTGAGGTGTATAATGCGCCTTTTAAGAGAGCGCCTAAAGGAAAAACAGAGAAAGTCGCGATAATGCTGCCGCTCCAAGCGGGAGGGAAATTTTACCCTTCTCTTGTCTTTGCCTACTTTATTTTTTTCTTTTTTTACGCGAATGCGCTTCTAGGGATTTTTCTTTGGCATACGTTTACCATCAGAGTTTGGTTTATTTAGTTCGATTGGTGTGATACGGAGTGATCAACTTGGATTATTGACTATGACGAAATTATAATACATTTATAATATTTAAAATATAAATAAATATGGAATATAAGTTCATAGATGCGATCATAAGCTAACGTAACCTTATTTAGCTAGATTTCGTTTTCTTTAAATAAACATTATAATTATGTTGTAAATAATATTAAAAACGTTTTTATTAACGTATAAATAATAGACTATAACACATTTATCGTTTATCTGATAAGAAATACTTTACAAGATTTATGCATCAAAGATAACTTTTTGAAAAATTTATCGTTAATTGTAACACATCGAAACAGAGATATATCACAAACCAATTAGTCACGTATCCGGCAAGAATTTTCTTCTAAAATCATTAAATAACTCGTGAAGCAAATACCTAACATTGTGTCTGATCTTTTAAATAAACCATAAGTCATTATTTCTTTAAAAAGGTTCTGATTATTATCATTACTATTTTGTTTTTTACAGTAAAAAAATGCAGAAACCAGAACGCTACAAACGTCGACGCTCCGAACGTAAAATTTTATGATTACAATGAATCGCAAAAAAGGTAACTATAAACAAAGTGGTAAATAGTCGCATTTGTTTTTAGAAGAGCTGTTTGTAATCGAGTTTTATTGTTAATTTTACTGTTATTGTTATTGTTATAACCCTTTATACTACAGTTGTTACTACAGTTATTGCTACAATTTTTATTATTGTCTTAGTTAATTATTATATACTTGCTAAAAATTAGGTCGTTAATAGGAATTGAAAATAATGCCAATATATTTTTAAATGTAAATTAAATCTATAATTTTAATGAAAATTTCATTGAATAATAACGCAAGAATTATGAAAGTAAGCTATAAAATATAAAATTCCACTGCCTTAAAAAAGATTTTGTAAATTATATAATAATGATAAATGTACTTAAAAATGTTGCCGCATAAATTGTATTTAAAAATGATAAATTATTAAAAATTAATTAAAATTTTACCTAACTGCTGAACAAACTACAATAAATTGATTTTTCCATTAATTATTTTTCTGAAACTCTACGAAACTTTTTTAATTTTGAAAATTAAAAGAAAAATCCATTTTAGATTTATTTTACTTTTGCTTCAATAATTAATGACAATAATTATAATTATTAATCAAAGTTTTAATAAATAATATTTTAATTAAATTTATAATAATATATATTAATAACATTGTCATTTGTATGACTCTACTTGAGTTTTTGAGACGCTAAAGTATTTAAAGTATCCTTTATACATTACTCACACCATGACATTAACAAGCTGTAATCCAGATCGTTAAAGTTTCTATCATAAAATATCCAAGTTTAATTTTGTCGAAATTAAACAACGAACGAATAAATACAAATAACGTTAAAAAAAAAGGGAAGGTATAATATTTTCAAAATATATCTTAGGTTAAATTGTCAAATAAACGAACAAACAACACTCGAAACGAAACTACTTCCAAAGCGCAGTTCACGAACAGCCCCAAAACTCTTCTCCTTCCCCTCCATAACCAGCAGGCAGGAACGTCGAGGGCAACGGTTTAAGGACTTACCAAGGGTCTTAATAACTTTCAGCCATGCTTGTAAGACTTATTTTTATATTTCTGTCGGGGGCGCGGGCGACATTAAAAATCTTGGGGACTTGAAAGTTTCGACATACATTTAAGTTAAAGTCCGTGGCTAGCCTTTCTCACTCTTTCTCTTCCTCTAGCTCTCACTCTCTCTCTCTCTCTCTCTCTCTCTCTCTCTCTCTCTCTCTCTCTCTCTCTCTCTCTCTCTCTCTCTCTCTTTCTTTTCCTTATACCGTGAGATGTACGCGCTGTCTCTTGAATAAAAATCACCTTCAATGCACACACACACACATAGCTGGTACTTTACTTGAACGTCGTCGCTCTCTCCTGGTGAACTTAACTTTAACCTTCTCTCTTACCGAAAAGACATTGTGCAGGTGGAGAATAAAAGAAGCGAAGAAATTTTTTTTCTCTCAGCTTTTTATTTTCGAAAATAAATTCCGAAATGGCTTTTTAGAAAATATTCCGAACAATTTTCAACATGAATTTTACATAATTATTCAAATGAATTAAAAAAAATAAAAAGCAAAGGAAGCGACTGGATTATTTAATCAATTTTGTTATTATAAACTTCGTGTAAGGAAACTGAGTAAATAAAATGTGCAAACGTTTGCAAATTTTACACGAATATTAAAAAGTCAATAATCTAAAAATAAAAAGTAGCAACGATGTAAATAATACCGAGACCGTACATATCAGATTTTATGTTACGTAAATTAAAAAATACCAATTTTATTATGTAACTGTTTTTTTCCTGCGAAAATAGAAATTTTTTGCATTTTATAAATACGTTATTTCAAAAGTAATTCAGTAAACTTTTCAAAGACTATTGTCAAGTGTTATAATTGCTCACCTGACAACAGCATTTGAAATGTGATTGTAAAAATTTCATTGTAATAAATTTAAGCTGAATTTAAGAAAAGAAGAATTGGCTGAAAAAATATAATTGAAATAAATTATTTTAAAATAATAATGAATAACACCTTTACAAAATAGCCCAAATCATATATGTCTACATATATGATTCCCGTAAGTAGTAACAGACAAAATCCGAGTTTGTACAGACAGACTAGAAGTATGAAATGTAACGGATTAATAATTTTATATATTTAACACGACACTGAGCTATGTACTACTTATAAGTAAACTAGACAGAAAAATTTACTAAAAATTATTGTAGCATCAATATTATTGTATGCATTGTTCATAATAAAACAAAGTTACGCTTTTTATTTTTGCTTTATATTCGAATTTATTTTATCATAACGGCAAAACTTTAATAAATAGATAAACTTTACTTTAGAAAATGTTGTTACTTCAAGCGCCAAAATTAATTTTTTTAATAATTCAAAACACCCAGTCAGCAACATACCGAAAAATATATTTCATTTTAAAATGAAATCCGAGAGAGAAAGTGAGACACGGCAAATCAATTTCATAAAGCGCTTCAATTTATTTTAATGCTGCTGCGGAGATTGAAAGACCGAAATACATACTACTCTCTTTCTCTATTTCTCTTTTACCTAGGCATTTAGACGTACAGACACGTACCTACACACACGTATATAGAGAGTGGCAACCCTCTTAAACGGCTTAATGCAAATTAAAACGCAAAACGATCGCTTAGCGCGAACAAAATTATCTCCCCAAGAGAGAGAGAAAGAGAGAGAGTGAGTGAGAGTGACGACTCCGACGACGCGACTTCATTACCCCCACTATTCTCAACTCTCTGGAAAACATCTCCCTACCCCCTTCTTCTCCTCCTCCTCCTCCTCCGGCACCACTACCGCACGTGTCGATGCGAGCGAGCGAGCAAACCTACTAGGTAAGTCTGCAAGAGAGAGAGAGAAAGAGAAAGAGAGAGAGAGAGAGAGAGAGAGAGAGAGAGAGAAATGCTATTTCCGACGCTAAAATTGCCTGTAGAATTAATTCTACCGAAGAGAGCCTTAATTCGAGTAAACTGCAACCGCTATATATTTATGTGCGAGTGTAAAGGTGTATATACCCGTCGATTCTACAATAACGAATAGCAGCGGTAATATTCCCTATCACTGTCGTGAAGAACAAAGTTAAAAGATACATCCAGCCAAAGTGGCTACAACGATGCAGAAAAATCCATATATGGTATTGCTTTCTCTTTTCTCTTTTCTTTCTAATTTTTCTGAGAGAAGAAAACCAGACAATGAAGGTTTTAATTAAGGTGATAATCGGCTTTGTCAGTGAAAGGAGTAGCGGTAGCGCGGAGGTTTGAATTTGAATACTGATGATTAAAATATATATATATACATATATCCACGTCATAACGATTGGTTATAACTGAAGTGAAATGGAGAAGATTATATTTTTCTTTTTTTTCGCATATACTAGTTAAATGAAATGAAATATGGATTCGTGAAACGATTGAAACGCGGATTTGAGTAAAATTGAGATATTCAAAAAGTAGGCGATGATGCGCTTATAACATAGTTTCATTAGTTTTTGGAGCTATCGTACCATATTCGAGTTTTTAATGCTTCTTTAAAATTGTACTAATAAATGATGATGCACCGAAAATTCGAGAATATATTAAGATTTGCACACCTGAATTAAATTATGTTTAATCGTCAAAAATTGCTATTCTAATGAATAAAAAAGTGAACATTACAGTAAACTTTAAAAATTATTGTAACCAAATTTTGTACGTTCAGAGTTAACAATGAAGCAAAACCATGTACCTAAAATAATATTACTTAATCGAATAAAAACTATTGACATTAAATATAGGCAAAAATAATACCATAAAAAATTATCAATGAATCATATAATAATACGATTTTCACTTTAACTTTGAAATTAGGAATTTTTAACTAAGTGCATCAAAATTTCTATTCATTTATTATAGTTTTTTATCTATTATTTAAAATTGGCACAGCTGCAATACAAGACAAATGTAATATTTTTTTTTGTGAAAGTTAACCTATTTTTTAGTTTTAATTAACTTTGAAAAAGTGTATTCGCACATAGTTATGTAATAACTGTAAAAAAAAGTTTGCGATTCCATAAAAACTATTGAAAACATAAATATTCTATTTACTTCATAATGAAAATTTTAAACCGATCAATTAATAACATATTTTCTCTTTATTGCATAAAATTACTGTTTCACAAACGAGCAAAATAATTCCAAAGTATTTTAATCATCTATTTGCTATTATTATAGACATGAATTAGTTTTTTAGAAAATAATTTTTAAAATATATTATTTAAATAAATTAAATATAACATTTTACAATAAAGGATATAAAATTTTCTCTACTCATTCTACTATTTTCAGATAATTAAATATTCTTCATTAGTATGAGAAAAAAAATTACTTAAAACATCAAAGCTCGCCGCTCTTTAAGAAATAAGTTTTACCTTGAATATAATCGACGAGTATGTTTAAAGAAAAAAAAATATGATCTGAGTGAACAGATGAGATTTGCGCATCACGGTAAATAATGTTTTTGTTTCTATATCTATTATTTCCTATCTATCATCTACTGTATTCATTGTTTTACAAATTTTCAATATCATTTATTATTTCTAACAAAAGTTTTCTCATTTAAAAAGTTTATCTTATTATGAATAACGTAATGGTTTTGTTTTATTTATTGTTAATGAATTTAAAATAATCTTTTACTTTTTTCAGGAATTCATATGATGTGAATACCGCATTAAAAACTTACTAAAAAGCATGAAAAATAAAGTTATTTACTGGATTTTCCTTAAGTCACACATAAACATAGTTAAAAAGACAAACATAATTAAAAGATTTGAATTGTTACACTTTTAAAATTAATGATGTATCTTCTCAAAATAATTGATACTCAAATTAAAAATAAATGTATCATTATGAGGCTAATAGAACAAAAACTACGGTAAGGACAAAATGTTTGAAGCGCTATATAAATTCTTTATCGTTGAGAAAAAAATAATTCGCATCCAATTAAAGTTACATACCGCTCTGTTCAAAAGATCGCATTATAACTTTTCAATTGCTAGCTGACCGTGAATGGTACATGATTACGCTAATATTGATCTGTAATGATTATAAATTTGTAACAATAATTATAACAGTCATACTCTGCATAAGGTAATTGCCAAGCGATCAACAAAGTTACTCGAAGAAAAAAAAAGTGCTCGGTCACGGCGTGATGAACAATGAAAAAGAAGTTTTAGAAACAATGCTGGAAATAAGAGTTTATCCCCACTATTTATTCATGTTCAGACTTAACTTGCAGTCAAACTTAAGTATTGCAGCGGTAAAAATCGCGCCGCGAGTTGCTCCCGGTGCAGTGGATTGAAAAGATTCGACGATTTCGTGATACTCCGAGCTTTAAACTTTTGTAAAAAGAAAAGATTAATAAAAATGGATCGTTGGGTAGGAAAAGTTGCGGTTATAACTGGTGCATCGGGAGGTATCGGTTTGGTTACGGCGCAATATTTGGTTAGAGAAGGAATGATCGTCGTTGGATTGGCGAGACGAAAAGAAAAAATGGAAGTATGGATTTTTTTAATTATGAAAATCGAATTTTAATTTTTTTCTATTCGTTTAGTGATTACAATTTCAGCATGTGGAATTTCACTTTATAAAATTTTATTTTTTAATAATTCTTCATCATCAACTCTATAATATTACTAAATATATATTTTATAAAACCTAAACCGAACATCAATTTACAAAATTTAAAAAAAATTAGAGATCCTCAATGAAATTATGCGTAAATAATATAAATAATATTGATCTGTAATTAAAAATATTTTACCTACAGTTTATATTGAAATTTTCAAATTCAAAATATCACGTGAAAATTTTAATTGTACTTATTACATGCTTTTAGGAACGCATGAAAAACTGTAAAAAAGGAAAAGGCGAATTTCATGCTGTACAATGTGATATTACAAAAGAAGATAGTGTTACACAAGCTTTCAATTATATCAAAACAAATTTTGGAAGCTGCCACATTTTGGTTAATAACGCAGGCATGATGAGCAAGGGCACTGCAATTGGTAAGAACTTTTAAAAGTAAATGTATAATAATTCAGTTAAACTGAAAATAACAATATTTTTATTTTCTGCATTTTACTTTAATAAATTAATTTCATTAAAAATTCACTCAATTAGTTCGTTTTTAATTTAAATAAATTATAATAGCGTTATTAATAACAATGCCTCAAAGAATACAATTTATTACATTTATATTCAATGAAAGTGTATTACCTTTTTTTTATAATCAATTGACCTCATTTAAGATGTAAAATTCGAGGTAATGGAACAAATAGTCAACATAAACTTACTAGGATTATTGAGATGCACAAGAAAAGCTGTCGATCTAATGAAAGAAGGAAAACACGAAGGACATGTAATAAATGTTGGCAGGTATGACGAAGAATTTTATTTACACGAAAAGTAAAAATGAATGTCATTATACTGACATTCAATAGAAGACAGCGACTGTCATGAGTACCTTATTTTTTTTTTATAAAAATATAAATACGATGTGCCATTTATCAAATCAATATTTTTTTCTATTTTCTATCAGCTACTTAGGCCACAAAGTCTTAAACGTGGTTGGTCTCGAATTTAACGTTTATCCAGCGACAAAATTCGCAGTGAGGGCATTATCCGAGTCTTTGCAAAACGAGCTCAAAGATACCAAAATCCGTATAACGGTAATTAACCTTTGTTTATAAAAATATTGAAATTGTATCTATGATCGTAATTTTAATTTATTACCCCATAGCATATAAGTCCAGGAGTGGTTAAGACGGAATTTTTTGAGGTCGCTGGAATTGATTCAGCTTTTCTCGAGACAGCTGCTGCGTTGAGTGCGGAGGATGTTGCGGACTCTATTGTTTATGTTATTGGTACGAAACCTCATGTGCATATTCCAGAATTGACTATTCGACATCTGTATGATCTCTATCGATGAGGAAGCTATTTTTGAAGATAATAACAAGTATTTTTTTCATATCAAGATGTAATATTATAAACGTGATAATTACATCTACTTTTAAGTTAATAGCTCTTAAAGTTTGTGATTGTCACTCATGTAATTATGAGACGTCATCAATTCATATTTATCAGATTATTTTTTTTGATTTTTATTTCTTAAATTTGTTTAAATTTAATCGCATTGTATTATACTTTTTTTAATTACATCTTTACAGAGTTTTTATACCTAATTGAATTATAATTATTTTAAAATATAACGTATTTTTGCCTGTGAAATACTAATAAAAATTTTAGATAAATTTATAACTTATACCGTTTCCAAACATTTAAATAATTAAAACATTATAACTTTTTTTTTGTGAAAAAGAACATATTGACTACTACTTTGATTATCGAATCCTGTTCTTAAAAATCTATGAAAATATCTTGAAAAATATAATAATGTTGTTATCGATATTTAAACGTAAAAGACATTTTACCTATCCAAAAAAAAATCGTAATCTATTTACCTAATTAAAAATTCCCAAACTCATTTGAAAGCGTGACCACCTCTAACTCAAAACAAAGACGATCAGTATGAAAATATTGAACCACATATCGCCATATACGCAATTTAAGAGTACAACAAAAACCAGAGTAAGTCAAAAGCCGGTATACCCACCAGCAACGCCACATGGCTTTAGTTACTTGGCAAAGAATTCAAGGTCATTCGAGGGAGAAGAAGAGGAAGAAGAAAAAAAAAGATACTATCCTCGTCACATAAGGCGATATTATTTCGTGCATCATCAAGTTAGGTACGTTCCCTCTTTTTCTCGGAGGAGCCGTAAAATTAAGAAAAGGGAGCTGAGGTTTTCGCGTCCATGTGATTCTTGCCTTCTCCGAATAACGCGCATTAATTTAACCAAGGATGTTTTATTTTGCTTTCTTGCTTTTATTTTCTTTATCTTGAGGTTTATAAGAGATTCTAAAGGGAAGAAAATTCACGTGCTAAGAATTGTCGTAGCTTAAAATTGTTCTGATTATTGTTAGATTGTTTTTCTAAATTTAGCTTTTTATAACTTTTTAATTAGTGAATTTAGATATTAAAACGTAAGCCATTTATTATTGATCATAAAGTTTAATAAAAATCTACATAGTCTTTATTGACATTATGATGTGAACGTAAAAAATTGTAATAAATTAATGCAAGAGTATTCTTTTTACAAAATTTTTAGAATGCCAGTAATTTATATGTATATTTTGCTTTTTTCTATACATTATTCAAAGCGACCATTTTTTTCTTCAAACCTTAAATTATGCAAATGAAAAGAGCACTTGAGCATCGTGAAGTTATTTATATCTTGACTATAAAAAAGATCTATTATTGTCATTAAAATATCTCTAAAATACTATCTTTTCAAAACAGTCATCTATTAAATAAAATCCTTTTGAAATTTTCTAGAATTTGTTTAAATTATTCAAAAAAATTTTTTTTAATTAAAGAGAGTATTTGTGATTCATATATTAACTTCTTAAACTTATTTGTTAACATTTAATTTAAATTATTTTTACCATCGAAACAATTTTTGTCGTATATTACAGAAAGTATATCAAGAGAGATTTTAAACAATAATTATAATTTTTAAAGATGAAAAAGAACTAGTTACACGGTTATGTTCATTTTTTCATAAATGTATGACATAACCTTAAATGAATAAATTACAAAATGTTCTCTTTAATTCTTCATACAATACTAAAAGTACTTCTTTCACATTTACTAACTTTTACAATTTAGAATTTAATTTTGTTAATAATTATTTTTTTATTTTATAATGATTATTATAAAATATTTATAACAAAATATTATTATACGAGTTTATGATTTTAATCAATACATTATTTATCAATTTTTATTAAACTTCAAAGAATAAAATATTATTTTATTATTTCAATGGTAAATTACATTTTAGTCAACGACTCACATTGTAAGATGCAATTAACACGACACGAGCTACGAATTTTTATTACGCACTTAGAACAATTGCTATTCTTTTATCTTACATTTTTTTATGTATTACGAGCGTGAAATTTTAAGATCTATAACGAATGACAGATAAGTATGCTTGACATTTCTTTTAGAATATTGCTTACTATTGTATCTAGTTTATTCTACGTATAAATTATATTGTCACATTAAAGTGATGTTTTAGTTTTTTTATCATTTTCATTTTTTAAATAATGCATGCGCGTAAAACATTGTATAAATACTATACAAAATTAGAATTTCAGCGATACGCGTCTGTAAAACGTCGCGTAAAAATATAAGCTCGCGCTCAATATATTCGTAAAATGTCTCTTGTACGAGAACCGCAATTTTTTTTTCCTTTCCCGTAAATGGCTGAGGGTATTTCACTCGATTGTGAACGTAAAGTCGACCGCATCCGCGATAATAATTCTTCTATATTCATGTATTCATCAAACTTTTTTTTCCCTTCATAAATCTTCAAGTATCCAATTTGTAATTCTTCAAAAAATATACGATCATAGAACTATTGGCTAAACCTACGCATAAAATCATACCAATATAAGGTAAAAGAAAGTAACGGTATTAAGTTCACCCATCGACCGCCTGAATTCTTTCACAATTTAATTAAAATATTTTACCTAGATTAACCCCCGTTGAAAATACGCAAGAATTCAAGCAACGACAAAACGGCGTAAAGAATTTCGCAGCCTGGATAACGTGCGTTCATTTTGTGCTCGCGTAAAGAGACTCGCACATTCTCTCTCTCTCTCTCTCTCTCTCTCTTGCATTTTACGAGGCAAGTGAGTTACACCCGACCGACGCATAAAACGCGCGAATGAGCGACGTTAGAGACTCGTTAATTATCGCAGAGATTTAGTAGGCTTTTGGATTTTTTTTTCTTTACTTTAAACGTGTCTTTTCGATCGTTTCGATTGCGCATAGAATTGAATAAAAAAATTATGCGTTCGATGTACTTTGAGATTAGTAATGTTTATGAGATATATTGAAATGTATATGTTGTTTCTTCGCTTTATTCTCTTATTTATAAATGTTAAAAGCAACATTCTAAAATTATTAATTTATTTTTTTAAAACTGTATTAAATAGGATTTAAACAAAAACATTAATTATGTTGAAGCAAATAAATGTATCTAAGTTCTTTTAATTGTAAAGTGCAGATGAAGAGACTTTATTAAAGAATATTATTTAGTAATTTATTCTGAATTATACTTTATCGAAAACAAATTTCAAATTTATATCAAACAATAAAACCTCAACCAAAATACAATTCGCGCTAAACGTTCAACTTAACGTAACTATCCTATAACTTTCCTGATCCTTAAACCACTACATTTTGTCCTGTATTTTATCTTCTAAACTCGTTCTTTATCAACTGGACATTGCACAAAACCGCGGACACCCGATTTTTACGATGTTTGTAACGAGATACACTAGCCACAGCGTTGTTTTCCTTTTTTTACTATACAACATAAACATTACCACCAAGTAGCTTATTGCTTCTTTTACATGACGATAAGCTTAGAATACGAATGCAAATAATAGCATTGTTAAAATTAACGATTAAGATAAATTCATAAACTTACAATCGATTATAGATACATTTGTACTAAAAAAAACTTTATTTCAACTTTCACAAAGTTTAATATCATCCTCGTTCGCAAGAAAACAATAAGAAAAGCTAAAATCCTTCTTATTCGCAATCTCGACCTATCTTCGAAAAAGAGAAAAAAAGTAAAACCGGCAACGCAATCGACCCTCGAGATTCCTCAACTATAAATCCGGTCGGCCATCCGAATCGTCCAGAGATAGTAGGACACGTGTCAGTTAATGGCCAGCGTATAGGCCGGTACACGTAGGTATCGTCCTCGTCGTCGTTGTCGTCGTCGACGATCATTGCCAAGCCTTCCTTCCCATCCCTTGGCGAGTCTCTTCCTTCTCTCGCGTCTTCTTGGCCGCAACTGTTGCGGCGGCCGTCGCTTCTCCCCCCCCCCCTTTCCCTTAGCTACTCGAATCTCAGCTACGTGCACTGCCTGCGGAAGACGGAAATGCCGAGCATCTGTCCTCGAATTATACAAGAGTGAGAGAGAATGAGAGAGTGATAGAGAGAGAGAGAGAGAGAGAGAAGAGAGGGAGAGAAAGTGAGCCTTCTTCAGATATCCTGGCTTCTTCCTCGTCTTCGTAGGCGGGCGGGCGAAAGCCGATTTTCTGGCTAATTTGGGAATGTTTTTCTCTTCCCTTGCTCTTATTTTTTTCTCCTTTCCGCTCTCTCTATCTCTCGATTTTTCGTTCGTTGGCTGGCCTGCTGCGTCGAGCATGATTTTGGCACTTGAATGCTGGCGATGGGCTTTTTATTATACTTGCTGTGGAACTAATAGTATAATTTTTAAATCAGTTTTGGCTTGTTCTTTACATCTTGAATTTTTTATTTCCGATAACGAGGCTCTTTTTTTAATAAGTTAAAAATGTTTTGTATAATTTTTAATAATTTATGCAATAACTTAAGATATACTTTTGATGCTTACACGCGTTTTCATAAAAAAAAAATCGTGAAAAGGGATTTCTAACACAACAATTTCAATGAGATATTGTTATTCAGGATATTTTCAAGTTAAACAGAATTAAGTATTCTTATAATAATTTCTCATTTAAAATCACTTTTTTATATTGTCTTTGTATTTCTAGTAATAATAATTTGAAACTTGTTTCTGCAAAATATAAATGTTACGTTCCGAGGACAAATGAACATGTGTCATGTTTAATCATATTTTAATTATTTTTTTTAAATTAAATTTTATATACATATACATACAAATATATATATATATATATATATATATGTATTTTAAACGTTAGTTTTTTTTAATAGACAAAATACATCTTTTAAACAATTATCTTTTAATTATTTTAGTTTACAAATATTGTTAATCGATTTCTTCATTTTATAAAGATTGATAGTTTCTATTGAACAAAATTAGTGTAAAGAATTATATTATAATATAAAAATTATACTTCATAATTTATTATAAATTAAATTTGTAATTTATTCTTTAATGTTAAGACAGGTGTTACAAAATAAATATTCATTGAAACATTGTTATTTTTAATCTGAAGGCATAAAATGTATACGTCATAGATTTATTATTATACCGAAGTATTTTTTTATTCTCAACATTATTTACTGTTCGAATCATCGTAACGAAAATTTATACCTTCAAGTAAACAGCTATCTTGTGTCAAAACATTTGATAGATTTCACCAAGTATTCCAAAATCATATTTTACGAACGACAATTTTTACACTCAGCTTAATCCCAAAATCTGTCCAAGCGGCACATACAAATAGCAAACAAAAAATATCCATACTTCATACATCACCATATCATCGAAAAAAAAAGGATCAACGTTCGCGTCCAGCAATAATCCTCCGTTTTGAAAAAAGACTCCCTCTCTGATTGCAAGGAATAAAAAAAAAGAACATCGAGAATCACAACAGCTATAAAGCCATATATCAAAAGACTCTCAATCTTTCAGTTCGCAATAAGCGTCGAGGGATAAACGTAAAGACAAAACGTACGCTGACAACTCAAACATTGAATTCGAGACATCGCGCGCTTGAATATTTATCTCTATCCACGAGCGCACATACCCACGCACACTCACACTTCAGGTGAGCCGAGCAATCCTTAAAACTCGGCGTCGCGGCGGCAAAAAAGAGAAAGAGAACAGCTCATTGGCAGCGGTTCAAATGCTACAGAATCAAACGAGAATCTACCCTCCGGCGCGTCTACGAGGCGCTTTTTTTTCAAACCAACTGAAACGATTTCGTTTTTTTTCTCTTTCTTTCTTGTCTTCTTTTCGTCAAGGAACTAACGCTTCCGGGCGCGGCTTCTTCTTTACCTATGGATTTATGCTTAACGCTAGAAAAATGCAAGGGATTTTTGGATAAATATTGATCCGTGGTAAATGTGGTTGAGAAAGGTGGAGGACTTTTGAAGAGGTGAGGTTTAATGTTTGAAATTTTTTTTTATGGCCAGAAAAAAAAGTTAAATGATGTCCATCGAGTTAGCTCCGCCATTTTTTCTTTTTTAAAATAAAAATGTTGTGCTACATTGTGCTCAACTTGTGCTATATAATGTGCCGTAAAAAAAACTATTAATTTTCATTTTTAAACACAAAAAATCATCGTTTTTGAGAAAGGTTAGCCCCGATCATGAAAATCATAAAAATGAAAATTAATAGAGTTTTTTTACGGCACATTATAGCACAAGTTGAGCACAATACAACACAACTCTTTTATTCTGTGAAAAACAAAATGACGGAGCTACGAGTAACTTGATGGACATAGTTATATGATAATGCGGTTATGGCAAAAAAAAAAAAAAAAAAAATATATAAATTCAAGGTCTTCATTTTGATGAGTTATACTCGTATTACATAATAAATAATAAATAAATTACTGTTTTAAATGTAACTAAATACAATATATTTATATTTAACGAAATTGTTAAATAAAAGTAAATCCATCATATTAGAAATTTATATTATAAAGGAGAATTTAAAGATTTTCATAGCATATTTAAAAATTCAAATCTTAATAAAAAGATATCTCCAGTCAAAAAAAATTTGAAATTTGAATTTTTAATGTTCGGTTATGTAATTAAGACCTTAATAAATTTCGAATGTAATCCATGACATAAGGATAAAATATTAGCGATTCTTCGTTCGCAGTTATTACCGACATAACTCTTACGTACAAAAATATATTCTAGAAAGACAAAGATAAGGTGCTTTGTCATATAAAGTTACAATTCGAAAGCACGATTGTATAATTAAAATTTGTAATATATTCGATACAAAAATTATACATAGTATTATTGAAAAATTTAAATCAACATAGGCAAAAGCAAATAAAATTTTTAAAAAAAATTTTATTTTTGATGACATTACTCTTAGTCTCGTTCGTCAACGACAAATAAAAGAAAACAAGCAATTGATCCAAAAATTACCAATCCCTCTTTAAAACGCAACACC
This sequence comes from Chalcis sispes, assembly GCA_949987625.1. Classification (NCBI taxonomy): domain Eukaryota; kingdom Metazoa; phylum Arthropoda; class Insecta; order Hymenoptera; family Chalcididae; genus Chalcis; species Chalcis sispes. The sequence continues at coordinate 62,717,738 of OX465096.1, read as the reverse complement.
GTCCAATCCCCAGCGAGACCAAAACCACTGCACAGACTTCGTTCAAAATTTCAGTGTTACTCCAACGTTCCTCCGTCCTCTTCTCTTCCACGGCCACCTCCTCTTTTCTTCTACCTTTGATTTTTCCATCGGCGGCTACAAAGGATCCGCTCACCCACACAGAGCCTCTCTCGCGCCTAGAGTCGCTTCCTCTCGCTCTCGCTTCTCGGCAGCGAAACTTGGCAACTCGTCAAGAAGCTTGTAACCCTAACTGTGCCATTGTGAGAAGCAGTAGCAGCAGCAGCAGTCGCCGCTGCCGCCACCAGCTTCTCTTTCTCTCTTGGTCTGCGTTTCTGAGCCAACATCGTCACCGCTCTTTCTTTGTGTCACTCTCTCTCTCTCTCTCTCTCTCTCTCTCTCTCTCTCTCTCTCTCTCTTCACAAAGACGAAGTCGACACGAAGCGCTCAGAGGTGACTTTCGAATAAGGGATGACGGCGTCGGCAACGACGACGAAAACGATAGGTTAGTTGCAAAGCTGGACGCTGGCGTTGTTTTCAGACTTCGGGGTTGGAGAATACAGAAAAGAATGGAGAACTAGAAGTGTCGACTGGGCAATTGTTGGAATTGTGATAAGATGGCTAAGTGATATTAAACGCTGATATTTGAATGTTAGTGACTTACGTATGAATGTTACGAAAATTATTTGATAAGTTTAGTTTTATATTTTGATAAAATTTTGAATAATAAGCAGTTATTAAAATTATTAATGTCATATAGGCACATCAATTAAATTTATGAATTTAAATTAATCACTTGAATCATGTGATTTAATTTAATGATAATATTCAAAGTAATATTAGTTAACACGGCTCGTTAAGTAGATAAGTAGAAATTATAAGATGTAACTAATCTTATCATTTAATTTTTTTTCACAATGCTCAAGACATGCGTTAAAAACTTTGCATTAGTTTTAAAAACATAATTAAAGTATTCTTACGTTTAAATATTTGAAAATTGTAACATATTATTTTGTAATCTTATTATAATTATATTACTTAATTTAATCTTTATGAAAAGCGTTTTCAACAAAACCGTTTACGTATAAATACGATATCGTAAGATATTTTTTATATTTTAATACAAATTTAATATATGTATAAACTCAAATTTTCAATTTGACAATTTAAAGTAACTAATTCATTATAGTAATTAAAATACTAAAATGTTTACAAATTTCTTATAAAAACTTATTTTTGAAACTTGGTTGAATTTGTGAATAAAAAGAATTAATTTTTACAAAAAATTATTATAACACTTGGGAAACTTAGATCAAATAATACCAGAAAAGTCACAACACAGATATTCAATGTAACTAATAGCTCGAAATTATGCCTTTTCTGGCTACGAAAATCATGTTACATACTCTCTTTTTATTTAAGCCAATCAGGTACTAGCCGGAAACCCTTTGTCTATTGCAAATTATATAAGAACTTGACTCGAACGAAGTGACCTTCAGAAAATAGTCGGCTTCGAAAGGCACATGATGGCACGAATAAACCCAATTAAAAAATTAAAAATTAGCGTAACAACTACTCGCCACATTAATTTCGAAGAGAAAATGACTCCAAGACGTAGGAGTGCAAAGAATGAGCAAAAGGTTGACTTCATTAAACAATTACCCGTTGAAGTATCACAGATAATACTTTTGAAGCTAGACCATCGATCTTTGCTAAACGCATCAGCAGTCTCACATGACTGGCTCTCAATTTTAAAATCGACAAATTTATTTAAACGAAGAGTACGAATATACGTACGGCATCGAAGGCAAAAATTGGCGGATGTGTTACCTTGCAAATTCTTTTTTCAACCTGATTATGTGAACCCATTAATATAACCTGCAACTGCAGCTACGTGTCAAGAAAAACCATCAAAGCCGCTAATTAGACTAAAAGACTGAAGAATAAATTTGCAAATAATAACTGAAAAATGAGTTCCAGATTACATGTGCTGATTGTTATATCTAATGAGCACGAGACTAAATTTTCGTACATTAATATATGTATCGAATATAATTGTATATAACTGAAAAGCTACATATGTGATCTTGTGTAGAAGGTAGTGTATTTGCTATGTATGAATGCAGAGCGTAAGAATCCGCATGAAATCGTGATCATATGTTTCATTTTGTAGTTTATAAGAAACATATTTTTGTAACATATTTTTAAAATAAAATGACTTTATACTATATACACTTAAAGTTTATTTTATTTCATATTGAAAGCTTTTAATTTTATCAAATTAAATTGGATTTAACATTTATTTTCTTCTTTAATTAAATTATAACTTTTCAAAGCTTATTAACTCTATTATTTACTTACTTTTAAGAAAAATTAATTAAAAAATATATCATTTATTTACAAAAAAAAAACAATACGCAGTTTTCTTTAATTCCGAATGAAACAGTTAAATAATTATATTAATTGTAAAAATTTAAATTGATTAAAATTGAAGTAATTATGAATACACATTAAAAGCCTTTAAATTGCAAATACTTCATTCGTTACTTATCTTGACATCGAAACTAAACTTCACCATTTTACCCTAACATACGTTATCCTCCCTTTCTCCTACAGTGATTGGACAACAAAGTTTCATACGCATTCAAACGCTTTTCGGTTAACCATGTACATCGTATAAATTTCTCCTATTTATTCACAACATCGAATTAAAATTCAATCCAGCCATCTCCTGCACCGCTACCGAAAGTAAGGTGACCTCGTCAGTCCGTTGGCATCGGATCGCTTCAACCATCGTCTTGGGAGTGGGCTAACGTACAACAAGGTAACCAAGAACGCAGCAGCAGCAACGGCTTGAGTAGCCAAGCTGCACAAAGGGGGGAAAGGTTAGACTGTGCGCGTATATAGGTTGATTGCCCCCTGGGCTGGAAAGACGATTATCACGCGCACGCGCCGCATCCACTCAAGACGCCGCGGAGGTCTAGTTGAGAAGTTTTCGCTAAAGCGCGAGAGACTTACGACGAGATGGTCAAGCTTAGAAAATGTGGTTTACACGTTGTTAATGATGAATTTTGGGAACGTTTTAGAATAATTATCGATAAGTACGAGTTTGAGAAGAATGATTTTATTTTGGTTTTTACATATATATTAAGATAGATGTTTTTATATTAGGTAAGTTTTTTATTTACTTAATAAACTTATCACTTATGACTTAAATGATGCTATGTTTATAAAACATTAAGAATATTTGTAACAAATAATCTATTATTTTTTTAATTAAAAGGTTACATTTTATTCACAATAATGCAATAATAGAAAAATAACTAACGAATCAATCAAATTTTGAAACTCAAACAGCTAGCAACGCAATCAGCCAATTTATAACAATACTCTTGCACCTTGCGCGCTCTTCTCAAAATTCGCAGCTTACTCTTCCTCTTACCATCTCAAAAGCAATTCAGCCCGTCAGCTAGCAGCTCGTTATCCATTCTTCAAAACCTACACTAGATGCCGAGAGACCGCAAACGAAGCGAAAAGCTCCTCGCACGCGATTCAACGACGCGCTTAACTTTTTCGCGTGACGCCTTGTGAATGGTCCCGCTCATGCATATGCGCGCACGACGATGTAGGAGAGAACGCGATGGTATTTTTCGCATACGCGCGCGGGGTGTACGCCTCGAACGTCCAAGTGCATAGCTGCCTTACTGATGTTACTTTCGTCGTCGTAAACAAGTGTTCATCGCGAGCGTGCAGGTTCGTTACTTTGCTTTGGTGACAAACGAAAAGTATCTGATCGCGGGTTATAATCTATTTGTGGGTTATGAAAATAGCTCGATAAAATATTGTTCTATTAAAGTATCGTAAATGTCAATGATGATATTAAAATAACTGCGGGATTGCTTACACAATTATTTCTAATTTATGGCTTCTATTCTGAGAAATCATTTGTTATATCTTCGATATATTGGTTATTCAATCTTTCTACAGATAGTAAAGATAGGAAACAAGCAGTTAAAAGAATTTTTAAATAGCTAATGCATCTTCTAAAGGCTGATTCCGGAAATAACCTAAACCATTTGCGAATTTTCTGACTCGTTAAGTCAATAGCTATCATAATTAAATTTGCTAAGTATTTAATGAATACTGTAATACTTGAACTAAATCAAGTTCGGAAAATCAACTTTAAAGATACTCGAAATTTTTTAATATAAACTTACAGAGCAAATAAGAATTGAAGGGAATTTTAATCGTAAATATACAACTTTAATCAATTAATAAGAACAGAATTCGTTTCGAAGAACCAAACAGTAAAATAAAATCAGAAAAAAATGTTTGATCTATAAAGGTAAATTAACTAAACATTATCGATTAATAATAATACTTTTTAAGTTTGCTATTGCAATACATACAACTGCTTTATGCGCGAATACGAAAAAGTTATCCTATGATTTACTGTACGGCTCTTTAATGTTTCCTAAGAATTATACTAACAAATTTTAATGCCAGAAATTCATTTATTATATCGACGCTTATATACGCAGACGAAGAAGTTCAAAATTTCTTAAAACTATTTTTTACATAAAGCATCGAACTACCTAAGTACTGAAAGCATTAAGAGATTGTCGCGTAAAAGAGGAAACTTGTTGCTGCTATAACGTTTCTTTTTATCTATGCTGGTCATATAATTACTAGGCGATTTTTTAATTTTTCTTTGTATACCCGCGAACAAAATAACGCATATGTTTCCTTAATTTTGTCCATTTTTTTTAAAATGAAATTCCATCTAATTTTTGATAAATTTACTGTAAATTTTTTATTAACTAATTTTCGAGATACGTAATCGCCATTTTTACCTGTAATTCATGATATATGAATGTAAAAGATACTTGAATTACACATGATTTTTGAAATCAATAAAATGTCATTATTGTAACGAATTTGGTAGTAACATTACAGACGTGCAATGTTAAAATTTTTTATAATTAAAAATAAACAGAAATACAAAATATTTCCATTCAAACTCCGACGTTTTATCTTACAAAAAAGCGAAACATTTTTCGATATCGTTCGGAACAAAAATCACGATTTTTGACGATTAATTCGGATGTGCGCGTGTCAATGTAATTTGAATTCCCGGTGTATCGGCATTTGTTAGTGTAATTTTCAGGAAGCAGTAAAAGCTTCGTGCGATGCGCCATAAAGATAAATGTTTCATATCCGCATATAAAACGCTCACCACGGTAACAGCGATCTGAAAAAGTAATACATCAATGTAACAAAAAAAAAAATCCTGCAAAAAGTATTATCTTTGGCGAAACCTGTTATAATTATAATTTTGTTTTTAAATTATTTACTATTTTATTATTAAATCCATTGATTTAAACAACCATAACAGTTTGTACAGGTTTTATTTTTTATTCAATTATAATTTTTATTAAATTCATTGTTTATAATAATATTAGAAGTTTTACAACCGTTTCAATAAAATATTACGTTATTAAACAAATTATAATTTCTTGATAGATATTTATGACGACAGATGATTAAATGCATATTTAGTTACTTTCAATCAAATACAAATATTCATCTAGTTTCTAAGGTAATTACGCATCAGGAGTTTTTCAATTACATCTCTGTTCAATAGTATATCCTCTTTAAACAATCAGCCAAAATCTCATCCAGCAAAAGGGTTCGAAAAAGAAATGAAATTCGAAAGAAAAAAATAATATAAGAACAATAAAAAGTCCAATCTTTTCTCTTAACGTTAAAATACGGAAAAAGAACCGACTGCGTTTGACACGTTGTCACATTTTGGCCGTGTATAAGAAGGTAAGAGCCGCAGGCCGTCCGCGAAGAATTTCAATTTCGAAGCAGTCTAAAAAAAAAAACAATAACATTGCTTCGTGGACTCCGGAATAAAATAAAAAAACGAGAAAGAGAACGAAGGAAGAAGCGTACGTTTCAATTACGGAAGAAAACTTAAGTGACGTTGAGGTCCTCACTTACTTTCATTCTTTATTTTTTAGGCTTAAAAAGAATATGGTAACAAAATGAAGAATGATGAAAGTTTTTTATTAATGTTTAGTTATTAATAATTTATAGATTGTGACAATCTGTTATTACTAATTGCTTTTTTATATATTGATTGATTCTGTAATTCAACGCAATAAAAAAAAAAAAAATAATTTTTTTCCTAAATGTGAATCGTAATAACGGAAAATAAGATCCAAAATTTTTTTCATTCAAAAATAAACAATGCTTTCATGTATCAACAGCTCTAAAATTTAATATTCGATAATTTACGTTCAAATTCAAATATATCGAAAAAGTATACTCGTATCACGAAATTTTGTATACATTTAAGGTTAAAAAATAAATAATATTTTTATTTTACAAAACGTGTTAATCAAAGAATATTTATCTAAAACTGAAAAACGTCCACAAATCCAGCTAAAACTTACAAAATATATCAACGGTAAAACTTTCCCCTGTACCCAAAAGCAATAAGCAAGGGTACGTTTATCCTTAGCCAACGCACTGAATCCCCTTGCAAGAAAAGGACTCTCGAACGACAGAGCTATCGGGAGCAGCCCGATATTCGTCAAAATCCAACTCGTCGTCCCGGCAATTTCTCATCATCGTCGTCGTAGTCGTCGTCTTTGCATTCGCCCCGGGTAATTTTACCCTCCTAACTCTTCTCGTAACGAGTGGCGGTCCAAGTATAGTCGAGGGATAAAGAGGAAAGCCGGAGCCGTTTAACACCGGCGGCGGCCGCGCCGTGTTCTATCGCCGCGTCGTCGGCGACTATTGAATTTCTCTTCTCTCTTTCTCTCTCTGTTCGACCGTATAACGACCTCTCTTTCTCTCCCCCATCACGGCTTCGTAAAGTAAATACGTCTAATGACTGTATCTCGTTAGCGCATCGCGCGTGCTCTATCTCCTTCTTTTTACTCTTCCTTACTTCTTTTTCTCTCGAGTTTGATAGAAGTGGATTTTTAAGGAAGGGATGGGAAGTAGATCGACGAAGAAGTAGGCTTTTTATTATAATACTCGGTAGGTCTGTATCAACGAAAAGGCCAATTGAATTTTTCGACTATTCGAACATGGAAGAAGCTATAAATTTATTTTTTATCAAATCGCAAGGATCAGTGAGCTATAAAATTTTTTAATGTTCTTGTTCTAGTACTCTCGCGGAAATTGGAGAATAAGTTTGGAGTTTATCAGGTTAATATTTTTTAACTCCCATTTTATCTCCCAATTCATCTACAGTAAAATTATTTATTCTTAGATACTCAGCAAAAGAAAAATATGAAAAATATAGGGTTGAAATTAACGAGATTATAAACAATAATTTTTTAAGTAATAAGATTAAATTAATTTTTCAATATAAAATTTTCGTTTTATATTCACTAATACCGTCTATACTATCTTCGATATTAAATGCATTAAATCGATATGAAGATTTAACAGTTTAGGAGAAAAATATCATCCCGCTTCAATTTAGTTGTTAAGTAAAATCAGATATAACGATATAAATATCTTATATCCTTCGTCTTTTCAGTGCTGTGATTTGAATAATTTACAGAGACAAGTACAAAACGATAGACGAAAAATTGTATTTATGATATAAGACTTAAATTATCTTAAATAGTCACCTTTTTAATGTAAAGAAAACACTAATAAGTAAATAAGAATTAAGATGAAATTGTCTGTCAAAAAATAGACTGCAAATCGAAAAATAGTACTCATTCGCAATAGATAGCAAAAGAGAATTCAATACAAAACAAATGCTTGGAAGATAACATAAACTAAATCCAATGCTTACGCAGTGACGCGTCAACTCGACGTTATAACGTTTATACACGAAAGAAGAATTTCGAGAATTAGAATATTCCATCGGTGCGAGTTGCCTCGTGGACGCGCGGGCAAACTGAGAAAATACAGAATTAGATTTGCAAAATGTGTATCCGAAGTTAGAGAGAGAGAGAGAGAGAGAGAGAGAGAGAGAGAGAGAGACAGAAAGAGAGAGAAATAAAGAGAGAGAAAGAAAGAGAAGGGATACATTTGAATATTCGGATATACTAGGAGGCTTTATTCAGATTCCGAGAATTCGATTATTCTGAAAGTCAAATTCCACTTCGTACCGAAATACCGAAATTTCGTTCTCTCGTGACAAAGTTGCCGTTTGACGTGCATTTTAAATGTAAATAATGCCGTATATCGTGACACGAGGTGAGGGTACCTGACGAAGATAATGGGCAACTTCCATGATTCCAAGAAAAAAATTTTTCCCGGAAACTAATTTCAACTTGTTACGTCGTAAAACACACATTTAGAAATTAAAATTTATAGTAAATCACAAAAGACGTTCTGTTATAGGAATTATACTATTGTATTTTCAACACGTACGTGACTGAGAACGCATTTACTTTTTACAGCTTCAAAATATAAGACCACAACAAATACATATGCACAATAGCTTCGTTAAATAAGACAAAACAGATTTTATATAGACGTATTTTCCAAATTTTTCCTTTTTACAAGTTTATTAGGGATAACTTGCTATATAACGTGCAAGAACAAAGACATCCGTAAAGACGTTTATCTTTTCCTAAAAACAATTAGACACGTAAAAACACATCTGCAGTCCAATCGCTTAACCTTTTTTTATGACATTACCTCTACTCTAACTGTTCGAAACTTCTCAAAAACACATCACGCTCAAATGTCCACATTAGCTACGAGTACATCTCTCATACATAAATGCATCAAGAAGGCAACCAATAAGATTTTTACCTTCTGTTGCCACACCTACACACCCTTCCCTTTGCAAAATCGAGCTAATGAGTAAACTTAAATTCGAAGATACATTCATACACTCGTGGAGATACATTCAGACATTCGAAGACATTTATACACTCGTGGAGATACATTCTCACACTCTTGGCATTTAGATTCATCCGCGACGAACACACAAATTTTCATTTTTAACTGCCACGAGAATAACACAATACAAACATAGTCAAAACTTAGTGCACTTAAATTTCTACACTTTACTACAATCACAAAAAAGACAATTAAACAAACGACAGAAACTAGTCACTCAATATTAAGTTGTCGAGTGACATAAGAGTGAAAATAATAATAATAATAATTACTACCAAAAGGTTCTTAAATTGTTAAAATTATTACTAAGACCCCTTTCACTCTCAACACAACTCTTTTGGTAATTGATCACACGTAAAATTCAAATTATGTTGGATGCAGTGTGGTTTTCGATATCTAGGTTTCTGACAACCTGAACGTTTTTGATAGTTGTTACTTCGTAGAGTTAAGAGTAATTTGTACTACTTTAATTGTTAAAATTAATAGTTAGAATTGACAAGACTTAATTATCAAACATAACTGACTATTTGTATTTTTTATCAAGAATTATTTTATTCAATTTTATGAATATTGACTTATTCCTGATGAATATTTAATATTTCTTCAGGCAACGAAGAAAGAAAAAAAATATATTCTATATATTGCATGTATTAAAATCTTTTAAAAAAAATTCGTTTCGAGCTTCAAGAGCAAAATGAATAATCATAAGATACACAGAAACTAAAAAAAATTTTTTACTGATCTATTGAAAATTATTATTTGAATAAAAAATTTGCCGATTAATAAGAAAAAGATATTTTTGTAAAGTTATTAAATAAATATCAAATTTGCAAATTACTTTAATGTATATAATTGAATCACATTTACCACGACTTTTGAATTTTTTAAATTTCATTATTAAACTTAATTACTGTTACTTCAGCTGCAGCTCGAGACTGATGAAAATATTTACAATACAGATTCTCTAATGTGTTATTGAATGTGTTATACAATTAAAAAACATAGATGTATGAGAAGCAACACCTCCAGAAAACCACAAGTATCTCAGCGATGCAGAATCACCGACGTAAACACCCAAAAGATGGTTATTCTCTGACAAGGTTATCGAATCCCTCGATAGACACACATGCATATAATTCGTCCAGTCCTCGTAAAACTCGAAAGCGTTAGATCGAATGCCTCCTCAAGAGGATGCACAGTATACGAGTATAAACCGACGCGTTTAATTATGCCATCTCTTTATCAAAATTCGCGGAGGTACTATCTGTACGCGTATATCTGTAGGATCAAGGGATAGACAGCAAATCCCGCGAAATCGCCTCTGCATGTACATTATGCGTCGAGAGATGCATCCGCGCCTCGTATTTACGGTTTGGGATAGAATGAGATATCCCCGTATTTCACAATCCTTAACCATCAACCTCAACCTGGCTATTTTGTGCTTTCCGGTCGAGCTGTTACTCCACTGCTACTGCTCCTTCTCGATCGGAGGCGCAGCTGTTGACGATGAGAGTATCCTCGCCTCAATCTATTGGTTATGTAGGTCGACGAGGAGTAGAGGATAAATAGTTTGTAGTGAATAAGTTCATCGTAGCTAAAGTGAGCGAGTGAGTAAGTGAGAGAGAGAGAGAGAGATAGAGAGAGAGAGAGATAAAAGGGTAGAGAAGATAAGATAAAAATAAGTTGGTCTTTAGCTTTGATTAAAATATTAATTATTATGGCAATGTAAGCGACCATTTCTTTTAGTTTTTTTTTATTGGCTTTTTCTTCCTTTTTTATACGCGAATTTAATGCGATGAAATAAATTGATAAAATTCAACTAAAAATATCCAAATTGCTAATAAGTTTATAAAAGTTTGGTATATTTGAGAATCCGATCAAAGTGTTTTTCGTGAGTTTAGCAAAACAATTGAGCTGAAAATCTGTTTATACTAAAGTTTTGCATGTTCATCTGGTATAAATAGATATTGTAAATTATTCCGTTTAAGAGAAAACTTTTAAACTCCTTCTACTTAACCTTTTTAAAAATTTTAGCACATTTAAATCGCAATACTGTTTTAAAATGATAACAGAAAGAAAATTTAACTGCGGGTAAAGTATGAAAATTGCATGAGCTTCTGGATTAACGACTCACTTCTTTGAATAAACCAAAAGCACAAAATATACTAATTATTGGTAAAAATTTGCACAGTTCGAAAGCAACTGTTATAATATCTTTATAATTAAAAGTTTAAAAACAATTATTTCACACATGCTCCATTAAATAATGTCATTAAATTTTTTTTACGCTCATCATAGCTTTAATGTCATTCGAGAAAGTGCCATAATCACACAGTAATTACGGCTTTGCTCACCCAAAACTAAAAATCGAGAAAAAAAAGAAAGAAAGAGAGAAGATAGCAGCTCAAGGGAAGAAAAAAGGCGCATATAAATCGTACGATTCGGTAATTCCGGAGGCTTCGCGGCGTAAATCCAACCAGTTCGGGGAAAGCCAACCGGTTTGGCGGACGACTACGTATCGCCGCCGCAAGATTCGTGAACTTTTGCCAGAGGAACGCGACTCTAATCCTAACCCCCCGTCCTTCGGTGCGATGGGTACGAAAGAGCGGCCGAAAATAAGGGAGGCATGGAAGAAAGAAAATGAGAGCGCGAAGAAAGAAATACGTACGATGGGGAAAGGGGCAGAGGAAAGAAGGAATAATGAGTTTGGATGGTGGAATGAGAAAAATGATGGAGGGTAAATAGTCTGTTGAATGCGGGAGCTGATATTTTTTCGATATGACTTGACTTTTTCTAAGTGAAACTTTGTACCCATAGTTTTCCTTTTTTATGTAACTTATAGTCGAGAAATTGTGATTATTTTTTAATATTAATGATAGAATAATGTATTTAAATTTAGATTGTATTTTTAAATATTTTTCTTTGTTTCATTTACGTAAATATAATTTATAAATCGAAATTAAAAATTGCCATTTTAATTATTTTTTAAATTTTAATAATATTATTATTTCATTTTAATTAATTTCTTTCAAAATGAATGTTTATAAAGTGTAGAAAAAATATAAAACACTTCTCTTTACCTCCACTTTTAGTTTAGTTTTATCGATTAAAAACTTTTACGAATTTAAAGTATATCGAGCACCTCCCAATGCTCAAAGTCGCAGCGATAAAAATCCAGACGTTAATCCACGGTAAATAAGAGCTCAAGCAATATTCAAAGCAAGCGAATCGTAATACTCTTTCTTATTCTCCGGTCGCGCGTACAATAATAACCCTCGCGCCCGAAAAATAGTCACCGAGGAAATCAATTTCCCAAGCAGAGCCAGTAGTCCAACTATATACGGTTATCCGAGAAAGAAACTTTCGCTAAGATAAACGGGGGCTTATAACCGTGCCTCCCTCTTTCTCTCTCTCTCTCTCTCTCTCTCTCTCTCTCTCTCTCTCTCTCTCTCTCTCTCTCTCTCTCTCTCTCTCTCTTTCTCCTTCGAGATAAAGGAACAATAAGGACAATAGGGAAAAGAAGGAGGGAACGGGAGTTGGAAAAAGATTGAGATAGGTTTCTTACCCGACAACGATGCGGGAAATGGAGAAACAAGTAGATGAGAACGAAATGTATACGAGAAAGAAGGAGAAAGCAGAATCCGTTATAAGCAAGGATTCGTTCTTATTTTATGTTATTTAATATGTCTGATTGGACTCGCGAACGATAATCTTTAGCCTACATTGAAGGAAACTAGAAATGAATTACATAAAGACAACGAATCCGTGAGATTGAATTAATAAAAAAAGAAAAGGATTTATTTATATATAGGGCAAGATTTTTCGGAAATTATGAATGGAAAGCTTTCTTAACAGTCAAAGTCGCTTTTGTACATTATCTTTTACTTTTTTTAGTCATTCGGTCCTTTATGAAAGAAGAAAAAAAGAAATAGTAGCAGAATTGGCTTACAGTTAAATAAAGTAGAGATTGTAAAACATCGCGACTGACTAATAATAAGATTTACAAAAATTTATCAATTTAATCACGTAATTACATTACGCACTAGTCAGCTCGATTCGATTGATTGATTAAAAACGGTTTTTATTTAGCGCTCCAAGTTTATATTCTCGTAAACGCGGACTTTTATGATTTATTGTTGTTATTTAATATGTTAACAATAACTGTTAGCTTTATTTTATTCTATTAATAATTTATTTAAAACTAATGTTAATGCTAATTTATAAACAGTACGGTTCTTGCTAATCTAATTTGTATTCAACAAATTAATAAAAATATAATAATTATTGTATATAAAATAAATACAATAAGTATAATATAAATGTAATAACAAAATTAAATCAAATACAATAAATAATATTTAGATAAGTGTAACAACATACCTGTAATTAACTACTACAATAATAATAAACGTTGTTTTTTTATATTCTAAGAAGTATTATATTTTTCTTTTTGTTGATTTAATAAGCAGTAATTAATTATTAATCAAATCTTATAATTGAATAAATAATTATCTATTATATATTTAAATTGTACTACTTGCCAGTGTTGACACACAGAAATGACGATTTTAAGGATTTTAATCGCTTACCTAAAACAAAAGAAAAAAAATAAAATTAGTAATTTTGAAATTTTTTTGATTTTATTACAATTTATATGAGATATCATAAAAAAATGAATATTATTGATTTTAACGAATACATGGATATATTTAAATGTATACGGATGATACTTATGTCCATGATAATTCAATACGCTCACAAATATAGTATTCATATTTGTAAGCGATAACGTCGAGCTATACTTTATTCATAATATATTGTTATTCTCGTAATATAAATACAACCGCACATGTTCAAGTACACGAACAGCTCTCGCCCTATCGTATTAAATAATCCGCACGAAGGAGGATATCGTCAGCTCGCGAAGCGCAAGATTGCGAGGGTCCTTCGTCTGCTTGAAAATTCCAGGGCGTAACGAGGAAAAGTTGACTTATTAGCGCGAGCAAGAGTTCGCTCGCCAGCGCCCCGACTTATTAAAAGGGAGGGATTGACTTATGGAATTGGAAGTGGAAGAGGTAGAGAGAGGGCGAGAGAGAGAGAGAGAGAGAGATAGATAGAGAGGGGAATATAAGGCCTCCGACATTCATATTTAAAGCCCGGAGGCTGGTAAAACGCGCATTCGCGGCCCAAAACTGGGTTATTAGACATAATTAATCACTGCCCCCCCCCTCTCTTTCTCTCTTAGCCAGACCGCCAGCGAAACTTTCATCAAACTGTCAGAGTCGGAAATTCGGCGGGACGACGCCTATTAAATTTTGCGCCCTCGCTATTTTGAGCCTCTCTCTCTCTCTCTCTCTCTCTCTCTCTCTCTTACTTTTTCCTCTTAGACCCTCTCTTTTGCCTATCTCTTATTGACCCTTTGTGTACGCAAAGAAGTGAAATGAAGAGGAAGGACTTACGTATCCCGAAGACTGCGCACTTATCCATTTTCGAAGCGCAGAAGTTGTTACATGGCGTGGCAAGTCGAATTACATAAAGTTTGTTACAAGATGCGGCAAGTCAAATTGCATTATGTTTGTAGTCGAGTAAGTAAGAAAATTTATAAGATCTAAAAATGTATTTGAACTAAATAATAGATAAGAAGTTACCGAAAGATAAGAGTTTTGTATTATGTACGTATCCTTCAGTAATGACTAATTTTTTTATTGGAAACTGTCTTAAATTGAACGAAAACATTTTATTAGAAAAAAAATATTTAAAAAAATGCAAAGAGCATATCAATGTTATAAACTTAATCTTAAAAAGGCCGGCATTTTTCTCTTAAAAATTGATATGTTTTAAAGATATTATTGGCGTGCATAACAATCCAATAACAGTAGGGTTTCCAAGCTCTCTACTGACCTATGCTAAAACACATCTATGCTTGTTTATTTATATCAATACACCTGCATCTATCAAATTTTGTCAACGTAACAATTAATTGTACATCTGGTTTATATACGTGCCACTTCGGCCATCTAAAGATTAATATATGTATCTAATTAGTAAAATTAATATGTTTTATCTTACTCACTTCTATATTAAATAAAAATTTAAGTTTCGGAAATTTTTTTAAAAAACAAATATCAATTTCTAATCTTTTTTGACATTCAACAACCAAAGAACATTTCCTCCGCACCAAAGAAAAGCAAAAAGTAAATTAAAAAAAAAAAAAAAAAAAAAAATCAGAAACAAGCAAAGAAGACAAAATGTGATACATAACACGAGTTTCGTGCCTATTTTCGCATACACACGCATGCTCTTTCACACATGTACACATACATATACATTCACGTGAGACGAGCGAAAATTGTAGGAAAGAGTGAGAAAGAGAGAGACCGTGCGATGGCTGCACACGCTCGACCGCCAAACTCTTGAATTTTCTTGTTACCGTTTCAACCCCTCACGATTCTGCTTTTCGCTCTTTCTCCTTCGTTTCGCTTTTTCTCTTCCACTCCTTCCCTCGTATATACACGTATACATACGCACGTACGCTTTCTCTCTTTCTCTCTCTCTCTCACTCGCGTATTTATCTTACTTCCTCGGACTATTTATTTTTCTCACCTCATTTATCTCTCCCGGAGAGTGCGTGCGTGTATGTGTGTCTGCGTTTATCCTCCGCTGTCTTATTTGTCGCTCCGTCATGGTTTCTTTCGCTTACGTTTCTCAACGTAAGTATATATGCGTATGTATATTCGAGTGGGTGTTGCGCTTGACGCTTTATTTTTTGGAACGCTTTCTTTCGCGAATATATATTGTAGCGAGGAATTTGTCGCGCCATTTTTCTACGTCCAATATAAAATTACGAAGTGACTGCTTACATGAACTTAATGTATTTTACTTAAAGAAAGATTGAGACGATTCTTTTTTATTTGTTTATCGATAATTTTACGTATTGTTTTGTTTATATAACTATTGCTTACAATTTTACGACATAACACACTTAATTGACAGTCGATCGATATTTTTTTTATAAATGTTATTTTAAAAGTCATGATTGTTTTGGAAATTTAAATTTCGTTCTTATTTATTGACATTTAATTACTCAATTACTGTTATAATTGCTTTAATCGAGTAAAAAATAGATTACCAATTTTTAATTTCGTAAATACGTAATTTTAAAATTATTTTTTTTTTTTTTTTTTTTTTTTTTTTTTTTTTTTTTCAAGAAGAAATCTCTTCCGTTCAAAGATGTATAAAGAAATACTAAAGTCAAAGCAAACATTCGCCTTCACTTACTTATTTTTAATGATCAAAATCCTCTTTGCCTTTATACCGAAGCTTCTTTCTCTTTCTCTCTTTTTCTCCCTTCCTTCTCTTTCTCTTTTGCTGTTGTAGTTTATTCTTAATGATTAAAGAGATTATCTCGTCCATTATATATAAAAGCAAAGTTTAAAACGTCTCGTTAGTATGAAAAGTACAAACACTACACAATCGCCTCAAAGTTTCAGACGTTTAACTGGAAGTTTTAATTTTCTTTGTTTTCAATTATCTGCTTATGTATAATACTAACTTGTACAAATTACAGAAAATCACGCAAAGAAAAAAAAAAAAAAAAACGATAAGACAAAATTGACAAAAGAAAAATGCTTTTAGAAAAATCTGCCAACGTTTGAAAGCAAGCACTAGGTGAAGTATTCTAAGAATACAAATTAAACTTTCTTATAAAAGATAATATACAAAATTAATATTATTAAAATGTATCAACACATACGTGGGTTTATATAAATTATTACCGAGATCATCTGATCGACTCATATTTTAAGAACATTAATGTTTTTTCATTTTCGAATTACTTATTGTTCAAATACATTCGATAATTACCATGAATAAACGAAATAAAAAAATCATGCGATTCCATGTAATATAAACAATCCTTGCAAAAAATCATCGTCACATGTCTCCATCCCACATTCTTTCCTTACGTCGTACAAAACAGAAAAAAAAGGAAACTTCTCAACCGCGAGCACACAAACTCGTACGCGTGAAGCAATGGTCTCATACCGCGATGAGACGCGCTAACAAATAAAAAAAAACAAGCAAGAAAGAAGAGAGGGTGAGAGCCGGACGTAAAATTGTAAAGCGTCACCGATACGCACACAGACACTCGTGTAAAGAGAAAAAGCGAATCGGCGGACAATCGCGCGAGTGTAGGTGTGAAAGGGAAGGGTAAGTGTTAATCTTGGTGGGTTAGCGTAGAGGAAGGGAGAGGAAGAGAGAGAGAGAGAGAGAGACAGAGGTAGCAGCACACCACGGCGCGTTCGGTGCCAAGTCTGCGGGATTATCGCGCATCTTGTAATTGCCAACCAATCCCAAGGGGAGAGGAGGAGGTTGTGCGCACTGCAAGAGAGAGAGAGAGAGAGAGAGAGAGAGAGAAGAGAAGTACGCGGAACCGGTCGACAGTGAGAAAGAGAGAGATAGAGAGAGAGAAGAGCAGTTTGGCATCAAGCCTGATTGTGCTTTCTCCGTCTCGCTCTCGGGCTCTTCTGCCTTATTTAGCTCAACCGTACCCAGAGCTCCAAGTGTCATCGGTGTGAAAGTCAATGGGGAGCTGTGGCTATAGTTTGGATATTGGTGTATTGACTTCTGATGGATTTCCTTTTTCTCGATTTTTTCGAAGAAAGATTTAGGTGTTTTGATGACCTACGAGTATTTTTCTGGTAACATTTTGTGTACCTTGCTACGGTATTTACAAATTTTGATGGAATCAACTGTTTGACTGAATTTGATACGTATATAGTATCATTAGTACGTAGACATTTGATCAATAAATTAATAATCCTTCGTTTTAATTATAATTAGAAATTATTATAGGGTCTTATTTTTAATTATTATCAGAAAATAGAAATTTAAAAAAAAATTACGCTTTAACAATATTGATGAACCTCATTTTATTGCTCATTTTTCGTTATACCTCTTATTTCTTATACCGTCATTGAATTAAAAGTTGAAAAAAGAGTTAAAAAAAAATTACACCAACGTGTGTTCGTATGATGAAAGTATAAAGTTTCCAAGCGACCGGTGTTAAGAATAATGAATCGCGCGGTAAACTTCGTGACAATATATCAATTTTTTAAAGGCTAAAATAAAAATAAAGTTCGGGGTCATTAATAGTCATAGATTCCTTGAAATTTGATATAACTTTGCCCTGTAAGTACATAATCGATTTGTGGTCACTAGAGTGGAATGAAAGCAATAATTTGCGATAGTGATTTATCGACTGGCATGGGATGAGTTTAAGTGGAAATAGTTCGTTACTCTCTCTTTCTCTTTTTAAACTTTTTAGAAAGATATTCATCATTGGATGACATAATGATTTTATTTTAAATAGTATAAAATTTAATTATTTCAAAAATTAGAATATTATAGTAATTTGATTTTAATAAAGCATTTAAGCTACTTTATTGATTTCAATAGGCAAATTCGTAATAGCGATACAACATAAATTTTATAAGTATTCCATGATTTTCTTTTATATAGAATGATTATTAAAACAATAAACAAGTTATAATGTATTTAACAAGAGAAAGTGTCAATCACTTTTACAATAAAAACTAATAAAAAAGAATAATATTTAAAAGAATGCTCAATGATGCTTAATCACAATTAAAATGTATACACTTGTTTTATCGAAAGATTACAATTAAAATCTCGAGAGCAGAAGTTTTAATTGACGCTTATCGATAAGATCTTGTGTTCGGTACGCCGAAAATCGCGACGTTCTTTTGTCCGTCGTGGCATCGCGAACGATCCGCGAGATGAGGTAAGGGGAAGGAAGGAGAGCCTATCCGGCGCGTTTCGGGAGTCTTCTGTGTCCGATAATTCGTCATTAAGCGTGATCATGCTAGACGTTAGGCATGAGAGGGACTCGCAGGGAGAGATCATCTTGAGAAGTGGGGATCACGAGATTTCGTAAGCGTGCGAATTCGTTCAGTTTGCTCCCGGTTACTGGCGCGAAAGTAATTAATCGCTCTCTCACAGTTTTGTATCGAGTTCAATAATACATACATACACATGCACTCAAACACACGCGGAGCTCCGTGCATTTATACAGACGTGCACTGGTACGATCATTGGTGAGCGTCAAGGCGTAGCCATGCAACAATCCATCATATTAGAAGTGCACTTCGATTAACATGCAAAATCATGATTAATTCAAACATGACCGTACACGTGTTAATACAAGCACACACATAATACAATCACACAATTATTGTATTTCGTTTCATATTCTTCGGGGTTTTTTTTATGCTGCAAGGCTTTTTTACCCCCAGGAGCTAATAAATATCATCATTTTATGTGGCTCAATTGAACAGTTTTATTTCAACACCAGAAGAAATCATCCGTTCTTTCAATCCTTTTAACCACAATAAAGAAGAACTGAATAGGCGTGATCAATCGAAGGATTGATTTTCGACGCTACATCTTGATTAATTGTTACTAATACTTTGCCAATTTTATTTAAGTAATTCATCAAATTTTGATTAATTAATTACTCGCGCTTTTCTTAACTATTTAAATCGATTCTCATGATAATACCCATTGTATTCGTTATAATTTATACAATCAGTACTTAAAATAAAAGCTTTTTTGTTTTGGTAATTCGCAAATTTTAAGTACAAAATTTTAACGTCTTACAATCAATTAAACATTATTTGTATCTTCAAAAAAATTAAACCACTTATTTAATCAACCCCTTGTATTTTTTACTTAGTAATATTCTCTCTTTGTTTTTCACAACAATTATGCAGAAGATATAAAAAAAAAAGGAAATAAGAAAAAAGCCACTCTAAACATTCGTTCGAACGCAGACTCGGTGTGTCCAATCCGTAACTTACAGATCACCTTTCTCGTGACAATGTAAGCGAGATATACATACTCCGTTCCATCTTCACTCCAGTATTATCATTGTTATTCCCGTGCGCATGAGTGGAAAGGAACTGTGTGCGTGAGACGGGAAATGGAGCGAATTCGTGTCACTGCTACAGATTTGTGTCTTTCTCTTTCGAGTTGCGATGGATTGTGATACGAAGCGAGGTCGACATTGATTCTCTCTTTTTACTTTTCGTTTCAGTTAAACTATTTTATTGGTTTTCCAAAATTTTGAATTCAGAATGAGATAATTTTATGTGGTGGAAAATTTCAGAATAAAAAGTGGGACTTATTGGAATAAATAGTGAATCGATTTTATTTTATGATTTTAAATTTAATTTTCAAAACATATTTTATAAAATTTAATAAAACGAAACCTAATTGAAGTTATGGAAACCAAAGATTAACTATTTTTAAAATCATACGTATTTGTATTTTAAATAGAAACACGAATCCTTTTAACGGTGTGGTGCATTCGATTTTCTAAGAAATAATTAATACAACGAAATAAGTAAGAAAAATAATCACCAAAAGAATAATGCGACAAATTATAGACCAAGAATTACACCTCGACAACAACTAACAAGCAACCGACACACATTTCTCCGAAAAACAGAAAGTGTTTCTTTTCTCACTTCCTCTCCCTCTCTCTCTTTTTCCGCATCCGCTAATTCGCAGGTCTGTATAACCCAAGCGTTGCGGTCTCTTTTCATCTCTTTCTCTCTCTCTCTCTCTCTTTCGCTTTCTCTTAGACGGCTCTCTCTCTCTTCTATTGCTGTCGCGCTTTAATGACTGCTTATTTCATAAGCCACGAGCGGCTCGCGGCACGCGCACTCCTCTTCTCGGTCGCTAATTAGTTTTAATGGATTGTTTTGCAACGTTCCCGCAAACGTCACGATTCGACCAAAATAAACAGAGAGAGACAAAAGGAGAGAGCCAGAGAGAAAGAAAGAGATGAAGAGATTTTGGTCGAGGGTTGAAATGTCAAATGACGTTGGGTTTATCGTTGATGAGATTTGACTAGCAGTGCTGGTTATATTGCTTGAAATGAATTGCTTATACGGTTTTGCGAGATACATAATGGAATTTAGTAGATAACAGATGGCGTACGAATGGTGCGATAAGGTTAGTTATGCGAGCTTTTTATCGCTAGAGCACGTAATAATTTGTCTCGAAATAAGCTGTGAGTTTCGATGTCTAAATTTTCAGCAGCGGTAACGCAACTGATTAGATCAAGTTTAATACAACCGATTAAATTTTGATTGAATAAATCGTAAAAAATCATTTCAAATTATTATAAAAATTTAAAATATACAAAGAATTATTTGATACCTAAAAATTTTAATCATTAATTACCAGGAACAACTATGCAGTAAAATATGGATTTTAAAATATTAAAATTTATGAATGTAACGTATTAAAATGTTTTTAAATATTAAAAATTTATATTGCGTGAATATTTCAATTATGAGGAAATTTATTAAATAACATATTTGACAATGCCGTCCAAAAATCGATTACAATATGCATACACGAAAAATATTCGATATTACGAGAATTCATTTTAATATAACTGAGGTTAAATGAATTTTTTTGCATTATTTTACTACTCGAAATTTACTTGATCGTATTATTTTAAGAAATTTAGTCCGTATAATTTTAATTCTCATCTCTTTTTGTTTATTTATACATTTTTTTTTATCTTGCGTACCTAGAGTATGCTTTTATTTTCTCCTTTTTTGAACTATTTTCAAAATACTAAAAGACAATACTAATATAAATTTCATTACAATGTGAGAGTTTATTTTATCGTTACTTTTGAGCATTTTTTAAAATCTCGTTTTGTTACATTCTTAGATTTAATGAGAATTTTTTTTATCAAAAAAAAAAAAAAAATCAATATCAGTAATTTAAGTAATTATTATCTAATTAAAATGATATTCTATTCAAATAATCCCAAAAATTCTAATGGACAACAAAAATCTTCAAAAGCACTCGAAAATTTACGAAACAAAAAAAAGTGACTAGCTACAAAAGGGATTTAACAGGCACACACCGTAAGCCGTTTTCCATTTCGAGTCTTTCCTCTTCGTGAATGCACGAGCAACAGACATCGAAAGGGGGAAAGGGATAGCAGCGTAGTAGAGGAAGCATCGATGCGCTTCTGAAGCGACGCACGCATTACCATAAACTCATCATTTATACAAGTGTACAGCGCGGGTACGTATGGAGTAAGGGTTGAAATATTGCGCGCACGCGGCTAATGGATAGAGGGGAACTTTGTTGTACGCAACGCGTGTCTACTGCGTTTGAGATATTGATATGACATAAGATTCTTTTTCTTTTCGTTTGTACGAGTATACCTCTATTTTTTTCTTATAGTGTTGACGTTTTAATAACAATGGCTTACTTTACAAAATAATCGATTGCAAATAATACTTTTACAAAAAAAAAGTTATTCCTTCTCGATCTTTAAGTTTTAATAATGCTAGAGAAAAATATGACAAGATAATTTTGTCGTACTAAACTTATTTAACATAAATGATTTATTAGTAATTTAATTTAAATTAAATGAATATAATTCTTTGTGAGACGTTGTAATCGAATGAATTTATTTTCTAATTTTATTTATTTATTTATTTATTTTTTTTAATATAAACGATTTTAAAATTGTAAATATGTTAAAGAATCATTGATAAAGAAAAAAATTTAATAAAATTTTATTCATAAATGTATTAATATTATTATAAATTGATTTTAAATTAGAAAAACAAATTTGTCCTTGTAATTTATCGACATTCAAAAATAGATTTACAAAGTATAATAAACAAATTTTCTTATTGGAAATATACTATTGTTATCATTGATCACATGGTGGCATTGACGCTGTACTCGATTTAGTGCCAGGTGGAACAATACGCCGACTAGCGACACTTATACTGTAACCACGTGATCAGTTTAGTATAACACTAGAGTTCAAAGTGAAAACATCAAAATTTGTAGTGATACATTTTCATAAGCGTAATAAAATAAAAAGTTCTGTGATACTATTCTATAAAAATAGTATGTTTAATAGCGATTTAAATATTTAAGCAGATGAAAAATTTATGCAGATCTAAATCTACATAACCTGATCCAATGGAAAGTTCATGTGAGTAAATTTGAAATTATAATTACTATCTATAAATAATGAGTATAAAGAAAATATAAATGTTTTTTATTTTAAAAAAATTTCTAAAAACTTTATCGTAAATTATTTCTTATCTACAATAAATATAGATAATAGTAAGAGTTATCAATTTAATTACTAAACAATCAAGCATATACTACATATATTCAAGCACATAGTACATTAAATATTTATTTATAATGAAATAGGTAATATTAATAACTATCAAAATACCAATGCATGAGAACAGCAATTGATTTCAAAATAACTTTTCTATTTATTTATTAATTGTCGCATTATTTATTTTTGCCATTAATTCAATGCATTTACTTTAATAAAAACAATGTTACATATTTCATAAAAAAAAAATTTGTTTGAACTCATGTACAACTATAAGACTTTCCCGTATCAAACTTCGATCTTCGAAGAATAAATTTAATCCGTTGCACTCTGCTGTACCCTCTCATAGGACATCGTAATTCTAGTATATCACTCGGATGTCTCCTCTCATGGGACATTAAGTTTATTAGTGATTACGGGGATTTAAGTTATTTCAGCGCAAACTTTTGAGACATGCATGCTTTCCTGAAGTTTTTTCTTGAAATAGCACAAGAAATCAAACCAAAATATAGTAAAATTACTAAGATATATAAAAAATGTCAGCGGGTTTTGTGATTTTTGTGAAGAGAACGTGAGAAGTCTGCTCACGACGGTCCGAGCACTTCTCGGCGCCACTTGAAAAGAGCGATAAGGAGAGTTTGTAAAATGGGACTGCATTGTTTGTTCTGATAGGAAAACACCTGGTAGCAGGCGTCAAATAACTTATTATTATCAAACGTGCATAAATCAGCCCGCAATGTATATTGGGGAGTGTTTTTAGGTTTATCACACTGTACAAAATCACAAAAAATAAAATTTGCAAATATACATTTCTCGATGTCGACCAATTCATATAAGTCCAATATCACTATAATAGGTTACTTGGTTCCAAAACTATGCTAAATAATACGAAGGTCTGTAAATGCACGTTTCTGCCACAAAGTAGCGCTCAGTAGCTAATAGCCAACGTCCAGAATGGTTTGAAGTGCACAGGGTTAAAAACAAATATAGTCAGATCAATTTTCTTTTGTTTATTTTATACAACCAAAGTACAATGTAGCAACTAAGATTTCCGAACCAGTGCTTCGCGCATTTATGAATCTCTCTTTTGCAATTGCCGATGCATTAATAATTTTGTCTTTTTTACATGTCTTTTTATTCTTGTTTTGTGCGTTAAACATGAGCCTGCATTACAATTCACTTTGCACGTTTTGCTGTTTCTTTTTTTTCCTGTTCAGAAATTTAACTGTGTTTTATTTTCATTTTTGTGACAATTATCATTATGATTACTATTGTTTTTAAGATTTCTTGTATAATTCTCATCGTTCTAGCATTGACAATTTTGGAGTTTCAATAGGAAATTGATTTATTAATTGCGGTGAGATTTTTCACTAGCAAAAGCTTATATTTTAATTTGGATTTTATAGTAAAATGTGATGTTTCATTTTAGATTTATTCTTGTTGTAGACGTATTGTTTATGTTCACTAAAATCATTATATCTTTAATTGTTGGTTCTATAACTTTTTTTTTATAATTTATCTTCTATATGATTTTATTTTTAAAATCTATTTTCTATAATTTTTTTAAGATTTCATCTATTTGGCTTGTAAAGGCGATGGTAAATTTGATATTTACTTTGTTTTCCCTTTGTCATGTTGTTTATATATTAACTAGAATTATTATTTCTTCGAACTGTATAACTTTTAAATTCTTCAAAATTCTCGTTATCCTGGTATGAAAAAACGATCTGAAATTTAATATTTATCTTTTTCTAGACGTATTATTTACGTACACTAGAATAATCATTCCATCGGATTATATTGACTCTAAAACTCTTGAAGTTTTCAAAGATCTTGATGCTCTAGTATAAGAAGACGTGAAAATATCTACGAAAGTTTGTTACAAAATCTATTGCATTTACCAAATCTTACTAGCTATTGCATTTACCAAATCTTACTAGCTATTGCATTTACCAAATCTTACTAGCTATTGCATTTACCAAATCTTATTAGCTTATCGACTTTCGAGAACATGGAAGAAAAAATAAAAAACTCTGAAAACAGAGTCACTTTTTTATTTATTTCATTCTTATGCGATTCGAAATTTGATCATCTCTGATGAAAAGATTCTTGATTATTCTTTTATTTTTTCAAAAAAAAAAAAACATGATAATCTTACATTACTTTAATAAAATTGCTTAACAAACACATTATCGTGATTATTTTACAGGATTGATGTATCCATTCATGTGTGTAAACATATTGATTATACATTCTGTCAAAAAAGTACCGGGAATTGTCGATTTAAATCTGGCGGGGCAATTTAGGCAGGTAAAATTTTTTTTTCTAGATTGGTACAACTGTCCTTAATGACTATGCCAAGTTTAAGCGGAATCTGTCAACGAATGTGTTTACAGTAGCTGGTTAAGTCAGTCGATGTCAATAGTGCGTGCCGATTTTTTACAATGGGTGATTACGTTGAACAAAGAATTTGTCTAAAATTTTGTGTTGCGAATGAAATTTCGTGTGCCGATGCATTGAAAATGTTGCAAAAGGCTTTAGGTGATAAAGCACTATCGAAAACCCGTGCGTATGAGTGGTACAAAGCCCTCAAGGAGGGTCGTGAAGTCGTCGAAGACTTACCTCGTTCCGGACGCCCATCGACGGCTTCGACCGCAGATAACGTCGATAAAATTAAGGAAATGGTGCTTGAAAACCGTCATACCAGCTTGAGGGAAATAGCACATGAACTTGAGATATTCCACGAGTCCACACGTACGATTTTAATTGATATTTTGGGCATGAGAAAGGTGGCCGCAAGACACTATAACGCGCCGTCTCACCGAGCTACGATTGTGACCGACTTTCTCGCCAAAAACTCAACGAACACGCTTGAACAACCACCGTATTCGCCGGATTTGGCTTCCTGTGACTTCTTCCTCTTCAAAAAACTTAAATTGCCGCTCTGTGGCACCCGTTCTCAGTCAATTGAAGCCATAAAACAAAATTCGGCGCGCGAGCTGAAGGCCATCCCGGAAAGCGCCTATAAAAAATGTTTCGATGATTGGAAGTGCTGTTGGCATAGATGTATCGGAGCAAATGGAGCCTATTATGAAGGCGACCCAATAAATTTTGATTATTAAACGTAAAAATGTTGTTTTAATTTAAAATTCCCGGTACTTTTTTGACAGACAGTATATGCTAGAATTATTTCTTCGATTTCTAGACTCTGCAAGTATTAAATTCTTGTAATATAATTATTATTTTTTCGGTTTCACATAATATTGAATTTTAAAAAATTTTCATAACCCTCATATGAGATCCTGATGTTATAATTGATATCTAGTTTATCTTTCACTACGTGTATTGTTATCATATGCTAAAATGATTATTCTTTTGAATACTAGGTTCTATAATCTCTAAATTCTATAAACTTTTCGACACACTGATATGGGTAAGTAATCATATATTTAACATTTTATTTACCTCTTTGTAGATGTATTATTTCTTGTGCTAGAATGATTATTTCTTTTGATTCAAGACTTAAAGTTTTGGAATTTTTTAAAGATGTTATTACTCTAATAGAGAAACATGACAAAATTTATTTATTGTATGCAAGGCGTACAAATACTGTAAATTTCAAATTTAATCTGTTATAAAATATGTAAAGTTTATATGTTTAATTTTGAATTGCTAATATTCAAAATTAATTGCATTTGAATTCCTTCGTATGAAAATCTTTTTTTTTAAATGGTTCATAAAATTCTAACAAGTGAATCCTTCGCACTCTATTATCATTGCAAAAAATGTTTAATCTGAAATTCTATTCTGTAATGTAACGCAATTCTTTTTTGTGTATTATTTTTTCACAAAAAAGTTCGGAGAATCTAATTTACGAAATGGTGTGAGTAAAATATATATAACCATATAATTAATAATTTTTTTTTTTTTGCGAGAATATTATAAACGCGAACGAAGACTACAGTTTTAAGCAAACTATAAGTCAACAAGTTGAAGATAACGAATTTTCAGTTAATAAAGTCGAATTCCTTATTACATTTACCTCTATTTTTGCTCTGGTCATACAGTTTTTACATTGAGCCTCTTAGTACTGAAAGAGTAAAAAAATATTTCGCAAATATTTTTCATCAACAATGACGATTTTAATTAATTACTTGAATTTTATCAAAGTTTTAGTATTTTAAAACATATTTATCGACATACTTTATTACGTTATTAATATTATTATATTATTCATTCAAAATTTTTTGTTTAAAGTAACTTTTATACATGGGTTAGTTATTTAAATAACTTCAAATTAGTACGAATAAAGTTCAGCAATTGAAGAAAATGTTGTCAAATTTTTAAGGTAAGATTTTATTAAATTTTAGATCACTTATCTCAAGTCTTTCACGTCAAATGAGAGAATGTTTAATCAAGTGTAATTATGTACATTAGTAACATGTCTGCATTTGAATTTTTATTTATATATTTTACTATTTTGGATTTTTAAATCAAATAAAGATTGGTTTTGAAGGTGTTTTATTGTTCTCTCAATCTTAATTGAAGAAATCGGTTGAAAGACGTAAGGCTATGCATATGAAGGTTCATTTATAAAATCAATTATAAAAGAAATTGTTCTTTTTAAATTTACTTTAATTTTTATAATTGCTTCTAATATCTTGTACGTTTTTCTAACCAAATAGATTACTGTAAAAATATTACGTGTAACGATAAGTTCTAATTCCAAGTTTAATTGAAATAATAGTTGTAGGCCAGGTGCATGCAGTTAGAGAACTTAGATTTTTTAAATCTAATATTAAATACAATATCAGCACTCAGTGTTAAAAAAGGGTTATAGGTTTCTTGTGAAATCATAGTTTTGAAATTTTTTAATATTAACATCATGAAAAAGGTTATCGGTTTTAGATACAAAAACGGAATTTCATTGAAAAACGAAAAAAAAATTATTTTATTTTACAATAATATTTATATAAAAACACGTACAAATGCACATAGTTACATCTTTGTGTAGTAATATTGAGTTATTTTCCAATGAACAGTAAATTAAAAAAGATTTTGATTTT